>JBBGZY010002093.1:0-92500 GCA_037952925.1 Lithobates clamitans | reverse complement strand
GCATATGATGGGAATACTTGGACGTTAATAGGTTCTTTTCTCCCTAGGCCAAATGTTATCTACTCATACAGAATAGAGTGAATGTGGAAATACTGCATTATGGCCATTAGATGGAACTGATAATGAGAAATAAACACTAATTTAGTATGATTTTCAGCTCCATCTAGTGGCCACAATGGGGTAATTTCCTTGTTAACGTATTTCGGGAATATACAGCATTATGGCTACTAGGTGGAGCTGATGATTAAATGGCTTAAACATATTGGATGCATTACAGAGATTATTCATCACAGCTGTGCAAATGCTGATACTAGACATGTGCAATTCGTTTAGATCTGAATTCGTTTTTTTTAACAAATTTTGACAAATTCGTTAGTTGCGAAATTTCAGAATTTTTCAATTTCCGAATTTTTGGATTTTCGGAATTCGAAAATTCGGAAATTCAAAAATTCGAAAATCTGAAAACAAAGAAAATCCATAAAATTCGAAATAATAACTATCTATTAAATTATAGGTATTGGAATTTCCTTTCAAATTTGGCTGTTTGTGAACGTGACGAATACGAATTTATTAGAAGTTACAAATTATCTGAAATAATACTAAGCTAACTAGAAAAAGTATCTCAAAATCAAAATCCCAATGGGCCTCAAAGGCCCCGTACGACCACTCCGCATAACTCAAGCGGGAAAGGAAAGGGATACTCAGTGCCCCACCCACCCTCTTGTAGACTTCTATATTGAAGGGGCACTGAAGCAAGAAGTGGTCAATTGTCTCCTCCACCCCACCACATTCCACTCTTGGACAGTGGAATGTTCTCTGCAGAGCGATGCTTCAGGTTGCCCTTTACATAGAGTCTGCCATGGAACGAGCACCAGGCCAAATCCCAACACTTTAAAGGGATTCTCTCTAGATTGAGCAAAGGCAGACCCTCCCTCATAATGGGGCCTGGGCAATCCCTCAAGGCCAGTGGCTCGCTAAAGGCAGATTCAACAACCCTCCTCTCCAGGTCCTTCCTAGGAAGAGACTTGATTTCCTCCTCCGTCACTCGCCACTGCCAAAGCATTTTCAGGCTCGGAATAACATAGGCCGGGAACTCACCATGTCGGACCTTCAGGCTTTTCACTGGCCCACCATTCTCCCAGCTTCGCAGAAAAGGCCTAAGCTGATGCATGTGTACAATCCTGTCCAGTTGCCTTTACAACAAAAAGAGGGGGGCAATAAAAATGTGGCCCAACTGCTGTGTTTTTTTTTTTTTTTTTTTTTAGCACCCCCTGACTACAAGCTAATAAAAAAAAGCAGGTCTCCTGCCCTGCCAGACAGAGATGTGCTTTTTTGCAGAGCTGTATAAATCTCAAGACTGAATGAACGGAAATATAAATCTTTTTGGCAGGTAACGTGTCTCCCGTATATATATGTATTTGATGTGTTTTGTGGATGATGGGATTTATTTCCCGGAGGGTGATCGGGTGGGAAAAAGTCACCCAGTTCGGGAAGGGTGGAAGCTGTTGTCTTGGCACTGTGGACGGAGCTCAGTTTGGCAGACATATCACAGATCTCATACTCAGTACTGCGATTATCCTCTGAATTATTCATCATGGAAGTGACAATCACAGCCTGCTGAATGGAAATGAACTTTCCTCCAGACTAACGCAGCAAAGATGTCTCTGGTGCCAGTGACTCTCCTCTTCATTTTTTATATTGTATGCTCTTATCAGTCGCTGCCCCAAGGAGCTTACAATCTAAGGTCCCTATTCAGAGGCGTAGCTTGAAGCTTGTGGGCCCCGATGCAAAATATGACCTGGGCCCCCCCCACTACTTCCAATGTGTGTGCAGATAAATCCAGCACACGCCAAGATACTCAAAGTGGCTTAAGAGTTTTGAGTTCCCAGAGTTCCTCTTTACATCAGAGGACGGGGATCACCGCTGGAGAATCGGAGGACGGGGATCACGGCTGGAGAATCGGAGGACGGGGATCACGGCTGGAGAATCGGAGGACGGGGATCACGGCTTGAGAATCGGAGGACGGGGATCACGGCTGGAGAATCGGAGGACGGGGATCACGGCTGGAGAATCGGAGGACGGGGATCACGGCTGGAGAATCGGAGGACGGGGATCACGGCTGGAGAATCGGAGGACGGGGATCACGGCTGGAGAATCGGAGGACGGGGATCACGGCTGGAGAATCGGAGGACGGGGATCACGGCTGGAGAATCGGAGGACGGGGATCACGGCTGGAGAATCGGAGGACGGGGATCACGGCTGGAGAATCGGAGGACGGGGATCACGGCTGGAGAATCGGAGGACGGGGATCACGGCTGGAGAATCGGAGGACGGGGATCACGGCTGGAGAATCGGAGGACGGGGATCACGGCTGGAGAATCGGAGGACGGGGATCACGGCTGGAGAATCGGAGGACGGGGATCACGGCTGGAGAATCGGAGGACGGGGATCACGGCTGGAGAATCGGAGGACGGGGATCACGGCTGGAGAATCGGAGGACGGGGATCACGGCTGGAGAATCGGAGGACGGGGATCACGGCTGGAGAATCGGAGGACGGGGATCACGGCTGGAGAATCGGAGGACGGGGATCACGGCTGGAGAATCGGAGGACGGGGATCACGGCTGGAGAATCGGAGGACGGGGATCACGGCTGGAGAATCGGAGGACGGGGATCACGGCTGGAGAATCGGAGGACGGGGATCACGGCTGGAGAATCGGAGGACGGGGATCACGGCTGGAGAATCGGAGGACGGGGATCACGGCTGGAGAATCGGAGGACGGGGATCACGGCTGGAGAATCGGAGGACGGGGATCACGGCTGGAGAATCGGGGGACGGGGATCACGGCTGGAGAATCGGAGGACGGGGATCACCGCTGGAGAATCGGAGGACGGGGATCACGGCTGGAGAATCGGAGGACGGGGATCACGGCTGGAGAATCGGAGGACGGGGATCACGGCTGGAGAATCGGAGGACGGGGATCACGGCTGGAGAATCGGAGGACGGGGATCACGGCTGGAGAATCGGAGGACGGGGATCACGGCTGGAGAATCGGAGGACGGGGATCACGGCTGGAGAATCGGAGGACGGGGATCACGGCTGGAGAATCGGAGGACGGGGATCACGGCTGGAGAATCGGAGGACGGGGATCACGGCTGGAGAATCGGAGGACGGGGATCACGGCTGGAGAATCGGAGGACGGGGATCACGGCTGGAGAATCGGAGGACGGGGATCACGGCTGGAGAATCGGAGGACGGGGATCACGGCTGGAGAATCGGAGGACGGGGATCACGGCTGGAGAATCGGAGGACGGGGATCACGGCTGGAGAATCGGAGGACGGGGATCACGGCTGGAGAATCGGAGGACGGGGATCACGGCTGGAGAATCGGAGGACGGGGATCACGGCTGGAGAATCGGAGGACGGGGATCACGGCTGGAGAATCGGGGGACGGGGATCACGGCTGGAGAATCGGAGGACGGGGATCACCGCTGGAGAATCGGAGGACGGGGATCACCGCTGGAGAATCGGAGGACGGGGATCACCGCTGGAGAATCGGAGGACGGGGATCACCGCTGGAGAATCGGAGGTCAGGGACCCCTGGCAGGCCACTTGGCAGAGCTCCTTTCCTATCCCAGCACTGTATACAGCTCCCCCCACACACACACACACACTACACTGGGCTGAAATCACATTCCTTTACACACAGTCCATCAGCCTTCACAGGGTGCATCTTTCTTTATGTTGCCCTTCTGACCTGTGAAATTCTCTGGTCAGAACGGCAGTGTAGTTGCAGTAGGCAGATGCACCCTGTGCAGATCATGGCTGTTGTAAAGGAATGTGATTTCAGCCCTGAGGAGGAAGAACAGTATAGAGTGCTGTAATGGGAAAGGAGCTCAGCAGCTGGGCATAGCATTCAGGGTGGAGGGGGTGGTCAGGGGGCTTTGGGGGGGAGGGGGGTAGGGAGGGTCAACTTAGATCTGGGAGGGCAAAGCCATGTGACACAAAATCTGGAGCCTGCAGCCCTTCAGGAGCCCCCCCCCCCCCCCCGATGAGGTGTTAAGGGATGTGTTTTAACAATTTCTGAAGGTTTCTCTGTCAGTGTTGGGGAAAGGTCTTCTCCCGGAGGTGAGTGTCTTTTCCCCAGTTGTCAGGGAAGTGGGGTAAGTAGATATCCCCGGGTGGGGGGGGCACAGAGAATCCCAGCTGGTGACTAGGAGACACTGAGCAGTGTCATACCTCACCAGTAACATCGGTCCCATTGTGGCTACAGGACGGCACTCTCCTCCTCTGAGCTTGGTTACCATTCCATGTTGCCGGCACACAGCACAGACACTTCCCCATCCTGGGCTGTTCTCACCTCGTGCTCCTCTCCATTCAGGAAATGGCTCACAGCTTCTCCCCAGCCAATGGGAACAGAAGGGCGCGGGCTGTGGAAGGCAAAGTAGAAGCCCAGTACTGGAGCGTGGCTGTGGGGCCCTAAGGAAGATCGGAGCTGGATTTTGTGGAGGATATGATAATATGACAGGGAGGCTGCAGGGGCCCCCTGGTGCTAGGGGCAGGGTTGCGATTGTGACCCCTGCAACCCCTTATGCTACGCCCATTTCCCTATCTCATATTGATCTCGCACCGCCCCAAAGAGGCTGCTTGCAGGACTTTTTTTTTTTTCACGCCCTGCAAGTGCACCGCCCCAGTGTGGAAGCCCTCGGGGGGACTTGGGAGGTGCTTTTCAGGCATATTACAGGCGCTATTTTTATTTATTTTTAATTTTTTTTCTGAAATGCCTGAAAAGCACTTCAGTGTGAAAGGGGTCTAAATAATTGAATTAGAAGAAGTGTGGTGTTTTTTTTTTTTTTTTTTGTGTCGGGGGAGGGGTGCCATTATTATCAATTGTGGAGAGTGCAAGGAGCCTGGCTTTTCTTTTGGGTAAATCCTCATATTTGTCCATCCAGGACGCTGTGAGCCTTTTCAGCGTTTGCAGCATCCCAGCAGAGAGACGCCCCGGGTGTGCTGCCAGCAGGACTCTGCATTGGTTGTATTGTCCCGGGGGCCGTGTCAGCCTCTGCAGCTGTAATCAGCGGAAGCTTTGCTTAACTAAGCTGCCCGGATTAATCTCCCTCTCTGCCTCTCTGTGAGCCTGTCTAGCGGGCCCCGGTGACGTCTGCTGCACTTAAAGCCCGCGGTTTATGCAGAGTCATAATCGTACCGTGGAATCGTGCTGGCTGAGCTCAGAATAGGGTCGGTACGCCCCTAAAGATGAAGTTTAACCACTTGACATCCGGAAGATTCCCCCCCCCCCCCCGCCCCTTTCATGAGCAGGCCATTGTTTGCGAAACGGCACTGCGCTAGTTTAACTGACAATTGCGCGGTCATGCAACGCTGTACCCAAATAAAATGTATGTCCTTTTTTTTTCCAACAAATAGAGCTTTCTTTTGGTGGTATTTGATCACCACAGTTTTTTTTTTTTTTTCTTTTTTTTTTTTTTTTTGCGTTATAAACTATAAAGACCAACAATTTTGAAAAAAAAATATTTTTTTACTTTCTGCTTTAAAACACATCCATGTTGTATAAAGTAATTAAAACGGACCTATTTTCGGAATTTTGCTGCGACATGTTCCATTCATGGTCACAGCAATACACCCCCATTTCTTCTGCCCTGTAGAAGAACGCATGTCAGATATATCAAAAGTGTCTTCAATGCAGTCAGTGCCAGGACAAGGTCATCCAGTGCCCGGGGCAAAGATGCCAAACTGTGCACCCCCTTCTCTTAAGGGTTAGAGTCAGAGCAACCCCCTTCTCTTCAAACAACATTGCGCCCAGGGTGCAGCTGTCCCTGCTGCCCACCCCTTGCCCCGGCCCTGAATGCATTGCTAGTAGGTCATCCCTGTAGATATCTCCCTAAAGAAGGTTGCATTGGTTCTTGGATAGCCGGTGATGCACCAATAACACTTAAGCAAGCCGTAAAAGATTTTCTTTCTTGCAACAGAAAATCGCATTCAATGTTGATGGGGGGGGGGGGGGAGAGTCCTTCCACAGCGCTATTTTGTTCTGTCTGCGGGGAGCCTTCTCCTCTGGCAGAACGGAATGATTACTGCTGGCGGCTATAGAGGCCGGCATTGGTCGCATGCAAGAAAATCCAACATGCTGGTTGCACTGAAGTTGATCAATAGATCGACTTCACTATAACCAGCCTGCCCATAGATGGATCGAATCTCAGCCTGCCCATAGATGGATCGAATCCCTGCTGAACTGGCCCAGATTCGATCCATCTATGGCCAGCTTTAAAGGGGGCTCGGGGGCATGTCTAGAGGTCAGCAGGGAATGAACATCTAGGCATAGGTGTGCGCTTAAACACACATCTGTGTGTATATATGTATATGTGTATATGTGTGTGTATGTGTATGTGTGTATATATATATATATATATATATATATATATATATATATATATATATATATATATATATATATATATATATATATATATATGTGTGTGTGTGTGTGTGTGTGTGTGTGTGTGTGTGTGTGTGTGTATATGTATATATATATATATATATATATATATATATATATATATATATATATATGTGTATATATATATATATATATATATATATATATATATATATATATATATATATATATATATATACATATACAGTTTACTATGCTTTGGTTATGTATGAACACAGTGAGTAATTGGTACGGATCACTCACTATGCTCATTGACAAAAGGAAGGGGCCAGTAAATGACATAGGGGCCCAGGCAGCAAGGGAAACCCTGTGCAGTCTTTAATATTGACTGGACTCTGGGCAAACATTTTCTTGATCCCCCCCCTCCCACATGCAATTTCACTCACCACCTGCTCTGAGACATAAATAAATAAACAATAAATAGCAGCTAGACTTAAAATCAGTTTACTGTATCAGATCAGGCAGCAATTGCGATTGGTTGCCAGAGGTTACAGCATATCGTTACTGCTTAATGACTGGTTGCTAGAGATTACAGTACACATTACGGCTCACTGATTAGTTGCTAGAGGTTACAGCAAATGATTTCTGCTTGTTAATTGGTTGCTAGAGATCACTGTACAGTAACACTGCTCACTGATTGGTTGCTAGAGGTTACAGCACTTCATCTCCTCACTGCAGGGGAGCATGATATACATATTAATGCCACCTTTATTTACATATCAGCGCTGCTGGACGCAGCTATTTACTTAGTAATGCCGCCGCTATTTACATATGAATGCCGGTTATTTACATGTAAACACAGGGTCTGCAGGTGAGTCATCTGTACACAACAATAGGGCAGAACTGGGCAGCATTAGTACCAGCACTTCACACTGAGATATCAGGACACAGCACAGGACTAAAACTTCAAGGGACAAGGGAATTTAAACTGGGATAGTTGGCAAGTATGAGGCAGCTGCTTTGGGCCCCACAACAATGACAGGGCCCAGGGCAGCTTCCCCTTTTGCCCTGCCTTAAAGATGGCGCACGCCTATGCATCTAGGTGTAGGATAGACCAGTTGTGTCTGCTCGTCCACAGGCACGAACAATGGATTCCATAGAATTGGATCTGTGGTGCATGCATTTTTGAATTGCTATAACGTTTCCTAGAGCTGGAATGATTCCAGGTTTCGAGGAGTACATTGCGTACATGAAGTAGTTTTCTCTTTCCTGCAGCTGTCTCTGCAGATTACCCGTAGATTTGATTTTCCAAGTGCCAAGCGCTGGCTGTGAGCGAGTAATTGTCCCTGAACGGTGTGACGACGGAGAGTCATGCCCTCTATTTCATTGGCGCATCCAGCTTTCGCGGCGTGAGTGGATTAGCGGTGCGCGGCACACAGCTGACAGCCCCATAAACGGTCTCCTGGCTCTTCTAACCATGTTAATCCGACTCCTCTAATTCCTGAGCAAGAGCAGGCAAGGTGACTGCAACGACTTACTGAGGGCTGAGCACAGCAGGGGTTAATAGGAGGGGCAGGGGAGACCCCTTTACAAAATGACATTACAGATTAGTGCACTTGGCTGACTTTCTATTTATCCAAACAAGAACACAAGGCCAATTATCCTTCCTTTATTATCTGCTCCACTGGAGGGTGAGTTGTAAATAATTGCCTTTTATTTTCTCTGTGTAATAAAACCGTAAGATGGGGATGCTAAGGCTAATAAATGCCAAGGGCAAGATATACAGTTCAGCACCCAGGTTGTCTTTTGGACAAGCACTGGTTCTATACTAGAGACATCACTGAGAACGCCGTCTATCCATTTACTAGAGACGAGTGACATCCCTGGGAATGCAGCTTATCCATTCACTAGAGACTGGTGACATCCCTGAGAATGCAGCCTATCCATTCACTAGAGACTGGTGACATCATTGAGAATGCAGCCTATCCATTCACTAGAGACCAGTGACATCACTGAGAATGCAGCCTATCCATTCACTAGAGACTGGTGACATCACTGAGAATGCAGCCTATCTATTCACTAGAGACTGGTGACATCATTGAGAATGCAGCCTATCCATTCACTGGAGACCAGTGACATCACTGAGAATGCAGCCTATCCATTCACTAGAGACCAGTGACATCACTGAGAATGCAGCCTATCCATTCACTGGAGATTGGTAACATCACTGAGAATGCAGCCTATCCATTCACTGGAGATTGGTAACATCACTGAGAATGCAGCCTATCCATTCACTGGAGATTGGTGACATCACTGAGAATGCAGCCTATCCATTCACTAGAGAGCGGTGACATCATTGAGAATGCAGCCTATCCAATCACTAGAGAGCAATGGCATCACAGAGAATGCAGCCTATCCATTCACTAGAGACTGGTGACATCATTGAGAATGCAGCCTATCCAACCACTAGAGAGCAATGGCATCACAGAGAATGCTATTGACCAGGCAATCTTCTGGGACCTGTGACGTGTCCCAGAAGATTGCTGGCAGGGAAGGGCAACCTAGGGCGAGAGGAGGAGTCACCTAGGCGGCCGAGAAGAGGAAGGAGGAAATGGGACAGGAAGTCCCACTAAAAAGAAGGTACCCCCCCCCAAAAAAAAAGTACATGCCAAATGTGGCATGTAAGGGGGCGAGGAATTCTTAAAGTGGAAGTTCTACTTTTGGGTGGAACTCCGCTTTAAGGTTTCTTGGTGGCTGTTTGGCAACTTGAAGTTTCAGCTCTCTCCATAAATTTTGGCTATGCCACTCGATGTCCTTTAATGTGCTTCTTCTTGAGCCACTTCTTTGTTGCCTTGGCGGTATGTTTTAGGTCATTGTCATGCTGGAAGACCCATCCAAGACCCATCTTCATTGGTTCTGGTTGAGGGAAGAAGGTTCTCATCCAAGATTTTACAATACATGGCTCCGTCCATTGGACCCTCAATGCATCAAAGTTGGCCTGTACCTTTAGCAGAGAAACAGCCCCAAAGCATAATGTTTCCACCTCCATACCTGACTGTAGGGATGATGTTCTTAGTGTCATAGTCAGCATTTTTCTTCCTTCAAACATGGCGAGTCAAGTTAATGCCAAAGAGCTTAATTTTGGTCTTATCTGCATGACCACAGCACTTTCTCCCAGTCTTTCTCTGAATCATTTAGATGTTCATTGGCAAACTTCAGATGGTCCTGTACATGTGCCTTCTTGAGGAGGGGGACCTTGACGGCACTGCAGGAATTCAATCTATGGTGGCGTATTGTGTTACCAATGGTTTGTTTGGTGACACTGGTCCCAACTGCCTTGTTCACTCACAAGCTCCTACTGTGTAGTTCTGGGCTGATCCCTCACTTTTCTCGTGATCACCCCATGAGGTGAAGACTTACATGGAGCTCCAGACCGAGGTCAATTGATGGTTATTTTGTATTTCTTGCATTTGCGAATAATCTCTTCAACAGTTGTCTCCTTCTCACCAAACTTCTTGCTGATGGTCTTGTAGCGCATTCCAGCCTTGTGCAGGTCTACAATCTTGTCTGTGACGTCCTTGGACAACTCTTTGGTCTTGCCCATGATGGTGAGGTTTGAATGGAAGAAAAAGATTCTGTGGACAGGTGTCTTTTACACACATAATGAGTTGTCGTTAGGAGCTCCTTCTTACATTGACAGCACTAATCTGTGTACCACATGAGCACCTACTGTAGCCAGTCTGTGGGAGCCAGAATTATGGTTGGTTGATAGGGGATCAAATACTTATTTTACTCACCGAACTGCATCTCAATTTATAACATTTGTATTGTGTGTTTGTTTGTTTGTTTTATGGATTTTTGGTTGATATTCTGTTTCTATCATTTAACATACACCTATGATAAGAATTATAGACCCTTCATTTCTTAGTAAGTGGGTAAACGTACAATATCTGCAGGGGATCAAATAATTATTTTTTCCCTCTGTGTATAGGACACATACTGCTACAAGCAGCACACTATACTGTACACTGGGTATATCATCATCTCTGAGTGCACTGCAGCCGGTTGACGTTCAGATTAGAGTCTTGTTGCTGCTTCAGCCTCGGCTCAGATAAGGGAAAGGGATTTATTTGTAATGCCATGTTTGGTGTGCCTACACTGCTCTTGTTATGGTGATGGAGCCAGAGGTGGCAGCCTGTGGCAGGGACGGAGTTAAGCTATGGGAGGACCAGCCAGTGGAGCAGACGCGGAATTAGGAGGTTGGGGGGGGGGACGACACATTTTGCCATGGGCCGATTATGTCATGCTGTACCACTGATTGAAGATGACACATCGAGAGAGGGCAATGGTTTGGGGACGTTTTATTGTTGTGCTGTTATTTATATTATGTTACTGTTTATATGTAATGCAAAAAGATAAAATAAATCTTGTACCCATCAACAATGGGAGGTACAATTCCTCAGCAATCAGTCCTCATATTTTGTATAAGAAACCTCAATAAATCTCTGTGTAACATTTTAATAAAACAAAAATGTAACTGTCACGGAACGTCCCACACTCCGCTTGAGTGCTTCCGTCAGTATACCGCTTCCTAAGTTCTGGAACACGAGCCCAATGGATCTGGCTATAGGAACCCCCCAAGAACTAGACAACACCAGTCTTGGAGTACATCAGAACTAACTCTTTATTTGAGATCTCACACACATTTATACAGCAGGCTGACTCAAAACTAACCTAATTAACATGAGCTAATTTACTAAAAAAATTTACCCAGACCAGATGACAGACTTGTGGGCACCGAGCTTCACACAGTAGTATAAACACAATAGCTGGAGCTAATTACAATTAACAATACAAACAACAATCTCCCCCTTCCTCAGCCTAGACTGTTCGTCTCCTAGCCAGTGCTGGTGGCTAATGTGATCAGCTCATTCAATTAACACACATTACCATAAACATCAACACAGGGTTAATTAGAACAAACAACAATGAGTTGAATACCCTTAGAACCTAGACTAAACTTATTTACATAAAACACATTATAGCTGACATCAGACAGGTGAGTGGAGTTGATGACATTAGCATCTTCTCACAGGATGTGTCCCAACAGTATAATTCGGTCTTATCATTCTAATGTGGCATATAAAGGGTTCCCAGAGTCTGTGTGTTTTGGGGGGACATGGAGCTGAATCCAAAGTAACACCAACCCCAGGGTCCCCAGGCATACAGCTCACAGAGAGCACCATTCCCCTAAATGCTAGGGCCAATAATCGGTGGGCAAGAGGTTTGCGTTCAGTCCCCTCCAATAGCCTCTGTCCCGGGTGAGTCTGTCACAGTAACCATATCAAAATTAGATGTAACATTTGTATTTATTTGTGAGTATCTGTGAAAGATGACAGAGATGATCAGCGGAGTGTTTTATACCATGTTTTATATACAGTGTACAGTATGTGTGTTTAATATATATATATATATATATATATATATATATATATATATATATATATATATATATACACACTGTATAAATGAAACACATATAAAAAATATCCTATCTATCTATCTACAGTATCTATCCTGCATATCATGATTTACTACCCTGATCAGCTCCAGATTACACCTGTTGGTGCTCAGCGCTTCACTAATGTGTCATCTGCAGGCATGTACTGCCCATCGGGACTACAGGGAGTTTCCCGGTGGGCCGATGCCTCAGTGGGCCCATTTCAGTGACAGCGAAGGTAGAGCGGGCGGAGACTCCCAAACCCTGTCCACCAATAAGCTAATCTCCTGCTGTGCAGCCGTTTAGAAAAAAAAAACTTCTCTGGGCCCTCTGTGTTCGTGGGGGCCGGGGGACAGAAAGCAGACTATAATCACTTTGGGCAGGTTAATCTGCAGCAGCACACTACACAGTTGAAGGCCGGCCTGTGTTAAATCAGTACACTGAGGGGACTAACATTGATGGGCACTAATGAAGCTGTGCTGATGGGCACTGGGGAGGCTACATTAATGGGCACTGGTGTGACTGCATTAATGGGCACTGGTGTGGCTGTGCTGATGGGCAATGATGTGGCTGGGTTGATGGGCACTGATCAGGCTGCATTAATGGGCTCTAGTGAGGCTACATTAATGGGCACTGGTGTGGTTGAGCTGATGGGCACTGATCAGGCTGCATTAATGGGTACTGGTAAGGCTACATTAATGGGCACTGGTGTGGCTGCATTAATGGATACTGGTGTGGCTGTGCTGATGGGCAATGATGTGGCTGGGCTGATGGGCACTGATCAGGCTGCATTAATGGGCACTGATCAGGCTGCATTAATGGGCACTGGAGAGGCTGCATTAATGGGCACTGGTGTGGCTGCGCTGCTGGGCACTGGTGTGGCTGCATTAATGGGCACTGGTGTAGCTGCGCTGATGAGCACTGATGAGGCTGCATTAATGGGCACTGGTGAGGCTGCATTAATGGGCACTGGTGTGGCTGCGCTGATGGGCACTGTTGTGGCTGCGCTGATGGGCACTGATCAGGCAACATTAATGGGCACTGGTTTGGCTGCGCTGATGGGCAGTGTTGTGGCTGCATTAATGGGTACTGGTGTGATTGCATTAATAGGCACTGATCAGGCTGCGCTGATGGGCACCGATCAGGCTGCATAAATGGGCACTGGCGAGGCTGCATTAATGAGCACTTGTTTGGCTGCGTTAATGGGCACTGGTGTGGCTGCGCTGATGGGCACTGATCAGGCTGCATTAATGGGCACTGGTTTTTACTTTTTTTTGCACAATTGTGTTTAGTTTATATACTGTTTTTGTGCTTGTTTGCAAATTAATGTGGGCCGGTCTGGATGAAGTCCAGGGCCAAATATTTGTCCCAGTCCAGCCCTGGTCATCTGTCACATATACTAACAAATAAATACACGTTACATCTAATTTTGATATTGTTATGCCCTGTACACACGGTCGGATTTTCCAAGGGAAAATGTGTGATTGGACCTTGTTGTCGGAAATTCCGACCGTGTGTGGGCTCCATCACACATTTTCCATCGGATTTTCCGACACACAAAATTTGAGGGCAGGCTATAAAATTTTCTGACAACAAAATCCGTTGTCGGAATTTCCGATCGTGTGTACACAAATCCGACTCACAAAGTGCCACGCATGCTCAGAATAAATAAAGAGATGAAAGCTATTGGCTACTGCCCCGTTTATAGTCCCGACGTACGTGTTTTACGTCACCGCGTTCAGAATAATCGGATTTTCCAACAACTTTGTGTGACCGTGTGTATGCAAGACAAGTTTGAACCAACATCCGTCTGAAAAAATCCTAGGATTTTGTTGTCGGAATGTCCGACCGTGTGTACAGGGCATTAGACTTTAATTAGCTCCCTTTTGTTTGTTGGGTTTTTTTTTTTTTTCCGTTTTTGAAAAGCTGCATTGAAAAAGAAAAAAAAAAAAGGTCCCATGCACCATGTGGTTAGAAAAAAAAATGCCACTTTAAGGACACAATTATAACGGCGATTAAGTCTGTGAATTGTAGAAGCAGGAATTTTCTGCCGTTCTCGTGGCTAGATATGGCCGCCAGCCCTGCGGTGATGGTGGCATCCAGCCGTCATCACCGCAGGTAATCGCTGGCTGTGCAGAGAGCCAAAAACAGATGCAGCCACCAGAGACCTTGTAGTACAGTGAATGGGGCCAGCGCCAGCGGCCACACCTAGCTACTGAGAGCCGCTGAGAGCTGCATCAGGAACTGCCGCTACAATTCGCACCGGCCTTAATCACTGGTGTGAATGCAGCTTTAGGGCTTGTTCACACAGCCAGCCAGGTAGCAGTAAAAGCAGGTGGTTGAGCTTTGGTTTTACTACACCCCCCAACTGCTCACCTAAACACAGAAATGCATCTGCTTAGGGACGCACACAGGCTGCAGCAAAAATTAGATTGCGTGTTCATGTGAATGGAGCCGCACTGCAGCTGCCCTCCTTGCATGCGGTTATGATTTGGTGATTCAGTATTTTGAGAGTTAAACAGGCAGTGGGGAAGGGGACATATCGCCTCCTCGCTGCTTGTCTAATACCTTTGAAAAGCAATCCACTTAGGGTGGCTTTTCAATGGGGAGGCAATGATAGCCAAAAATGTAAACGAGTCCTTTCAATTTCCTATGATTCTGAATGCAGCTCTGCATCAGCCAATGTGTCCATGTACATTGGGGCATTTAGCCCCTGTTCACATTGAAGCGACTTGTCATGCAATTAGACAGGTTAAATCGCATGACAAGTCGCAGCCTATTGCTGGCAGTCGCTCCGTTCAAATTGGTGCGACGCTGACTTTGCGGTGCTGCACCGATTTGAAAAAGTAGTTCCTGCACTGCGATTTAAGGTGCGACTTGCATAGACATCTGTGCATGAAGCCGCACAGATGTCTTCCAAATTGCACCCAAAGTTGCACTGACATGTGGCTTTGAAATCATGTGATTTTCAGATGAAGTCGCCCAATTTCAAATCCGCATTCAATGTGAACGCTCATCAATACATACTGTACATAAATTTTAGAGCAGCATTTAGGGGCATAAAAAGAGCACCAAATCTGCGTTCAGATAGAATTACACACCTATGTGGATAAATGTGTATAAATGCATGTATGTATGTATATGTGTGTACATTTATTCTGGTGGATAGAATAAATGAATTTTCTAGCCAATAGAATGAGTTTATGCATTTTAAAATATATATGGTTCTAAACGCTATATACCCATAAAGGCGTGCAATTACATGCCAAAACAGGCATTTTTTTATGTTGGATCTAGTGTAGATGGGAGTATTTAAATATGCCTATGCGTAAAAGCTATGTAAGGGAAGGGGTGAGCTGTCATCCGCTATGTAAGGGAAGGGGTGAGCTGAAATCCGCTATGTAAGGGAAGGGGTGAGCTGTCATCCGCCATGTAAGGGAAGGAGTGAGCTATCATCCGCTATGTAAGGGAAGGAGTGAGCTGTTACCCGCTATGTAAGGGAAGAGGTGAGCTGTCATCCGCCATGTAAGGGAAGGGGTGAGCTGAAATCCGCTATGTAAGGGAAGGAGTGAGCTATCATCCGCTATGTAAGGGAAGGAGTGAGCTGTTACCCGCTATGTAAGGGAAGGGGTGAGCTGTCACCTGCTATGTAAGGGAAGGGGTGAGCTGTCACCCGCTATGTAAGGGAAGGGGTGAGCTGTCATCCGCCATGTAAGGGAAAGGGTATTGGTGAAGTCTTCTAGCTTGTTCTAAATTTGATATTCCCCTCCTGATCAGTTCCTTGTACATTCTTCAGCATGAACGCGTCTTCAAACTGCATTTCCAGTGTCCCATCATGTCCTCGCTAACCAGAATCCAGATACTCCGGGGATTTTGCACAGCCTGTAGTGATGTGCTGAATTTTTTGAGATAGACAAAATATTAATGTTAGCATGGAGTAATAATTCATAATGCACTCTCTCTCAATGCCTTTCTGAAGTGTCCTGCCTCTGTTCTGATGTGGTGTCCTAATAATAATGAATGATGAGTAGGAGCAGATATCTCTCCGTTTTTGTTTGAATGCTGAGAATCCTTGTCCCTTCTTCTGCATCATTGCTGGTTCTCATTCTCATGCCCTGTACACACGATCGGATTTTTCGACGGAAAATGTGTGATAGGACCTTATTGTCGGAAATTCCGATCGTGTGTACACAAATCCGACGCACAAAGTGCCACGCATGCTCAGAATAAATGAAGAGACGAAAGCTATTGGCTACTGCCCCGTTTATAGTCCCGACGTACGTGTTTTACGTCACCGCGTTTAGAACGATCGGATTTTCCGACAACTTTGTGTGACCGTGTGTATGCAAGACAAGTTTGAGCCAACATCCGTCGGAAAAAATCCTAGGATTTTGTTGTCGGAATGTCCGATCAATGTCCGACCGTGTGTACGGGGCATCACACCTAACCTTTCAATTCCTGGAAGGATCCCCTGAGAGAAACAGATATATACTGTATAGTATATACACCAATCCATAACGTTCTGCCCACTAGACATGTGCAATTCGTTTTGTTCCGAATTGTTTTGTTTTTTTTGATGAATTTTGACAAATTCGTTAATTTCTAAATCTCCGAACTTTTCGAAATTCCGAATTTTTCCGAATTTCGGAAATTGCAAATTCGGAAATTGGAGAATTCGGAAATTTGAAATTTAGGAAATTCCATAATTCAAAATTAGGAAATTCCAAAATTTGGAAATTTGAAAATCCAAAAATAAGAATGAAAATCTGAATATTCAAAAGAATGAAAATCTGAACATTCAAAAACCCAAAAATCTGAAATGACTAATAATAAATATTAAATTATAGGTATTGGAATTTCCTTTCAAATTTGGCTGTTACTGAACGTATTTGAACGAATTATCTGAAATAACGAATGCCGTATCTAAACGAATGGAACGTAACGGTATATTAAATAATAATAAAACCTTTTTATTATTATTATTTATTATTAATTTGTTCCTTTCCATTTGTTTAGATGCGGCATTCGATAATTCGTTCAAATACGTTCACTAACAGCCAAATTTGAAAGGAAATTCCAATACCTATAATTTAACCGTTAGTTATCATTTCGAATTTTACTGATATTCTTTTTTTTTTTTTCGAATTTCTGAATTTCCAAACTTTCGAATTCGGAAAATTCGGAATTCAAAAATTCGCAAATTTGAAAATTTGCATTTCTGAATTTCCGAAAAAAGCAAAAAAAACGAAACGAAAACGAACACATTTTTTCCTCAGTGCACATGTCTAATGCCCACCCACCTAATATTGAGAAGGTCCCCGTTTTGCCGCCAAGACAGCTCTGACCCATCACGGCATGGCCTCCACGTCTTGCATTTGTCTCATTTGAATGAAAAGCATTTTCTGATTGGATGAGGGGGGAATTGTGACATCACCACCCCACCTCTCCACCTCGTGCAATGAAAGAATGCTTTGCATTCATTGAGAAAAATTAATTTGTTCTCAAAATGGCGCCCATGCTGAGTATGTGACCTCCTGTGTTCACTAAGCAGCAGGGCAGTCGCTTAGAACGGGACCCAAAAGACGGAGAGAAGCACTGTAGTAGCAGCAGCTACTACAGTAATTATCTGCTTCTAGAGGGATTCTACAGGTCTGGAATATGCATATAAACATTGGTCCAAGCTGCACCAGTGTGACTAGAAAAGTTAGAAAAAAAAAACGAAAACCTGGAATTCAACTTTAAAGTACATGTAAATCCAAAGCAGCATTGGAATGCTACAGGCCACCAGTGGACACCAGTGGTACACAAGGATCTGCATTTTTCTCTACTGTGTTAATGTTGATGCATATATTGGTCTGGTCATCTATTCTCTTGAGAAAAGCAATGTGTACTTTCTATAGAGCCATATCTGTCTGTCTACTTGATTTTGGTCCTAGGAGGGGGACCATACGGACAGTGCAGGAGTAGGTGTGAGAGGACAGTGCAATACAAAGGGGTCTCTGGTTTGCGGTATAAATCCCCAAATAGCATTAGCATTATACTGTAATATGGTAATGTTGCCACCCTTGCAAACGCATAACTCCCTCCATTAAGCTGAAAAATATCACCCCCAAATGTCTGTCTACTCTTCTTATTACAATTACCTGAAACCTTTCAGAAGAGTTCACCCGCTAAGCTTAAGTTATTTTATTCCAAAAGAGAAAAGGTCAGAAGAAGAGTAATTCTACCTTAGTGGGTCATGTTGGGGGATGCGATATCCCCATAGTGGGTGTAATCAGAACATTAGAGAGAAGGTCAGGAGAAGAGTACCTTATGGAGAGTCATGTTGGAGATGTGATATTGTGATATCCCAATAGTGGTTGTACGCAGACAAAAGTAGAGTGAAGGTCAGGAGAAGAGTATTTTCTACCTTATTAAGAGTTGCGTTGGAGGGTGTGATATCCCCGTAGTGGGTGTAATCAGAAAGGTAGAGAGAAGATCAGGAGAGAAGGGTATTTTCTACCTTATGATGGGTCATGTTGAAGCTGTGTTATTGTGATATCTCAGTAGTGATGTGTTGAGAAAGTGAGGGAAAAGGAGGTGTGATATCTTGGTGGTGAGTGTAATCAAAGAGGTAGCAAGAAGGTCAGGAGACGAGAATTTTCTACCTTTTTGAAAGGGCATTTTGAAGGGTGTAACTTTCCAGTGGTGGATGTAATCAAAAAAGAGGAGATTGTTTGTTTTTACCTGATGAAGGGTCATGTTGGAGGGTGTTATATCCTGGCGGTGTTTGTAATTTCGAAAGGTAAAGAGAAGGTCAGGAGAAGAGTATTTCCTACCTTATGGAGCGTCTTTGAGGATGTAATATCTGAGTGGTGGGTGTAATCAAAGAGGTTGAGAAAAGGTCAAGAGAAACCTTTTCTACCTTGTGGAGGGTCCTGTTGGACATATGATATCCCAGTGGTCATGTAATCAGAAAGGTAGAGAGAAGGCCAGGAGCAGAGTATATTCTACCTTTATGGAGGGTGATGTCAACTGTGATATATTTGGAAGGTGGTGCAATCAGAAAGGTAGCAAGAAGGTCAGGAGAAAATCAATTTTCTACCTTTTAGAAGGGCATGTTAAAGAGTGAGACTTTTCAGTGGTGGGTGTCAATAGAAAGGTAAAGAAGGGAGTATTTTCCACCCGATGAAGGGTCATGTTGGAGGGTGTTATATCCCAGTGGTGTTTGTAATTAGAAAGGTAAAGAGAAGGAGGGAAGAAGGTCAGGAAAAAGAGTATTTCCTAACTTATGGAGGGCCTTTGAAGGGTGTGATTTCCCAGTTGTGGGTGTAATCGGAAAAGTTGAGAAGAAACTTTTTCTACCTTATGGAGGGTCATGTTGGAGGTGTGATATTCAGTGGACATGCAGTCAGAAAGGTAGAGGAAAAGCCAGGAGCAGAGTATGCTCTACCTTTACGGAGGGTCTTGTTGGAGGTGTGATATGCTGGTGGGGGGTGTAATCAGAAAGGTAGAGAGAAGGTCAAGAGAAGAAATGTTCTACATTTTAGGGAGGGTCAAGTTGGAGGGTGTGATATCCTAGTGGTAATGAGAAAGGTAGAGGGAAGGCCAGGAGCAGAGTATATTTTACATTATGGAGGTTGGATGTGATATCTCGGCGGTGGTGTAATCAGAGAGATGGATTAAAGCTCAGAGCAAGATATTTTGGAGAGTCTCCATTTGCATTATTTAAAACAATACAGGGCAAGCTAATGTTCCGCATTAATCATGTTAATTCATTTTTCTTTTCTTTGCCATCCTAGCTTGGCACTGCACCCTGAACGTCTGCTGGTGGCTACGGGGCAAGTTGGGAAGGAGCCATACATCTGTGTGTGGGATTCATACTCCGTCCAGACCGTCTCTATACTGAAAGATGTCCACACGCATGGTATCGCCTGTCTGGCATTTGACATGGATGGGCAGGTATGTGTTTTTGTCCATAATATCCTAAAAATTCAACATGAATGTATTGCCCATCTCGTTTTTTTAAAAAAACAAACTGAAAGGCATTCATTTGGCTCTGACAATGTGGGCCAGGGCTGGTGCAAGGATTTGACACCCTAGGCCAGTGATGACGAACCTTGGCACCCCAGATGTTTTGGAATTATAGCTCCCATGATGTTCAACTACACTGCAGAGTGCAAGAGCATCATGGGAAAATGTAGTTTCAAAACATCTGGGGTGCCAAGGTTCGCCCTCACTGCCCTAGGCGAAACCTCATTTTGTCGCTCCGCCCCTGACTCCACCCCCTTTGTCCCATCCGTGTTTACAATGGAGGTGGCGGAGGTGGAGATTTTTTTTCAGCACCTCTCCACCTATTTCTTCAGTCGTGGTCCACAGGCCCGCACCTGTGCCTCTGGACCCAGCCTAAAGACAAATAGTGGTGGCACCAGCTCGCTTCCTCACGCCAGCCGTGGTCCGCAGGAATGGCTGGGGTAGTATATGGACAGGCTAACTGTGTAACTGCCTGTCCGTACAAGCAGACAGATACACTAACAATGCTCTATAGTCTCCAAGTAAAAATAATAATTAATGCACATTTTTTTAACTGCAAAAAGATCTGCATTTATTATTTTTTTACAAAGGTGAACTTGAACCACCACACCTTAAATCACTCCAACTCCTGTATTTTCACACCTCAGATCACCCCAATTGCTTCATCACTGTAGTCCCCTGCGCACCTTTTCGTCACTGTTCCCCTCTACACCCCCCCCCACCGCACCTCTGTTCCCCACTGTATCCCTCCCACACCTCTGTTCCCCACTGTACCCCCCCTGCACCTCTGTTCCCCCACTGTATCCCCCCCACACCTCTGTTCCCCACTGTATCCCTCCCGCACCTCTGTTCCCCACTGTATCCCTCCCACACCTCTGTTCCCCACTGTATCCCTCCCTGCACCTCTATCCCCCACTGTACCCCCCCCGCACCTCTGTTCCCCACTGTATCTCTCCCACACCTCTGTTCCCCACTGTATCCCCCCCCCGCAACTATGTTCCCCACTGTATTCCCCCTGCACCTCTATTCCCCACTGTATCCTTCCCCCGCACCTCTATTCCCCACTGTATCCTCCCACCGCACCTCTGTTCCCCACTGTATCCCCCCCACACCTCTGTTCCCCACTGTATCCCTCCCGCACCTCTGTTCCCCACTGTATCCCCCCCCACACCTCTGTTCCCCACTGTATCCCCCCGCACCTCTATTCCCCACTGTATCCCCCCCGCACCTCTGTTCCCCACTGTATCCCTCCCACACCTCTGTTCCCCACTGTATCCCCCACCCCCACAATTCTGTTCCCCACTGTATCCCCCCCGCACCTCTATTCCCCACTGTATCCTCTCCCCGCACCTCTATTCCCCACTGTATCCTCCCACCGCACCTCTGTTCCCCACTGTATCCCTCCCCACACCTCTGTTCCCCACTGTCTCCCTCCCACACCTCTGTTCCCCACTGTCTCCCTCCCACACCTCTGTTCCCCACTGTATCCCTCCCACACCTCTGTTCCCCACTGTATCCCCCCACACCTCTGTTCCCCACTGTATCCCTCCCACACCTCTTTTCCCCACTGTCTCCCTCCCACACCTCTGTTCCCCACTGTCTCCCTCCCACACCTCTGTTCCCCACTGTATCCCCCCGCACCTCTGTTCCCCACTGTATCCCCCCCACACCTCTGTTCCCCACTGTATCCCTCCCACACCTCTTTTCCCCACTGTCTCCCTCCCACACCTCTGTTCCCCACTGTATCCCCCCCCCCCCTACACCTCTGTTCCCCACTGTCTCCCTCCCACACCTCTTTTCCCCACTGTATCCCCCCCCCCACACCTCTGTTCCCCACTGTCACTCCCCCCCCCGCACCTCTGTTTCCCACTGTATTACCCATCCCCCGCACCTCTGTTCCCCACTGTATTCCCCCCCCCCCGCACCTCTGTTCCCAACTGTATCCCTCCCACACCTCTCTTCCCTATTGTATCCCTTCCACACCTCTGTTCCCCACTGTATCCCCCCCCCGCACCTCTGTTCCCCACTATATCCCTCCCACACCTCTGTTCCCCACTATATCCCCCCCCCCACCTCTGTTCCTCACTGTATCCCTCCCACACCTCTGTTCCCTATTGTATCCCTTCCACACCTCTGTTCCCCACTGTATCCCCCCCCCCGCACCTCTGTTCCCCACTATATCCCTCCCACACCTCTGTTCCCCACTATATCCCCCCCCCACCTCTGTTCCCCACTGTATCCCTCCCACACCTCTGTTCCCAACTGTATCCCTCCCACACCTCTTTTCCCTATTGTATCCCTTCCGCACCTCGGTTCCCCACTGTATCCCCCCCTGCGCCCCTGTTCCCCACTATATCCCTCCCACACCTCTGTTCCCCACTTTATCCCCCTGCCCGCACCTCTGTTCCCCACTATATTCACCCCCCCGCACCTCTGTTCCCCACTATATCCCTCCCACACCTCTGTTCCCCACTGTATGCCCCCGCACCTCCTCTTCTTACTGCCGCTGCTAGGGTTTCACTGCAGGCTGGGGACAGAGTGGTCCCAGAGAAAGCAGGTTGACAAAACGGGGGTGGAGATGGTGAATTGTCTCTGCACAGAGTGCGGGGATGTCTTCACAGGCACATTTTACCGCTCCCCCCCCAGCCTGGCGCCATAAGACGTCTATGCTGCCTTATGGATGGTAACACCGGCCAGCCTTGCAGGTATTTCAAAAACCTAAATCCCCAGCAAGTGGCTGGGTATCCAGATTTTGCCGCCCGCCCCTCCCCTTGCGCCCTAGGCAGCCGCCTGACCTGCCTATTGCTAGCGCCGGACCTGATGTGGGCTCCCCTTGTGGCACAAAGCTGGTTTCCTTTTTACTTCGAAATAAAAACTACACCAAACTCCCCCCCCCCCCCCCCCCAGTGGACTGATGTTGCATTGGTTATTATGGTACTAGCAGATGGCTGCTGTGGTGCAGCAATGTGGTCTATGGTGGTTTAGGTGATCAGCCGTTCCTCAGCATACCAAATCCTCTGCAAGACAAGACTTCTACTTCTAAAAAAAAACCCCATAATTTTTTAAAAATAAAACTGAGCAGAAACCATTTACATTCCACTTTATAGGACAGGGGGGTTCATGTGATGTCAGCTGTCGCTGGTGATTTGTCATGGGATCCCTCATCAATTGTCACTTCATACGAAAAAGTTAAACATTCCAGCCTGTTATGGATTAAATGCGAGGAGCTTGCAATGTATTGTCTCTTCTCATTCGTGTTCTCTTCTCTCCCCGCTGCCCTGGATCTGTGTCTGGACCTCAGCGCCTGGTGTCTGTGGGTCTTGACTCCAAGAACACGATCTGCGTTTGGGACTGGAGGAAAGGGAAGCTGCTGTCTATGGCCCCGGGTCACACGGACAGGGTACGTTGTTTGTGTTCATTATCTACATACTGTGATGGGTAGGATATTCTAGACCTGTCCTGTGATCAGTGGCTTGGGAGTCACATGTGTCTCTCAGGTATGCTGCTTGCGTCAGCCTCTCAAAGAACACTCAGTGTCTGAACTGCATTATGGAGTTCTCCTATTTCTGCCACGAAATTTCTCTGTAAGTTGGCCGCAATTTACAGTGCCTTGAAAAAGTATTCATACCCCTGATGGCTGCTGTGGTGCAGCAATGTGGTTTAGGTGTAGGTATTCGTACCCCTTGAAATTTTCCACATTCTGTGACGTTACAACCAAAAACATAAATGTTTTTTATTGGGATTTTATGTGATAGACCAACACGTGGCACATACAGTACCTGACCGCGAGAATGTGGTTCTCGGCGACACGGTGCTGTACATCTCGCGCTGGCTCTCTCATCGCGAAAGGAAAAGAGTTTTCCTTTCCCGGTGAGCAAGCCAGCTCGGCGCTGGCTCCCGCAACGGGGCTCGCAGGTGTCACAATATCGCCGTCACCTACTGTAATTGTGAAATGGAAGGAAAATGATAAATGGTTCTCAAATGTTTTACAAGTAAATATGTGAAAAGTGTGGGGTACATTTGTATGGCGCCCCCCGGAGTCAATACTTTGTAGAACCGCCTTTCTCTTCAATTACAGCTGCAAGTCTTTTTGGGGATGTCTCTACCAGCTTTGCACATCTAGAGAGGGACATTTTTGCCCATTCTTCTTCTTTGCAAAATATCTCAAGCTCTGTCAGATTGGATGGAGAGCGTCTGTGAACAGCAATTTTCAAGTCTTGCCACAGATTCTCAATTGGATTTAAGTCTGGACTGTGACTGGGCCATTCTAACACATGAATATGCTTTGATCTAAACCATTCCATTGTAGCTCTGGCTGTATGTTTCGGGTCGTTGTCCTGCTGGAAGGTGAACCTCCGTCCCAGTCTCAAGTCTTTTGTAGACTCTAACAGGTTTTCTTCTAAGATTGTCCTGTATTTGGCTCCATCCATCTTCCCATCAACTCTGACCAGCTTCCCTGTCCCTGCTGAAGAAAAGCATCCCCACAACATGATGCTGCCACCACCATGTTTCACGGTGGGGATGGTGAGTTCAGGGTGATGCGCAATGTTAGTTTTCCACCACACATAGCATTCTGATACTAGACTAAAAAGTTTTTAGGTCTCATCTGACCAGAGCACCTTCTTTCACGTTTGCCGTGTCCCCCCCATGGTTTCTCACAAACTACAACTGGGACTTCTTATGGTTTTCTTTCAACAATGTCTTTCTTCTTGCCACTCTTCCATAAAGGCCAGGTTTTTTTTATTGATATACGTCCCCCCAGGGCAGGACTTGGACCCCTATAACCATTGTATGCCCAATTACTTGCATATAAGCCTTCAAAATGGGCACTTTTCATTTTTGACGTTCGGGTCCCATCGACTTTAATGGGGTTCGTTATTCGGGTACTTTACAGAAAAGTAAAAGTAGTTTGTAAAAAAGTGTCATTTCTTCAGTGTTGTCACATGAAAAGATAGAATAAAATATTTACAAAAATGTGAGGGGTGTACTCTCATTGGTGCGATACTGTGTGTATATGTATATTAATAAACACAGGGCTGCATTAAAGTGATTGTAAAGGATCGTTTTTTTTTTTGTTTTTTTTTAAAACAACAAACATATCATACTTACATCCACTGAGCAGCTCGTTTTGCACAGAGTGGCCCCGAACCTCCTCTTCTGGGGTCCCCCGGTGGCTCTCGCGGCTCCTCCCTACATCAGTACCCCCTAGGAGAAGCGCTGTCCTGGGGGGTTACCTTGCGGGCGCGCTCCCGAGTCCAGCGTTTGTGTCCACAGACATGAATGCCGGACTCGGCCCTGCCCCCCCCGGCGCCTGCATCATTGGATTCGATTGGATTCGGGAGCCAATGGCTGCACTGCTATCAATCTATCCAATCAAGAGCCGGGACCCCGTGGAGAGAGGGAGAGCGCGTCCGCGCCGAAGAGATGAAGGGGCTCCGATAAGTAGAACTGGGGGGTCGGTCACTGCCAGGTGTTTTTTCACCTTAATGCATAGGATGCATTAAAGCGGGGTTCCACCCAAAAATGGAACTTCCGCTTTAAGGGAAGCTGACCCCCTGACATACCACAATTGGCATGTCATTATTTTTTTTGGGGGGGGGGGGAGCGGAAACCCTCTTTTTAGAGGGTTCTGGCTCCCACTTCCTGCTGGCGCACCTGCAGCGCTGGAAGTAAGTTCACCTCTCCCCCCCTCCCTCTCGGTAATCATCTGGGACACGTCACACACAGGTCCCAGATGATTGCCCGGCCAGTCACAGCACGAGCGCGGCTTGCGTATGCGCAATGCGTGCCCGGCTGTGAAGCCACGGCCGGGCACCCACAGTGAAAATCCCGGGACCGCAGAGAGGAGGGGAGAGAGGAGCGGGGCTTCGTTCCCCCAAATCGCTGGACCCTGGGACAGGTAAGTGTCCGATTATTAAAAGTCAGCAGTTGCAGTATTTGTAGCTGCTGACTTTTATTTTTATTTTTTTGTTTTAGTCGGAACCCTGCTTTAAGGTGAAAAAACAGGAGGGTTTACAACCCCTTTACTGTATGTCTTTATCCAAATTTCAGCTTTAAAACTCAGGATGCTCTGTAATTAGACCAGGGACAAGCTTATGCGATCGCTGGCTCCTGCCCATCCATTCTCACTTTTTCTGCCTTATTATTCACAGCACAAAGGGAGCAGTAAAGCAGGGGGGGCGGTATGGTCAGGCCAGGGCCAGCTTCCATGGAGGTTGGTTATTGGTTGTAATACAGAGTGGATTGGTGAATCGTTGGGTGTGTGCATGGCGTCCTGTATTCCTAGTGTCAGCACAAGTCGGTGACAACACTACCACAGCATTAGAAGTAGGGTTGCCACCATGGGTGTTGGGTGTCCACAGAACTTTTTTCGGGGGGGGCATCATTTTAGGTCACACATGCTCCGCCCCTTTTTGACAATGTCATGAAGGGGAGGGGCTTAGTCATTATCACATAAAGCGCAGACATTTGCCTATCAGCAGGCATGGGACACCCCAAGGGGAGTTGTAATGGGGTGCACATCGCAGCGAACAGTGGGTGTGGCCAAATAGTTCTTGCTGACATCATCACCCTGCCCCGAGTGATGCAGAATCTGCCCCCAGACAGCCTCCTGCAGCTCCCTGATGGCAACAGATTTGTGTGTGAGCCACAGTCCAGTGGTTTCTTGGGGAGCCACAGTCCAGTCTGAATACTGTGTCCGGGTATCAGTCTGCCCGAAACCCGGACTGTCCGGGTGAATCCTGAACAGGTGGCAACCCTAATTGGAAGCCTGCGGTTAAGGTCGTCGTCCTATCACAGGAAGTAGGAATGAGCTAAAGTATGTTCAGTTCCCAATCTGAACCCATCTGAATGATCCTGCCAGAAAGCTGTCATCTGTGCCTTTCATAAGCGGCCAAGGCTTTCCTTGCCCTGGCAGCCAAGGCCTGGGTATATGTGCAGCTGCAGGGCAGGGAATACCTCAGCCACTTTTGATTGGCCAGGTACATCGGCAGCTTCCTGGTGACCGAGTTATGAGCACGCCTGAGCTCATTCCTAACAGGAATCGCAAAAAGAAAAAAAAAAAAAAAATCTCAGAAGACCATCTGAACAAACCCAAGCTCACCTCTAATCAACAGGTATATGTTCGCAATTTCCCAAACAAATATATTAAAAAAGAATGTCCATTGCATATGTAAAGTGGTGTGAAACACAAACGCGAACATACATTAAATCGCAGCTTACCAATTCTTAGATGTGATGGCTGCATTAGTTTTCTTTTTTTTATGTATTTTTTCTTTGTATTTGTGATCCAGCCAGCAACTGGTCTGTTTTTTTTTTTTTTAAAGAACAAGCTGTCCTGCAAATGTAGCAGTTGAGATGAAGCAAACCATTTAACGCTGCTTGCAATGATCAGCTTTTCTTCTATGTAAAAACTTTATCTATGTAAATCCCCCACCCCCCCCCAAAAAAAAAAAACTGCTGTAAGGCTAGGTTCACACCTATGTGTGCTGCGATTGATGCGTTTCTTTTTTCTAGCACGTTGTGTGTTTTTGGACACGCGTTTTTTGATGCGTTTTGTGTTTTTAGGAAGTTTGCTGTTAAGAGGAGGTTTTGTTGTCTTGCAGGTGAAAAACAGGTGTTTCAAACTAGCTACGACTAAGGCTATTGCCGAAACGCGTCAGCTTTTATTGTTTTATTGTCACTCTGATGTACCAATAAACGACACTTCAAGGATTGCAGTTTTGCCGGTGTCTTGCCGAGAAAGTTCCCTCGGCGGATAAGTTCCCCTCTGTACTGCGCAGGCACAGCGCCTGCGCAGTACGTACTACTGTCAGCCGCCGGAGATAGCCGAAGCTCAAATGCTTCAATCAGCTGTACACGGCGCCTGCGCTCTGGGTCCAGGTTCCTTCCCCACCATCCAAGTGGGCCTAGAGGGGGAATCTAAAAGTGCCGAGCGCAGCGAGGCCGTGCCCGAAGCATGGCGAGCGAAGCGAGTCCGCGAGGGGCCCTCTCACAGGCGCCGTGTACAGCTGATTTTCAGCTGTTCCGCTTCGGCTATTTCCGCCGGATCCTACTGCGCAGGCGCAGTAGAGGGGGGGAACTTATCCGCCGAGCGGAACTTTCTCGGCAGAACACCGGCTCTCCTTATTACTATTACAGGTGAAAAACAAACCGCAGCAGAAACGCATCAAAAATGCATCAAAAAACACAGTGCTTGCATTTTTGGTGGATTTGGTGCATTTCTATTGAAGTCTATAGAACCAAAAAAGCGGAGGGCAAGATGGCCCCCCACTCGGCTCTATGCCCTTGGAGGACCGGAGCGACGTCTGACATTACTTCTGTCTCTCAGGCTTAAGGGGATTTTTAATTTTTTTTTTCCCCCTGAAAGGCAAAATGTCTTTTTTTTTTTTTTAAGTTAAATGAGAAATCTGTATACTGTTTGGGGGTTCTAAGTAATTTTCTAGCAAAAAAAAAAAATACTGATTTAAACTTGTAATTGGTTTTACCAGACAAAATGGTACAAAATAAGAACATTTCGTAGTTGGTAAAAATAAGACGATCGCGTCCCTTTAAAACCAGAGACTGCACACCCTGCTCTGGGCTCTGACGATCGGCTTGTCTATTACCTCCAGTAAGGTGAATCTCTTTCATGCTGTCTGTGCAGAAATGCTAAGTTTGTATTGTACAGATTATTTGTAACAATGTATTCTTTACATAGGAAATACTTTGTATTGTATCTGTGATCACATGTATGATTTTATTTCAGATCTTTGACATCTCCTGGGATCTCTACCAACCCAACAAGCTGGTCAGTTGTGGAGTGAAGCACATCAAGGTATTTGTACAAATCTTTTTTTTGCATATTAACCATTTCAGCCCCGGAAGGGTTTACCCCCCCTTCATGACCAGGTCATTTTTTGCTATTCAGCACTGCGCTATTATAACTGGCAATTGCGCGGTTGTGCCCAAATGAAATATATAACATTTTTTTTAATTACACAAATAGAGCTTTCTTTTGATGGTATTTGATGACCACTGTTCTGTTTTTGTTTTTTTGTTTTTTTATATATAAAAGAAAAAAATATGGAAAATTTTGAAAAAAAATTAAAAAAAAAATTTACTTTCTGCTATAAAACCTATGCAAAAAAAAAGTCTTCATAAATTTAGGCCAAAATCTGCTACATGTCTTTTGTAAAAAGAAATAAAATAAATATCCCAATGAGTGTATATTCATTGGTTTGATTTGCACGAAAGTCATAGGCCCCTTTCACACTTATGTGACTTGTCCCACGATTTTGTACTGCAAAATCGTATGACAAGTCATTCTCCATGATTTGCAATGACTACCATTCATATTGGCACGATCATCACCCGGTGACCACGCCTCCTAAAACGTCACAGTCCCAGCATGTCCAGGGACTGTGACGGCATAAGGGGGCGGGGTCACCGCCTATATAAGTCTGTTGCGGAGCGTTCAGAGACCATTGCAGCTGGAGAGAGCGTCGTGTCAACATCTCTGGAAGATAAGAAGAAGGCAGAAAGCAGAAGTCCGGGCAACCGCTAGCAATTGAGCTGCAGAAGATAGCGGAGGAGCCGGCAGAAGATCATGACACCGGGAGGAGACGCCGGAGAGACCCCCCGTAGTCGGAAGAGGACCCCCGAAGTTGGAAGAAGATCCCGGAGCTGCCTAATAATAAATTATTTTAAAAACCTGTGTACTGTGTTTTATTGACGCTTTTTTCCCTAGGTGAATGGGTAGGGGTACCATGTACCCCATACTCATTCACATAGGGTGGGGGGCCGGGATCTGGGGGCTCCCTTATTAAAGGGGGCTCCCGGATTCCGATAAGCCCCCCGCCCGCAGACCCCAACAACCAACGGCCAGGGTTGTCGGGAAGAGGCCCTTGTCCTCATCAACATGGGGACAAGGTGCTTTGGGGTGCCCCCCCATGCCCCAAAGCACCCACCCCCCATGTTGAGGGCATGCGGCCTGGTACGGTCCAGGAGGGGGGGGGGGCGCTCGCTCGTCCCCACCCCCATTTCTGACCGGCCGGGCTGCGTGCTCGGATAAGGGTCTGGTATGGATTTTGGGGGGACCCCCACGCCGATTTTTCGACGTAGGGGGTTCCCCTTACAATCCATACCAGACCCTTAGGTCTGGTATGCCCCTGGGGGGGAACCCACGCCAGTTTTTTTTTATTTAAAACTTGGCGTGGAGTTCCCCCTTATGATTCATACCAACTACTGTATGTTTTCATTTGTTAATGCCAAAAACATGGCAAAGTCATACAAAGTAGTACTGCTCCCAAATCGCGGTAAAATCGCGGCCGCGAAATCGCGGTAAAATCGCGCGACTTTGAAGTCGTATAAGTGTGAAAGGGGCCTTAACGTCTACAAACTATGGTGCTGGAATTTTTTATTTTTTTTAATTATTTCTTTTTATACTAGTAATGGCAATTAGCGTACAGTATATTGATTGGTTTGTGTAAAAATGATTGCGTCTACAAACTATGGAATAGATTAAGGGATTTTTTTTTTTTTTTTTGCGAGACTGCGACATTGCAGCAGATAAACTGGACACTAAGTGACACTTTTTGGGGACCAGTGACACCAATACAGTGATCATTGCTAAAAAAAAAAAAATGCACTGACACTGTATAAATGTCACTGGCAGGGAAGGGGCATCATCATCAGGGGCAATCAAAGGGTTAATGTGTTCCCTGGGAGTGTTTACCAACTGTGTGCTGGATGCTGACACTAGACAGAGAGAGAGATCGGTGTTCCTGATTACTAGGAATCACAGATCTCTCTCTTCCTCTGTGACAGAATGACGGGTCTGCCTTGTTTACATAAGCAGACCACCGTTTTGTCATTTCCCTGAACGATTGCGGGAGGCGGCAGCTCCCGCTGTGTCCAATCCCACTAGATGGAAAAAAAGAGAGGCTTCCATCATGTCAAACAGAGAAGTGTGGTGGTCCCATCCCTGATTAGACAGACCAAGAAAAAAATACCCCCTAGATGGGACTTTAATAGACCACCAACACTGGATGAGTATAAAAAACAATTTATTGCATAAATGTAGAACAATTAGAAATATAAAAAGACGTAAAACGTCTAGTAGTGCATATTACAAACATGGCAAAATACAAAAATGGCACTGATACTCTCCAATGGTAAATGCCCTGATACCCGACGCGTTTCTGTTTTTTACACCTTCATCAGCGGTTCTGTAGCCCTGATGAAGGTGTAAAAAAAAACAGAAACGCGTCGGGTATCAGGGCATTTACCATTGGAGAGTATCAGTGCCATTTTTGTATTTTGCCATGTTTGTAATATGCACTACTAGACGTTTTACGTTTTTTGATATTTCTATTCGCTCAGCTGTCTAATTGTTCTACATTTATGTAATAAATAGTTTTTTATATTCATCCAGTAATGGTGGTCTATTAAAGTCCCATCTAGGGGGTATTTTTTTCTTGGTCAATCCCGCTAGATGGAACTGACAATTACGGTTAATAAGTACTTTTTTTTTCTATGATCATCAACTCCATCTAGAGGCCATAATGTGGTATTTTCCTGGTTCAATACTATTTTGTGTAAATGAGTAACATTCGACCAGGAGAGAAAATAGCGTAATAACATTCAATGTTGCCCCAATTTGCACAGAACAAATGTACATAGGACACATAGATTTATTTTATATAAATACCCCAATGTGTGGCCCTTTTGTTGTCATTGGTTCCACTTGAGACCCTCTTAGATATAGTGAGTTGACCATTGCTGCTCTAAGCAAAGGAAAAAAATCCCATTTTCACCTAAGAAACTGTGAAACTGGGCTGTTTTGCTGTCAAATTAGTTTTGCTGACATCACTCTGTTCATTCGTAACCCCTTCCCACCCAGCCCACTTTTTTCCTTTTTAAGCCCTGGTTCAAACCAGTGCAGCTTTGAAGTCGCCTTACTTCAGCACAATTCCAAAGCCGCAAATCATTGCGATTTTTTTTTTTTTTTTCTATTTTTGGATCAACGATTTAATTTCGGTTTGCAACTTCATTTAACAGAAGTCAATGCAAGTCGCAATGAAATTGTATAAAAGTGGTGCAGGAAACTTTTTTTTTCAAAGTTGCTGCGACTTGAGCCGCAGCAATTGCCGAAAGTAGGGTGCAACTTGTCCTGCCAATTTTTGAACTATCAAATCGCATGACAAATCGCATTGGTGTGAACGAGGGCTAACTGGGCTATTACGCCTAGGAGGGTGGGAAGGGTCTGCCCCGATCACACAACCACTGTGATTGGCTGTGACAGTGTGGTCACATGATCAGGAGGTGGTCCTGCTGGCTCCCGATCATCACTAGAGACCAGGAGCTGTCTGTGCTGTGTTGGGAGGGAGCAGTGAACGTGTTCTCAGCACAGAAACTTAGGCCGCCCATTGACACATATGTGCGCCATTTTGGTGTTAAAGCGGTACTAAACCCGAAACCAAAAATGTAATATATTGCAGCTTATCAATCATTCGATGATCGGATCATTCGAAAATCGGATTGCGAGCAATGCGGTCAACAAGCGTTTCGCAATACGAGCACTGTATTTTTAAAAATCGTAACTCGGTTTGCGAGTGTTGTCTCACAAAACGAGCACGATTCAGGCCAAAGCAGTGTGCAGTACCGCTTTTGGCCTTAGGTGGGGGGGGCGCCGGAGCCGAGCGTCACTTCAGAAATGCACGGAAAGGCCTGAATACAGCACGGCTGACCTCGGCAAATCTCGGGTAGGAAGTCTTTCCGAGGTTTGCTGAGGTCAGCCTTTTCGGCCTTTTCCAAGGCTCTCCAGCGCCCCCCCCCCCCCGCGCCTCTGGCCGCATGCGGTATTGCAGTCCATTGAAGTCAATCAAAATCCAATGACCCGGGCGCCAGAGGGCAGGGCCGAGTCCTGCATTCGGCCTCTATGGACGCTGAACGCTGGACTAGAGAGCGCGCCCGCAAGGTAACCCCCTCGGGAGAGTGCTTCTCCAAGGCGGTTAGCTAATGTGGGGAGGAGCCGCAAGAGCTGCCGAGGGCCCCCAGAAATGGATGTTCGGGGCCACTCTGTGCAAAACGAGCTGCACAGTGGAGGTAAGTATGATATCTTTTGTTATTTAAAATAAATAAAAAAACGATCCTTTAGTATCACTTTAAGATTTGTTTTACCCTTAGGCGCGAAGGCGTTAAAACAAAGAAAACTAATGCAGCCATCACATCTAAGAATTGGTAAGCTGCAATATAATAAATGTTTGCTTTGGGGTTTAATACCGCTTTAAAGCCCGCCTTCTTTACCACCGCACATATACGCTACGTGAGCGGTTAAGAGGTTAATCGAGAGCAGAGAGTGCAGGATAAATATAAACACTAGGTAGGACTAGTCAGTGAGTGATGGCATGAAATCCTGTATTTTGCAATCAAGGACACCTATAATCTTTCAATCGTGAAGAAGTTGGGGGAGGAATCGGATGAGCCCTTTAAATACGCATCCCTCCCTCTGCGATCTCGTGCCGCGCAAGGCGGGTGTCTGACGCACAGGCTGGTGAGCGGAGTGAGAGAAGCGGCGGGGAGGCGTTTTCCGCAGACGGCTGTACTTGAGTAACATTTCACCGCGCTGTTTACTCTGAATTATTTAACCGGTCGGATGAATTATTTAAAAAAAAAGATAAATATTTAAATTCACACGGAGGCTGCGTGTCCCCAAGAGGTCATAAAGAAGCGTTTTCCTTGTTAATTTCCAAACTGCAGGACGCGAGTTTGTTTATTGCACCGCACGAGGCCAAAGTTGTACTAATGAGTTATCCATCGCAGCGCACCCCCCTCACCCGGCGCTAACCAGGCGCACTGTTATTTCGCAATCCCGCTCACCTCTACTGAACTCTCCCGCCTTGGGGCTTCCATGATCTAAACTTCCAAGAAAATGCGCCCAACACAAGCTAAATCCTGAACAATGAATGCAGTTTGAAGCGAACTGCCTTGCACCTCTGAGACTTGCCGTGATTTTTCTGCTGCGATTCAATGAAGCCTCAGAAACCGATTCCCTATTATCGGGCTTCTGAGGCAGAGCATGTCGCAGTAGCAAAAGAAAATCAGCCGCAAAGGCAATGGGGGCTTTAGAGGCGCTTGCGTTAAACATCTGATTGAAGGAAGTATGAGCTGTGGGCAGGGCTGTCTTAATGCTTGGGCACTGCCCAGAGGCCCTAGGTGCATGGGGGGCCCCAATGATAGTCGTGCTTAACATCATACTTGCCAACTGTCCCGGATTTGCTGGGACAGTCACACTTTTTTCTAAGCTGTCCCGGAATGGCCACATTCCAGAACCTGTACTGTGCCCTTCTGCTCCTCCCTCCTGATTGAAGGAGGTATGAGCTGTGGGCAGGGCTGTATTAATGCTTGGGCACTGCCCAGGGGCCCTAGGTGCATGGGAGGGCCCCATGATAGTCATGCTTAACATCATGCTTGCCAACTGTCCCGGATTTGCTGGGACAGTCACACTTTTTTCTAAGCTGTCCCGGAATGGCCACACTCCAGAACCTGTACTGTGCCCTTCTGCTCCTCCCCACTGTGCCCTTTGTGTTGATTAGTCTTTGGTCTATGACATGTTTTCTTATCATAAAAACAATTTTATTGAAAGTAGTAATAAATATAAGTTTAATTCTATCAACTATTTATACTTTAATTCTTGAGAGTAGGTGTGTAACTTGGGGCAGGCTGGTAGGGGCCCCAATACATTACTTTAAACCAGGGGTCTCAAACTGGTGGCCCTCCAGCTGTTGTGGAACTACAAGTCCCATCATGCCTCTGCCTGAGGGAGTCATGTTTGTAACTGTCAGCCTTGCAATGCCTCATGGGACTTGTAGTTTCTCAACAGCTGGAGGGCCGCCAGTTTGAGACCCCTGCTTTAAACAGTGGCCCATAATGCTATTAAGACGGCCTGATGTACTTGTAATGTACACTAGTACTACGCAGTCCCAGTCTGCTCTCTGCTCTGGACGTGGGCGGTTATCTCATGAGTCGGGAGTGGGACAGTCTCGTCGGGACTCAAGAGGCCTGCCTGTAATGCATAGTTCTGCTCTGGTCTCTGGCAGTTGTCACAGACGATGCTCAGTCAATTCAACTCGTTTGCTTGCTGGGAGCGGTTTGTGGAAGCAGGTGGAGCTCCGTGAAAACCGGAAGTTGGCTCACTTTGGTGGTCAATTTGAAGAATTCACCTCCTAATGACAGCTAAGTAGACTGTTTTGGTGTCATGCAGATGGATTTGCCAAGTGGTGTTGGTCCCGGGACTATGCAGGCACCATCAAATGAGAGGTGAATGAGCCACAGCTCAGGGAACCCCTGGCAACCACTGGAGGAACCCGAAATTAGCCATGCTAAAAAGTGACCTAGTTGAGGTCTTAGGCTGTGGTGATTGAGCCTGTCAAGGGTCAGATTTAGAGACCAGTAGCTATAGCAGTAGAGAGGCTTCCACCGACCAGCTGGATAGGTGTACAAGTAAGTTACCCTGGTGGATGACGTGGGCTCACCCGAGGTGTGGAGTCTAAGATCTAACCGGTACTCAGCAGAGTTCCTGATGGATGAGAGGATGTTTGGGTTTTTTGCATTTTAGTACCAGGTCACAGTCCTCAGGATCATGCCACCAGGAGGTGAGCAAGTCCAGTAGCAGATATAGCAGGTAAGGATCAAACAGAAGCGTGGTCAGTAAACAAGCCAAGAGTTGGTAATAAGTGATTGCAGTTTGGGCTCAAGCAGAAGGAAGGTCTAGGAACAATCCAAAGGTCAGTAATGAGTGGTAGCGGAGATATGGACTGCAGCAGGTGTGACAAGAGCAAGATATTGGTTAAAGAGAGCACAATAACCTGGCAAAAGGAAGTGCAAAGGCACGGCTTAAGTAGAAAGTTCATGGGAGGAGCAAAGGGTTCAAGAAAAACGAGACACAAGGCAAGGATGTTTAAGAAACCAGACAGGGAACTGTCCAGCATCTCAGGTGGCTCAGCAAGAAGAGATTCTGACAGACACAGCTGAGGTTGCAGATTCAGATCCAGGTCCTGACAGAGCCATTAAATAGAATCTGTTTTTGGGTATAAAGTCAGTAGCACTTGGCACAAATAGTCAGCATGATATTTGCCATTTGTTTAAGCCCTGAAGAAGCAAAGGCCTCCTTCTCCTGAAATGTGTTGGCTGGATTTTATTCAATAAACAGTCAACATGATTATCAAGCTATCTGACCATTTGTGCCGATCACTCTTAACGCTATACCCATAAATTAGCATTGTGGATAGGATGGCATTTTCAAACATTAGGGGGGAAAACAATTGCATGTCTGAAAATACAGCTGCTTTCTAAAATTACTGAAACGTGTTTAGGAGAGTATTAAATGCAGTCACACGGAAGACTTGCTTCATATAATAACCTTCTCCTTCCCTCAGATGAATGTGTATACAATTAGAAGATCTGTGGGGGGAACAAATGGATGGGTTTTTATATTTTTGGGTTCGTGCAGTTCCAGTTCCGTTCACATTGGAGGATCGCAAACCTTGTGGAAGTGTCACTGAAGCATGACTTGGCCTAGTTTCAAAGTTTGGCTGGCTGCACTCGGCTACAGAGAATCCTAAGCCAAATGTTTCCGAAAAGAGACTTGGAGGAGCCCTGTTCACTGCAGCCGGAGGACTGGAAAGGCAGAATATGGTTTTACTGAAGTGATCTATTGAAATTGCTTAAAGTACAATCAAATGATCCTGTATGGCAGCCTAAGCCTTTCTGAACCGGGGTTCTATTGGAACCCTACGGTTCCTTCAGAGGTTGGTAGGGGTTCCTGAGCCAAGGAGTAATTTCTATCTCTTAGATAAGTTGCCATTGATACTAACTAATGATCTTTTTAGCTCTCTGTAAAAGAGAGAATCCGCCCACTGACTAAAAACATACAATCCTGTAGATACAATATATAATAAATATTAGCAACGATTCCCTGAGACCATAAAGTTTTTTTCAAGGTTTCCACCCTTGAAAATTGGGTTTAGGAAGCCTGGTCTAAAAAAATTCTAAATCCAGTTATGCACAAGCCCAAAAAACTGAGCCATATCCTCCTTTGTTTGTGTCTCATACACTCCCCCTTCCAGACACTGCAGCTCACAGTGGGAGGGTTGCAGCAAGAGGCAGTGCTGTCAATCCAGAAAGCAGCGGGTGGGACTAGGTGTGGCCAGGTGAGGATTGACAGGCTACAGGCTTCTATTTCAACAGTGACAATGCTTATAACTACATCCCTACAACATCATAAGCAGACATAGCCTACATGAGGGTGACAACTCAACTCTAAATTCAGGAACGGTGCAGCATCGTTGCCACTACAGCTGCATTCGATGGATTTCACTCAGGTTTAACAGGCTACTATATATATATATATATATATATATATATATATATATATATATATATATATATATATATATATATATATATATATATATATATATAATTATGCGTATGTATATGTTTTTTTTTTTGTCTCTCTCTCTCTCTCTCTCTCTATATATATATATATATATATATATATATATATATATATATATATATATATATATATATATATATTTTTTTATATATATATATATATATATATATACATAATTTTATATATATACACATACACAGTGTATATGTGTGTGTAGTTTGTTTTTTGGGTTTTTTTTAGTTTAATGGGAGGCCATAGTTCTACTTTACTGAAACCCACTGCTGACCATCTAAAAACACGAATGTATTGCTTGTCATGTCCATCCTCTGGCTTCAATACCTTGGAGTATATTTATAAAGCTGTAGATGTGACTTTCACTATACACTGCTGGTGTTATTTAAAACACATGTATGTAGAATGGTGGTCTCCAAACTGCGGCCCAGGAGCCAGATGTGGTCCTTTGCAAGCTGGTATCCAGCCCTTGGGGCACTATTTCATTCAATGATACCAACAATGGGGCATCTGACACCACTTCCTCCCACTGACACCAACATTGAGGCACAATTCTTCCCACCAACACCAAAGATGGGTCATTGTTTTTCCCGCTGATGTCGGGAACTTTTCTACTCCCAAACGCTACATTCCGGCCCCCCTGAAGTCTGAAGGACAGTAAACTAGCCCCGTGTTTAGAATGTTTAGAGACCCCTGACCTAGAAGATTCACTTGCAGTGAATGTCTGATGAATGTCGGATTCACTGCCTTTTTGAATATGCTAGTGTCAGTGACTGTGCCCAGTCAAATGTCATTTAGCAGGAGTAGCACTACCCCGATATGATAGATCCATGGCTGGCTTCAGGACTGGGACAACGGGTGGGTGGGAGGGATGGCTGCCTTGGATGTAATGGTTTACTGGGGCCCCTTCCTTCTGTTGCAAGGCTAACAGGAGAGTAGTGACAGTGACAGTGATTTTGACAAGCAAGTGACTGCTAGGTGAAGGTTCCTCTAAGCTTGCACATCGTGATCGGGCGAGGGGGCAAAGTTCGGAATCTTTGCCGTGGGCGCTGGATGACCTTGTTCCTGGCACTAGCTGGCTGGTCTTTGTAATCAATCAGGTGGGCATTCTGGGTGAAGCCATGGACCGAATATGATCATAAACATATGTGGTCCATGACATCAGCCTGGATTCCCAGGCAATCACAAATCGCAAACACAAATCCGTCACACATAAGTCGTAAGTACAAACACGCATGCTCGGAATCAATGCTCACCAAACACAAAATTAGCAGAAGGGGCCCAAAGGGTGGCACTCAAGAGCTGAAATTCCTCGTAGTACGTCACTACGCTTGTGTTTGTGGCACGACAATTGTGTAACATTAGTATGCAAGACAAGATCCTGGCACGTGCCCTTTTGACAAAGATCAGGTGCTCGGTTGGCCAACAATTGTACCGTGTGTACGAGGCTTTACACATGAATATGCTTTGATCTAAACCATTCCATTGTAGCTCTGGCTGTATGTTTAGGGTCGTTGTCCTGCTGGAAGGTGAACCTCCGCCCCAGTCTCAAGTCTTTTGCAGACTCTAACAGGTTTTCTTCTAAGATTGTCCTGTATTTGGCTCCATCCATCTTCCCATCAACTCTGACCAGCTTCCCTGTCCCTGCTGAAGAAAAGCATCCCCACAATATGATGCTGCCACCACCATGTTTCACGGTGGGGATGGTGTGTTCAGGGTGATGTGCAGTGTTAGTTTTCCGCCACACACATAGCGTTTTTGCTTTTAGGCCAAAAATTAGAATTTTGGTCTCATGTGACCAGAGCACCTTCTTCCACATGTTTGCTGTGTCCTCCACATGGCTTCTCAAAAACTACAAACAGGACTTCTTATGGCTTTCTTTCACCAATGTCTTTCTTCTTGTCACTCTTCTATAAAGGTCAGATTTGTGGAGAACACGACTAATAGTTGTCCTGTGGACAGATTCTCCCACCTGAGCTGTGGATCTCTGCAGCTCCTCCAGAGTTACCGTGGACCTCTTGGCTGCTTCCCTGATGAATGTTCTCCTTGCCCGGCCGGTCAGTTTAGGTGGACGGCCATGTCTTGGTAGGTTTGCAGTTGTGCCATACTCTTTCCATTTTCAGATGATGGATTGAACAGAGCTCCGTGAGATGTTCAAAGCTTGGGATATGTTTTTATAACCTAACCCTGCTTTATACTTCTCCACAACTTTATCCCTGACCTGTCTGGTGTGTTCCTTGGCCTTCATGATGCTGTTTGTTCACTAAGGTTCTCTAACAAACCTCTGAGGCCTTCACAGAACAGCTGTATTTATATTGAGATTAAATTACACACAGGTGAACTCTATTTACTAATTAGGAGACTTCTGAAGGCAATTGGTTCCACTAGATTTTAGTTAGGGGTATCGGAGTAAAGTGGACTGAATACAAATGTACCCCACACTTTTCATTTATGTATTTGTAAAAAAATCAAAAACCATTTATTATTTTTCCTCCACTTCACAATTATGTGCCACTTTGTGTTGGTGTATCACATAAAATCCCAAAAAAATACATTTACGTTTTTGGTTGTAACATGACAAAATGTGGAACATTTCAAGGGGTATGAATACTTTTTCTAGGCACTGTATATTCAAGTGCAGGTCTCCGTTAAATCAGTGTGGATTTATTTTCCTCTGCTGTACCAAAAATAAGGAAACCCTTTCTTTTATTAAAATTTTTCCACAAAAGGAGCACTTAACGTCGCCCTCTGCAGTCCGAGGTTGCCCCTGATTGGTATCTTGGTCCGGTGCCCTTATTCCCTCCCACCCTTCTAATTTTTAGCGGACAATAGAACGATGTATTCCTCTATGTACATAACACTCCCCCTGGGCACCTCACAATGATATTTGCAGTGTTTGCATTTAGGAAAAGATCTTCAGCCTCTATGTGAAGTGACTCGGTTTGAGCCCCCCCCACGTCCCCCCAAACTCTACACAGTTGTCCCTGCGACAATGCGGCATCCAATGGCTCCCCCCTAGAGAGTAGAGTGCTAATAGCTTTCATGCCCCAGAATTCTGATCAGAAGTTATTGGCATCAGAGGGGCGTACTCACAATTACCCAGAATATAGAGCAGGTTGTGCGCAGGAGATGAGAAATACGACCTGCAGTAATGGAGATGTCAGGAATGAATGGTGCCAAGAAGACGATGACAGTAGGCTCACCTCCATGGAATAATTACCATGTATATTAAAACTGAACTCCTGGCAGATAAATAAATACACAGATGAACTGCATATATGGGAGAAGCCACCTGCCAAAGAGGAGTTGTCTTTCTGCCCATCCAGTCCTGGGATTTACACAGCTCCGCCTCACAGCACAGTACTGTCTGGCAGGGCAGCAGGCCTGATTTTTCTCTGCTGCATTTCCATGACACTTCAAGGGCTTGTCCCCTCCTCAATCTGTCACCACACAGTTAAAGGGGAAACAGCAGACTGATGATCTCATCTCTGATCTCTCCTCCTATCGGCATGCTCCCTGCACTGCAGCCCAACCAATTGGCTCCTTGTGCTGATTCTGCCTTTTCCACTCTGAACCAAATAGGAACAAAGGGCGCAAATGTCTAGTGAATTAGCCCAAGCACTTTAATAGAGGATGAAAGATACAAAATATATTTACAATACCAGTGTGAATCATAGTGTTGTATAAAACCCAGAAACCAAAAGCAAGCCCATTGCAGAACTGGAGCGGCAAGGATGTGGAATTCTCTTCCACAGGCGGTGGTCTCAGCGGGGGGCATCAATAGTTTAAAGAAACTATTAGATAAGCACCTGAAAGACCACAACATACAGGGATATACAATGTAATACTGACATATAATCACACACATAGGTTGGACTTTTGTCTTTTTTTTCGACCTCACCAACTATGTAACTATATAACTCCTTAGGCTCAAAAGGGTGATAATACCAGGCTGACATGTTTCAGGGGACATGCCCCCTTCATCAGAGCAACTGTTTGCTCTGATGAAGAAGGCAAGTTCCCCCAAAACGTGTCAGCCTGGTATTATCCTCTAATAAAGTGCTTGGGATATAGCACTAGGCATTTTCGCCCCTTGTTTTTTTTTTTTTTGCTTGTGCAATCACGAGATTCCCCAGTCTTGAGAGGGCTGCAACACCTGGATCATCCAGTCCATGTTGCACAGTGGTCACCATCATCAGAAGTACTGTGCCTAGCTTCTTAAGGAACTCTTAACACTATGGTGTTAACGTATGGTGTCAAGTTTCCACTTTCTTTAGTCTCCCAGTCTGAGCTCACAGGGACTACAAAAGGCCGATGCCAGGTCAGGTTCAGGTACTTAAACTTCTCGCATTTAATAGAACACCTTTCATAATTTATACTGCATTTATTTGTGTTTTTATGTCTGTGTGGGATATAGTTTATTAGCCGCTTAAGGACCGAGCCTCTTTTTGAGATTTGTTGTTTACAAGTTAAATGCCCCGTACACACGGTCGGATTTTCCGATGGAAAATGTGTGATAGGACCTTGTTGTGGGAAATTCCGACCGTGTGTGAGGCTCCATCACACATTTTCCATCGGAATTTCCGACACGCAAAGTTTGAGAGCAGGATATAAAATTTTCCGACAACAAAATCCGTTGTCGGAAATTCCGATCGTGTGTACACAAATCCGACGCACAAAGTGCCACGCATGCTCAGAATAAATAAAGAGATGAAAGCTATTGGCTACTGCCCCGTTTATAGTCCCGACGTACGTGTTTTACGTCACCGCGTTCAGAACGATCGGATTTTCCGACAACTTTGTGTGACCGTGTGTATGCAAGACAAGTTTGAGCCAACATCCGTCGGAAAAAATCCTAGGATTTTGTTGTCGGAATGTCCGATCAATGTCTGACCGTGTGTACGGGGCAAAACAGTTTTTTTTTTGCTAGAAGATTACTTAGAATCCCCAAACATTATACATTTTTTTTCTAACACCCTAGAGAATAAAATGGCGGTTGTTGCAATACTTTCTGTCACACCGTATTTGCGCAGCAGTCTTACAGGCGCACTTTTTTTGAAAAAAATACACTTTTTTGAAATAAAAAATAAGACAACAGTAAAGTTAGCCCAATTTTTTTTTACATTGTGAAAGATAATGTTACGCTGAGTAAATTGATACCCAACATGTCACGCTTCAAAATTGCGCCCGCTCGTGGAATGGCGACAAATTTTTACCCTTAAAAATCTCCATAGGCGACATTTAAAAAATTCTAGAGGTTGCATGATTTAAGTTACAGAGGAGGTCTAGGGCTAAAATTATTGCTCTCGCTCTACCGATCGTGGCGATACCTCACATGTGTGGTTTGAACAATGTTTTCATATGCGGGCGCTACTCACACGTATGCGTTCGCTTCTTTGCGCGAGCTCGGCGAGACGGGGTTTAAAATTTTTTTTTTCTTATTTATTTTACCTTTTTATTTTTACACTGTTTTTTTTTTTTTTTTTAATTGTCACTTTTATTTCTATTACAAGGAATGTAAACATGTAATGTAAAAAATGGCCCTTTAAGAGCTAAAACGGGCGGAAGTGACGTTTTGACGTTGCTTCCGCCCTGCAATGTTATGGAGACGGGTGGGGGCCATCTTCCCCTCACTTGTCTCCATACCCAGCTAGTGACAGTGTCCGATCGCCTCCGCCGTTAAGCGGCGGAGGGCTCTGGAGCACGGAGGAAGGGGGGGTCCCTCTCCCGCCGCCGATAAAAGTGATCTTGCGGCGAATCCGCCGCAGAGACCACTCTTATCGGAAAGCGGACCGCTGGCTGAAGAAGAGGATACCGGGGTTATGGCAGCTAGCTTCTGCCATAACAATGATATTCCTCTTCAAATTTAGGATGTATATTGGCGTGTGGCGGTCCGTAAGTGGTTAAAGCGGACCTTTAGTCATTTTTTCATCTTTCCATCCATTAAATCTTCTGCCCTTGTTGTTGTTTTAAATTTTGGATAGTAAAACATTTTTTTTCTGCCAGTAAATACATTATACAGCCCACTTTCTGTTTCTTGTCTGGTCATTAGCCAAGGCTTATGACATCATGCACAGCTTTCACCCATACTCTCATAAGAGTTTGCCAGGAAGGGAAGGGTTTTAGTCATAAGAGGGCCAATGAGAGCTGCAAGGCTGCAGAACTGGAGTTGTGCCGAATCTGGCCCACCAGTCCTTGTCATGTGGCCCTCGCACCCAGTTTTATAGCCTGAACGTGGCAGAACTCCATTCCACCACCTCCGGTCTCTCATTCTTTGCTTCCCACTGTCACTTGTAAACACAGAAGCCTTCTGTGTTCACAAGGGACAGCTTTGCTCTCAGCAGCTCCCGGAACTAACTGATCACTCCATCCGGAACTATCAGATCCCTCCATGCACTCACGGCGGTGCGCGGTGGAGACAGACCTCGAGGATCAGAGAGCGAGAATGATCTCCTTGCAAAGCAGAACCGCCTACACAGGGGAGGAACTAGAGCCGGGCTAGGAAGAAAAGAGATGCGAGGAAGCTTTGTGGGAAGGGGGGTTGGGGTTGCACACTGTGCATAGCGCACCCCTAAACCCTGCACTCTGTATACAGCACGCCCCTGAACTCTGTACATAACACACTCCTGAACCCTGCACTCTGTATACAGCACGCCCCTGAACTCTGTACATAACACACTCCTGAACCCTGCACTCTGTATACAGCACGCCCCTGAACTCTGTACATAACACACTCCTGAACCCTGCACTCTGTATACAGCACGCCCCTGAACTCTGTACGTAACACACTTCTGAACCCTGCACTCTGTATACAGCACGCCCCTGAACTCTGTACATAACACACTCCTGAACCCAGCACTCTGTATATAGCACGCCCCTGAACTCTGTACATATCACACTCCTGAACCCTGCACTCTGTATACAGCACGCCCCTGAACTCTGTACATAACACACTCCTGAACCCTGCACTCTGTATACAGCACGCCCCTGAACTCTACATAACACACTCCTAAACCCTGCACTCTGTATGTAGAGCTCCCCAGATGCAACCAACCCTTTGAGGGCAACCAATCTGCTGATGCGGCCCGCAATGAAATTGAGTTTGACCCCCCTGGGTTAAACAGATTGAAAATACGTTTTTGAAATGTAAGTAACATACGTGCCAACATATTAGTCCCAGCCCCTCAGGAAATAATGTCATCCCCACCCATCGCCTACACTTTACAATTTCCAGGCAGTCATCCCCAAAGCTTCTTTCTGGCATGGTCCCACTCCTAAAAATGTGCGTTCCTTCCACTTGTAGACGCAAAAGCCTCCGTTAATACCCTTTTTTCTAAATTCCTGCGCATGCTCATTAGTTCAAATAATGGTAGTGCTGTGACCCCAGGACACGGCACCATCGGAACAGAGGTGCGAGATGTGGGACCGTCTTGGTCAATCAGAACCGTTCACATCTATGCATAAACATACTAAAGCTTATATAAAATGTTGATTGGGTTTATGTCTACTTTGGTGCAATGTCTGTCTAACGTCTTCCGCATTGTCCGGCTGTTATATACGTCTCCTGCCAGCCCCCCCCCCCCCCCCCAGCACAGTGTAATCTTCTCCGAAGGGGACACGTCTCCTTCCAGTCCCTGGCTCGCACTCCATCTTTCACCCTGGAGTAATGGAACAATTTGTTTTTTCCATAGTGTCTCCTCAGCGGTTCTGCTCCTCCAGATGAGGCTTTGTGGATTCTAATCCACTTATCTCTTATTTAAATGGGAAATGGTTCTTACTTAAAGTAATTACCTTGAGGCCAGATGCTTTGTTATCAAGTTTTGAGGAATTACAATGAAAGACTAGTTCAGTCCTATAATAAGCACACATTGGATTATGTCTTCTGTGGTTGCTGCCGCTCTATCAGTGTGCTCTTCCTTTTGGTTTTGCTCCATTCTTCAGCACCTGCACTGCAGGGAATTGCCTTTAAATACCTGAATCCGTTTTGTAATGCCCTGAAAAACTGGGAACGTTGCCTCCTGAGACCTTAACATACCGGTTCCAAGACCGAAAGCTTCTCTCTGCCGATCCCTTCACTGGCTTCCCCTACCCCACTGTATAAAATTATAAATACTAACCACAACGTACAAGGCCATCCACAACATCGCCCCCCAGTTACATCACCAACCTCATCTGCAGATATCGGCCAAATTGTCCTCTCCGCTCCTCCCAAGACTTCCTGCTCACTAGTTCCCTTGTTACCTCCTCCCCCATGCTGGCCTCCAGGACTTCTCCAGAGCCTCTCCCATCCTCTGGAACTCCCTACCCCAGTACGTTCGGTCAACTCCTATCCTGCCAGACTTTAGGCAATCCCTGAAAACTCACTCATTCAGGGAAGCCTACCTCACCTCCACCTAAGAACTGTACCCGAGTCACCTCCATCAGATCATCCCCAGCAGCTATTACTTTTTGTACCCCCTTCCTTTAGATTGTAAGCTCCTTGAGCAGAGCCCTCCTAGTCCTTCTGTATTGAACTGTATTATAATTGTACTGCCCCCCTCTGTAAAGCATTGCGTAAACTGTTGGTGCTATATACTTTAAATCCTGTATTTTAATAATAATGTTACATTTGATCGCTTGGGATTGCACTAAAATTTAGGTTCCTAGATAACTGTCCTATTGTTGTTAATAAATCAGAGCTCTCCAATCAGTAGGGAGCAGTAGCTTTGTTGATTGGAAAAACCTGGCTTAGACTCATCAGGGGGTGTCTCAGATCTCTGCAGAGGGACCACCTCTTCCACACAGAGAGCAAATATTCCTCAGGGAATAGATGATGATTAGAGCTAAAGACCCTAAGTAACCATGTTTTTAGCCCTGGAGAAGGACCCTTGCTCTCTTTGTGGAAGCATTGCTCTCTGCAGAAGACTGGAAACACCCCCTGATGAGTCGAAGCTTGGGATCTCCAGTCAGAAAAACTCATCCTCTATAGAAGCAGCGGTCTCTCTGCAGAGGTCTAACACACCTTCTGATGAATCAAAGCTATAACTCTCCAATCAGTAAAGCTCATTCTGTATGTTGATTGGAAAGCTAATCAAGGAACGAGTCCGACTTTTAGTGCTAGGTAAAGCACATAGTTTACCAAGCTAGAAAAAAAAAAAACTGTGGGGTTGATTTACGAAAACTGGAGAGTGCAAAATCTGGCACAGCTGTGCATGGCAGCCAATCGGCTTCTAACTTCAGCTTGTTCAATTAAGCTTTGACAAAAAAAAATGGAAGCTGATTGGTTTCTATGCAGACCTGCACCAGATTTTGCACTCTCCAGTTTTAGTAAATCGGCCCCTGTAGGACTTTGCATACCTTTTCTATCTTGATACATCAGAGATGTATTTAGTTGATTTAGGGTCTGTGTCAACTGGCTTTTGCTGGTGCCAAATGGGGTTTGTATCCCTATGCAAGTCTATAGGAATGCAAATCCTTCTTAAAGCAGATCAGAAAGAGGTCAATTGCAGATTTAAATGCACCTATCAGTGAATCTTGAACGATCTCCGGAGCATGAGATCAACATGAAATTGGTCTAAAATTGCCCTTGTTGCATGATAATCCAACTAACATAGCACCTTCCTAGCTTTAACCCACCACTGCAGTTTGGAGGATAGTTGCCTGTAAAACACCTGTTGCATATCTTTTTGAATAATACTGTATGAATTTGGGATACCATTTATTGGTAACATACTACTGGGTGGTCCCCTTTAGCTGTTCCCTTTATGTTAAATTCTTATGCACTTATGGTGAAAGTAAAGAAGAAGTGACACGATTGTAAAGTTCAGTACAATATTGTCCACCTTCTATTATCCCCTTAAGAAGTTGACAGTTGGTTTAAAAAAGGTGCAGAGCAGTCTTTCTTAAACTTTCTACTCAGGAGTAATCCTTGAAATAATTTTCAGGTCTAAGGTAACCCCTACTAAGATTAGTCCATCAGAGGTCAGTGGAATAATTGCCACTTACATTTGTGATCAATGGGAAGAATGCTTCTTACATTGGTGGCCAAGGGGAAGAATTCCCCTTGCAGTGGTGGTCATTGGAAAGAATTCTCTTTACATTTGGTGTCCAATAGGAAGAATTCCCCTTACATTGGTGGCCAAAAGGAAGAACATCCCTTACACTGGTGGCCAGAGGGAAGAATGCCCCTTACATTGGTGGCCAATGGGTAGAATTCCCCGTACATTGGTGGTCAGTGGGAAGAATGTTCCTTACATTGGTGGTCAGTGGGAAAAGTGCTGATTACATTGTTGGTCAGTGGGAAGAATGCTTTTTACATTTGGTGGTCGGTGGAAGAATGACCTTTACATTGGTGATCAGTGAGAAGAATGCTCCTTACATTTGTGATCAATGGGAAGAATGCTCCTTACATTTGCAATCAATGGGAAGAATGCTCTTTACATTAGTTATCAGTGGTAAAATGCCCCTTACATTGGGAAGAATGCCTCTTACATTTGGTGGCCAATATGAAAAATTCCCCTTCCATTGGTGGTCAGTGGAAAGAATGCGCTTTACATTTGCAATCAATGGGACAAATTCTCTTTACATTAGTGGTCAGTGGAAAGAATGAGCGTTACATTTGGTGGCCAATATTAAAAAATCCCCTTACACTGGTGGTCAGTGGGAAGAATGTTCCTTACACTGGTGATCAGTGGGAAGAATGTCCCTTACATTGGTGATCAGTGGGAAGAATGTTCCTTACATTGGTGGTCAGTGGGAAGAATGTTCCTTACATTGGTGGTCAGTGGGAAGAATGCTCCTTCCATTGGTGATCAGTGAGAAGAATGCTCCTTACATTGGTGATCAGTGAGAAGAATGTTCCTTACATTGGTGGTCAGTGGGAAGAATGCTCCTTCCATTGGTGATCAGTGAGAAGAATGTTCCTTACATTGGTGATCAGTGGTAAGAATGTTCCTTACATTGGTGATCAGTGGGAAGAATGTTCCTTACATTGGTGATCAGTGGTAAGAATGTTCCTTACATTGGTGATCAGTGGGAAGAATGTTCCTTACATTGGTGATCAGTGGGAAGAATGTTCCTTACATTGGTGATCAGTGAGAAGAATGTTCCTTACATTGGTGATCAGTGGGAAGAATGTTCCTTACATTGGTGATCAGTGGGAAGAATGTTCCTTACATTGGTGATCAGTGGGAAGAATGTTCCTTACATTGGTGATCAGTGAGAAGAATGTTCCTTACATTGGTGATCAGTAGGAAGAATGCTCCTTACATTGGTGATCAGTAGGAAGAATGTTCCTTACATTGGTGATCAGTGGGAAGAATGTTCCTTACATTGGTGATCAGTGGGAAGAATGCTCCTTACATTGGTGATCAGTAGGAAGAATGCCCCCTTTTAGAGTGGTGGTCAGAATGCCACCTTTACAGTTATGCAGCTGGTTCTGCCAAGTGATGTTGGACCTTGAGCTATGCAGACACCATCAGGTGGGATGTCCATTAGTCACAGCTCAAGTGACCCCTAGCAACCTCTGGAGGAAACCTAGTTCTGAGTCTTGTTGTTAAAGCATTTCCACCATGTGTTCCTAATCGATGCCTTGAATATCTCCAGTCAAGAGATAATGCACTAATAGGGGCTATATGTATCATGCAATATGTCTTTTATCAGGATTAGCATATAACGACAACTTTAATTCAACTTCATGTTAACTATTCAAGATATGTGTGTAATAGAACAATGGTTTTTGTACTGATGGTATTATGTATTGGATCATAGTGTGAGTACCCTTCCCTCGTTATCTTTCAGATGCTTTGCTAAAAATTTTGGGATGCTGATATGGTGAAACTTGTCTGGATTTATTTATTGGCCATATATTTTTATTATTATTTTTTACATTGCTGAACAATGTGACCAGCTTATTTTTTGTTGCATTTTTGCTGAATTGACCACTTTGCCAGCTCTGACTTTCCTCCTTCTGTCCACCCTGTGTATGGTGTGTCCGGTCTCACCATCTGTTCTGAAGCTACCTTGTCCTTGACTTGCAGTTCTGGAGCCTTTGTGGGAACTCGCTGACGCCAAAACGCGGTGTGTTTGGGAAGACGGGTGACCTGCAGACCATACTGTGCCTGGCGGGCGCGAGGGACGAGGTGACCTATTCCGGAGCTCTGAACGGTGACATCTACGTGTGGAAGGGGCTGAACCTCGCTCGGACAATCCAAGGAGCGCATGCTGTGAGTACCGCTGTTTCAGGTGCCATCTGTATTATTCGCGAAAAGCGTCGGGTTAGAGATGTATCATGTATATCTGTACTTTTTATACTTTGATGTTATGTCATGATGGCTATGTCTTTTGGACCTTTTTATCATGCTGTTATTTCTATGTAACTGTCACCTATGTTTATGACCTATACTGGATGATATGTATTCCAATAAATCTTGTTACTATTATACCCTTTTTATTTATATGTGATCACCATGGACACTTCATTTAAAGTCCCACGGGCAAAAATTCTTTGTTTCTCTTTAAGAGGGGATGTCACCTATGTAGAGATTTCCTGTGTCTCAAGAAGTGAAGGGATAGTCGTATGGCAGCTGCCATTGATGGCTTGTTTTTGAAGGTGCATGTTCCCTGGCTTCCAATCTTGTCAACCCAGAACAAGTAGGCAGCCAGTGAACTCATGAAGTCTCAGGACATCCGATATGCACACACTTGTTGAAGGACTCGCCAAGCAACGAAGCCAGGAGGATGAGCCTAAGAAACCGCGCCGTCAAAGTTCTGCCTCTCCTGACCAATCACGGTTTCTCTTTTGTTTTCCAGGCCGGAATCTTCAGTATGAACGCCTGTGAGGAAGGGTTTGCCACCGGAGGCCGGGACGGCTGTGTGCGTCTGTGGGATTTAAACTTTAAACCAATCACAGTCATAGATCTCAGGGAAACCGACCAAGGCTACAAAGGTAAGGGGGCTCTGGGCTGGCAGGTCGGAGAAGATGGCAATGAAGTAGATGTTGACCTCCCACTCATAGTTCATATAAAATATGTGTTAATAAACCTGTTTATCTGCCAAAAAGGTCAAATCCCATTAAAAATGTAAACTACTGTTCAGAGACTGAGCTTCAGGGTCTTTTAGGAGCTTGGGTCCTCTTAAAGGACCAGGACTGACCATCATTCAGCTGGTAGGGTCCTCCTTGTGTTCTCCCTCTCCTGAAGGCTGCATCAAAAGCCTTCCCTCTCCAGTTCCCGCTAACTGAATAATGTGAGGTTGACCGTATTCTTTCTAACTGGCTCACAGCCCCGGCACTTACCCTTAGTTTTGATATCTTGTGTGCAGAGAACTATGTGAAGCTGATTTATTTTTCTGTTAAAGGCAAAATATAAATTTTTTTTTCTTTTTACTTTTAAGGGTAAATGAGAGATTTGGGGTCTTTTTGACCCCAGATCTCTCAATAAAGAGGACCTGTCATGCTTATTTCTATTAGACACGTGCCTGACAAAAAAATTGTTCGTTTTAGTTTCATTCGTTTTTTTGCTTTTTTTTGAAAATTCAGGAAATTCGGATATCCAAAAATTCAGATTTTCGAATTTCTGAGTTTTTGGATTTTCGAATTTCTGAATTTTCGAAATTCGAAAATTCGAAAAATCTGAAATAAAGAAAGAAAATCAGTAACATTCAAAATAATTACTAACTATTAAATTGTAGGTATTGGATTTTCCTTTCAAATTTGGCTGTTTGTGAACGTAACGAATACAAATTTATCTGAAGTTACGAATTATCCGAAATGACGAAGGCCGCATCTAAACAAATGGAACGGAACAAATGAATAATAAATAAAATAAGGTTTTATTATTATTATTGTTTATTATTATTAGAAGGTTACGTTCCATTCGCTTAGATTCCGCATTCGTTATTTCAGATAATTTTTTACTTCGGATAAATTTGTACTCGTTACATTCACTAACAGCCAAATTTAAAAGGGAATTCCAATACCTATAATTTAATATTTATTATTCGTTATTATTTCAGATTTTCGGGTTTTCGAATTTTCAGATTTTCTTTCTTTTGAATTTTCAGATTTTCATTCTTGGATTTTCAAATTTCCAGATTTTGGGATTTTTAAATTTTTATGAAATTTTGAATATTCGAATTTCCTAATTTCGAATTTCCGAACTTCCGAATTTCCAAAATTCGAAATTTGAAAAATCGGAAATTTAGAAAAAATTCGGAATTTCGAAATTCGGAAATTCTGAATTTCGGAAAATTAAAAATTTGGAAATTTCAGAATATATGAATTTGTCAAAATTCGTTAAAAAAAAAAAGAATTCGGAACTAAACGAATTGCACATGTCTAATTTCTATTACAAGGGATGTTTACATTCCTTGAAATAGGAATAGAAGTGGTCACAAAAATTAAAATAAAGAGACAGTGTAAAAATAAAAATATAAAATAAATATATAAGTATAAAATAAAATAAAAATAAAAAGATAAAATATTTAAAGCGCCCCATCCCTCCGTGCTCGTGTGCAGAAGCGACCGCTTACCAAGTCGTTCCCGCATAATGTAAAGGATGTTCAAACCACACATGTGAGGTATCACTGCGATCGTTAGAGCGAGAACAATAATTCTAGCACTAGACCTCCTCTGTAACTCTAAACAGGTAACCTGTTAAAAATTTTAAAGTGTCGCCTATAGAGATTTTTCAGTACTGTTTGGCGCCATTCCACAAATGTGCGCAGTTTTAAAGCGTGAGATGTTGGGTATCTATTTACTCGACATAACATCGTCTTTCACATTATAAAAAAATTGGTCTAAATTTACTGTTTTGTTTTTGTTTTTTCAAATAATTAAAGTGTATTTTGTTAAAAAAAAATTGCGTTTTGAAAGACCGCTGCGCAAATACAGTGTGACCATAAAATATTGCAATGATCACCATTTTATTCTCTAGGGTCTCTGCTAAAAATACCGTATATAATGTTTGGGGGTTCTAGGTAATTTTATAGCAAATAAATAGTAATTTATTACAAAAAGTTCCAGAAAGGGCCTGGTCAGCAAGTTTAACGAAGGACACCAGAAAAGAGAAGAACTTCCATACTTCATAGTGTCACCAATGGGGGGAAAGAACCGCCTAACCTGTATGTCATGTGACCGGGGCAAACAAAGTTCAGACCTAAAGAGGGTGCAGAAAAATCATAAAGTAGGAGGTGTAAAATGAGAATACCTGTGGATTTTGGAATTATCGCGTGCGGTTGGAATTCTGCTTTCTGCCATAGGTGCAGACAGGTTGGTTAGCGGAGGTTTTCATTGGATCTAGGAGTGGAGGTGAACTTCATCCTGATTGGAGCATAGGCTGTTTGTAACAAGGGAGCATCTTTCTTTTGTAATGTGCATGCTGCACCCATCATTGGTGTTCTTCGCAAAGTATTATCGAATGTCTGGTACTCCATACAGATGAGTGGAGTCATTACTGCAAAATTGATTTCTCTGCCAAAGTGGAAACATACTTATTGAGCTGCTTAGGTGAAGTTTGCTTATAAAAGAATTTAAATTGATTAGAGGGTGTTGGGCTTTTTAACCACTTGCTTACTGGGCACATAAAAACCCCCCTTTCTGCCCAGTCCAATTTTCAGCTTTCAGTGCCGTCACTCTTTGAATGACGATTGCGCGGTCGTGCTACACTGTACCCAAATTACATTTTTTATCATTTTTTTTCACACAAATAGAGCTTTCTTTTGGTGGTATTTAATCGCTGCTGTGTTTTTTTATTCTTTGCTAAATAAAACGAAAAGACCGAAAATTAAAAAAAAAAAAACGGTTTCATAGTTTGTTGTAAAATCTTGAAAACGGGTAATTTTTCTCTTTCATTGATGTGCACAGATGAGGCGGCACTGATAGGGCAGCACTGATAGGGTGGCACTGATGGGTGGCACTGATGGGTGGCACTGATGGTTGGCATTAGGTGGCACTGATGGGTGGCACTGATGGGTGGCACTGATGGGAACTGATAAGGCGGCACTGATAGGTGGCACTAATGGGCACTGATAGACGGCACTGATAGGAGACACTGATGGGCACTGATATGGAGGCACTGATGGGTTAGCACTGATAGGTTGGCACTGATAGGGTGGCACTGATGAGCGGCACTGATGGGTGGCACTGATGAGCGGCACTGATGGGTACTGATGGGCACTAATGAGCGGCACTGATGGGCACTGATGGGCACTAATGAGCGGCACTGATGGGCACTGATGGGCACTGATGGGCACTGATGAGCGGCACTGATGAGCGGCACTGATGAGCGGCACTGATGGGCACTGATGAGCGGCACTGATGGGCACTGATGAGCGGCACTGATGGGTGGCACTGATAAGCGGCACTGATGGGCACTGATAAGGCGGCACTGATAGGTGGCACTGATTATGAGACACTGATGGGCATTGATTGGCAGCACTGGTGGGCATTGATGGGTGTCACTGTCAGGTGGCATGGGCAGCTGGCACTGGTGGGCACAGAAAATGCAGCCGTGGCTCTCCGTGAGGGACCGATGTCCCTCTGACAGAAGCCGGTGATCGCTACTTTTTCTTTCCCTCACGCTGACAGCATGAGGGAGAAAATAATCCAGATTACGATCTTCTGTTTACATCACGTGATCAGTGGTCATTGGCTGACAGCTGATCACGTGGTAAGGGGCCAGGAACAACCCCTTGCTCTGACCTGTGATCAGTTGAGTCTCATGGACTCACTGATCACAGAGCGCTCCGCGCATGGACGCCCTCCCGGCAATTAAGGCCCGCGCTGTATCAGTCTTTCGGCTATAGCGCGGACGGGAAGTAGTTAAGGTAGGTTTGTTTATTTAATTTAGGCCGGTTTCTCACTGCTGCGCTGTGTTTTGGCCGCAATGCTTGTGTATCAACGGGTTTCGTGCGTTCTTTAAACCTGCGATTTTTAGCCACGGTTCCATAGACTTTCTATTATGTACCATGTTTTTGGCGCATTATCTGAAAAGCACAGCATGTTGCTTCTTTCATGCGCATTCAGAAAATGGGGCAAATATGTGCAACCCAATAGAGAGTCTATGGGACTGTGGCTAAAATGATCTAGAAACTGCGGGTAAAATGCGACAACCGTGGCTACACCCGCGCTGCTGTCTTCCCCTCCAATGAAAGGGACAGTTTTTGGCACAAGGACAGGTCCAGGTTGGCTGAAAAACTTTTGGAAGAAGTTTAACCCCATTGCTGCCAGAGCTGTTTTCACTTTATTTTTTATACATGTGCCCAAAAAAAAAAATTTTAGGCCTGCAGGTTCGATTTAAAAAAAACTAACAAAAAAAATAAAAATGATTTATTTTCTGAAAGCAGAAAATGGTGGTAGTTCAAATTTTCTTTGTCAGGCGATATTTGCGCAACCTCAAACTTTCAGTACAGATTTGCACTAAAGCTAATTTTTGAGCAATATATTACCCAATTTTTTTGTTAAATTTTAAAAGATGAGGTTGCGTGGAGTAAATATTCTCAACGTGTCAAGCTTTAAAATTTGCATGTGCTTGTAAAACAACAATAAACTTCAGTACCTTTATATTTTCCATAGGCGACAATTTAAAAGCCCCTAGAGGTCATCGCTTTAAAGGTAAAAAGCCCCCAAAGTGATGTTTTTTTCCCAAGTGATGATGTTTTTTAACCCAGCGAGTGTGTTTACATCTGTATGTACATGGGACGAGACAAACTCAAATGTTTTTTTGTTTTGGGTGTAACTTTATTTTTTTGACAGGTTTTTGTCAAAACTTTATGTATTTCTGATAGGGGGACCAAAAGTTTTAGAGCTGACTTACTAATAGCAAATTGACGGTGCACTTTTTAAAGTGCGCTTGCACCAGAGCTTCGTAAAATGGGGTAAAATTTCACTTCGCATATAAGAATAAATCACGCGCAAGGAATATAAAAAAAAACAGAATTTTTGCTTGCACGTGATTGGATGATGGATGTCGGCAGAGCTTCTGCTCGTTTACTAAGCGCTGGAGCAACTGCAAAGTGCACAGTCTAATTGCCTTTAATAAATCAACCCCTACATGCAGGGCTTTTTTTCAGTGGGAACGCAGTTACAGCACCTCCAGAACTAAATGTATGCAATGGCAAGGGGTGCTGGGGTATAATGGAGGGTCTAATGGTGCTGGCTGCTGGGATATCTATTGTTGCTGGAGGGGATCTTTTGTTACTGGGGGGGTCAATAGTTGCTGGAAGGGATCTACTGTTTACGAAGAGGGTCTGCTGTTCCTGGCTCCCGAAGAGTCTATTGATGCTGGCTGCTGAGAGATCTGTTTTTTCTGCTGGGGGTCTATTGTTGCTGGGGGGGGTCTATTGTTGCTGGGGAAGATCTATTGCTGCTGGCTGCAAGGGATCTATTTTATTGGTTTTCTTGTTATTACCAAATTAAATACAAACAACAGCACTACAAAATGATACTTGGCTCTATATTCTCTAAAAGGCGCCACCAAGGGTCTGTGCTTGGAGGTGGGTAGGGACGAAACCAAGGGTCTGTGCTCAGCGGTGGGTAGGGACAGAATCAAGGGTCAGTGCTCGGAGGTGGGTAGGGACGGAACCAAAGGTCAGTGCTCGGAGGTGGGTGGGGACGGAACCAAGGGTCTTTGCTCGGAGGTGGGTGGGGACGGAACCAAGGGTCTTTGCTCGGAGGTGGGTGGGGACGGAACCAAGGGTCTTTGCTCGGAGGTGGGTAGGGACGGAACCAAGGGTCTTTGCTCGGAGGTGGGTGGGGACGGAACCAAGGGTCTTTGCTCGGAGGTGGGTGGGGACGGAACCAAGGGTCTTTGCTCTGAGGTGGGTAGGTACGGAACCAAGGGCCTTTGCTCGGAGGTGGGTAGGGACGGAACCAAGGGTCTTTGCTCGGAGGTGGGTGGGGACGGAACCAAGGATCTTTGCTCGGAGGTGGGTAGGGACGGAACCAAGGGTCAGTGCTCGGAGGTGGGTGGGGACGGAACCAAGGGTCTTTGCTCAGAGGTGGGTAGGGACGGAACCAAGGGTCTTTGCTCGGAGGTGGGTAGGGACGGAACCAAGGGTCTTTGCTCGGAGGTGGGTAGGGACGGAGCCAAGGGTCTGTGCTCGGAAGGGGGTAGGGACGGAACCAAGGGTCAGTGCTCGGAGGTGGGTAGGGACGGAACCAAGGGTCTTTGCTCAGAGGTGGGTAGGGACGGAACCAAGGGTCTTTGCTCAGAGGTGGGTAGGGACGGAACCAAGGGTCAGTGCTCAGAGGTGGGCAGGGACGGAACCAAGGGTCTGTGCTCAAAGATGGGTAGGGACGAAACCAATGGTCTGTGCTTGGAGGTGGGTGGGGACGGAACCAAGGGTCTGCGCTCGGAGGTGAGTAGGAGCGGAACCAAGGGTCTGCGCTCGGAGGTGGGTAGGGACGGAACCAAGGGTCTTTGCTCTGAGGTGGGTAGGTACGGAACCAAGGGCCTTTGCTCGGAGGTGGGTAGGGACGGAACCAAGGGTCTTTGCTCGGAGGTGGGTGGGGACGGAACCAAGGATCTTTGCTCGGAGGTGGGTAGGGACGGAACCAAGGGTCAGTGCTCGGAGGTGGGTGGGGACGGAACCAAGGGTCTTTGCTCAGAGGTGGGTAGGGACGGAACCAAGGGTCTTTGCTCGGAGGTGGGTAGGGACGGAACCAAGGGTCTTTGCTCGGAGGTGGGTAGGGACGGAGCCAAGGGTCTGTGCTCGGAAGGGGGTAGGGACGGAACCAAGGGTCAGTGCTCGGAGGTGGGTAGGGACGGAACCAAGGGTCTTTGCTCAGAGGTGGGTAGGGACGGAACCAAGGGTCTTTGCTCAGAGGTGGGTAGGGACGGAACCAAGGGTCAGTGCTCAGAGGTGGGCAGGGACGGAACCAAGGGTCTGTGCTCAAAGATGGGTAGGGACGAAACCAATGGTCTGTGCTTGGAGGTGGGTGGGGACGGAACCAAGGGTCTGCGCTCGGAGGTGAGTAGGAGCGGAACCAAGGGTCTGCGCTCGGAGGTGGGTAGGGACGGAACCAACGGTCAGTGCTCGGAGGTGGGTAGGGACGGAACCAAGGATTAGTGCTCAGAGGTGGGTAGGGACGGAACCGAGGGTCTGCGCTCGGAGGTGGGTAGGGACGGAACCGAGGGTCTGCGCTCGGAGGTGGGTAGGGACGGAACCAAGGGTCTGCGCTCGGAGGTGGGTAGGGACGGAACCAATGGTCTGTGCTTGGAGGTGGGTGGGGACGGAACCAAGGATCTGCGCTTGGAGGTGGGTAGGGATGGAACCAAGGGTCAGTGCCCGGAGGTGGGTAGGGGGCAGAGAAACAAAGACACAAGACTTAAGGGGAGTTCCTGCACCTATTCCCTGAGAAAAAAAAACAGGCCTATATGTCAATGAGGTCTTTGTGAAAGGTTCTCTTTAATGAGATATCCGGGATCTATTAGATCCTTGATGTCTCATCTCCCTCCACTGAGGCTAAAGTAGCACAGACTGCACTCCGTTAGCTACATAGTTACATAAGTAGTCAGGTTGAAAAATGACACAAGTCCATCGGGTTCAACCATAAAGCTTCTCCCCTGGCCACAGCAGCCAGGAAAAGTGACACCTGAAGCCGGTGACAGTATACACATCGTTTTCAAGTTCTTTGCAGCTAGGGAAGAGCATTGCATAAACGTTCGCTGTTCTCCCTCCCCTACACCTGGCAACATCTGGCAAATGGGTTCCCAGCCTGGGACATTGTAGCCCAGAAAGTAGCAGCCGGGGTGTGTGTAAACCCCCCCCCCCACCACCACCACTGCCCCCGAATTAAGACCTATGTCGGTTGCAGTATATAGGTTCAAGCCCATTGAACCAAACCACCAAAAAACTTTAGGTTTATCCTTCACATTGACTCTAGTGCATTTCATTAAAATGGCGAAATCTTCCACACAAAATTTATTTTTGCAGAAATTCCGGGGAAACGACAATACAATTCTGCTCCCCCATAGTACTCCATATGGACCTTTCTTTGGGCAGATGTTGGCTATGAAGAAGTTAGGACTGTAGAAGTTTGTTCAGCTGATCAGCAGTTAGGTGATTGGAGACTTATTCCAGCCCGTCAGTGTCCCTGTAAGGGTCCATAATCCGCATACAGTGGTCAACAAACCTCCAATCGGCTCGCACAATTCTATTCCCAGCCCAGCAGTTGGCAGAGACGCAAACGCAGCCATTTCAGACGTTATTTTCCAGCCGGTGGAGGAAAAACTGGCCATCTGAGCCTGCAGAACCCAATTATCTATCTCTGCTGACCCAATTTTATGCTGTGCTACAGATGGTGAGATCTGATGAGACGCAATAACCAGCAGAGACAGGTAATAAAGATTACTGTTTTCCAGCCCAAAATGCAAGTGTGACGCGTTTCACAGGCTGCAGCTCGCCGGCCGCCTTTTAAATTGCTGGATTACTAAAACAGTTATTTTGTTGGATTTCAGAGCCTTGGAAGTGTGTGCTGACTGTTAAATAGGATGAATTTTATTATTAAACATTATACAGTGTAAGCGTTTAGAAAAAAAAAACAGTCATCATTAAGTAACAATAATCTAAACAATTAATCTAAATATTCAAACAGAAACTGTTAAAGCAAAAAAAAAGGTAACAGAGGCCAATTTTTAGGCTGCATTCACATGTGAGCGTAGCGCCTTTGAGCATTTTTCCGTCGTTTTTTTGCACGTTTTTATGCAGCGTTTTTGGGCTTTGGTGTTTTATTATTAGCAGATAGAGAAAAGCATTATCTGTTGCATAATTTGTTGCTAGGTTTTTCAGCTTTTTTAGCTTTTCCATTAGCTTTTATTTCTTTTATTATTATTAATAATAATAATATTATTATTATTTTTTTTTTTAATTTTATTTATTTTTTTAAATTTATTATTAATATTTTTGTTATGGTAAGGGGTTAAAGTTAAGGTTCGGTTAGGATTAGGGGTTGTGGTTAGGGTTAATAATAATAATAATTTATTATTATTCAATTTTTTGTTCGGGTTTGGGTATTTATTATTATTATTATTATTATTATTATTATTAATAATAATTTAATATATTATATTAGGGGGTTCTTTATTATTTATTTATGTATTATTACATATTATTTTATGTATTTATGATGATTTTTAGTTATTTGTGTATTTATTTTGTATTTATTCATACATATAATATTACTATTTTTTTTTAACATTTTTTCATTTGAGCAGAAATTCAAGCAACAATGTGCGACAAAATGCGCACAAAAATGCAAATTACGCATTTCCATTCATTTCTATGAGAATAAAAACGCACAAATCGGCCCAATTTGAGCTACAAAAAAAGCTCCAGAACTTTTTTTAAGCTTCAGGCGACTTGGAGTGGAGATGTGAACCATCTCCATAGAGAATAATTGATTTTTTTCTCCTCCCGGCGTTTTGGAGGTTCGAGTTCCAAAATGCTGAGGTGTGAATGGAGCCTTATAAGCTCAATCCAGGTCCAGAGCCTCAGAGAAAATTCATTTTAAATTACCGACACACATCATATAGACTGCCACGGACATACAAAAGTATCTCAAACAAAGTTATATAAGAATAATAGAAAGTATCTGGTCCTTTGTTGGAGTTGTGTTGGAAATTTGATGTAGCTCAAATACCAAAATTAAAGTGGAGGTAAACCCTTACATATGCCCAGTGAAGTGACTGGTCTCAGACGGTACACAGAGATTAAACAAATCCTCCTACATAAGTTGTACCTGTGTATCTGCTGTCTTCTCTTCTCTACAGCCTTTTAAAGTGCTGAATTTACAAAGCATTCATGGGCTTTCAAAGGCAGGGCGTGGGGATCCGATGCCACACACTGCAGGGCATAGAGCAGGGAGCTGAGTGTAATCTGAGACCTGAGTGGAAGGAATGAACACACTCCTCAGTTTGATAGGGAAACGTGCACAACCGAGGTTGACAGTCACGTGATGTGTGAAGGAGCTTCCCCTTGATCCTTTTGGGTCTACCAGAAGTGACTCATGCAGGTATCAGAGGAACCAGACTGCATACAGGAATTACACTTGGTGCTTTGGATTGAGGCAATCGCATACTATTAAAGCATATGCTTTGTTCATTTTTTGTGCCAGATGCTTACAACTACTTTAGGAATGGTGAGAGAAATATGGGTTGTGTGATGTTATAGTGAAGGTGGAAAGTGGTTTTGTTAACTGGGAGGATGGATGGAGAGAAGGTACGATATGTGAGTGTTTAGTGGAAAGGAGGAACTGGGTGGAAGGGGGCGATAAATGGGATAGAGAAGGTAATCCTCAGAGGTCTCAAAGTTTTAGGGCCAGGAGGAGATTCCCGTTGTAGTTCTTATGTATTGCACATAGGAAGCATATTGTGTATTAAAAAAAAAAGGTTGCAAAATGTAAACTGTATCTAGATGAAACCTTTTTTACCCATTGTTATAAATTGTATGTGAAAGATAAATAAGTATTAAAAAAAAAATAGAATGATAAATAGTTACAGAAAAGACCAGAGTTATAGCCCCAGCAAAAACTGTCTATTGTACAAAATAGTAATAAAATACCATAGTAATGGTCATTCAAACCCCCAGGGCCACTACATGTCCAATGTATGGAGAGATTGGCATATGTGAATGCTCACATAACAGCTAGGAAATCAGAAAAACCCACAGATGGCATTGACTGTATGAAGATCACTTCTTAAACCTTTGGAAAAATCCCCCAATCAGAAAGTCCCAAAACCATGTAAGGTACCGGTACTTCTAAAACGATTCAAGCTGATAGTCAATCTCTTCTATGAATTCCGATACTTTTCAGCGACATGAAAAGACATGAGCAAATGCCACTTATGAATGGAGCTAATCCAATAAACTTTATAGTTTATAGGAGAATAAAGGATTTGAGCTCTTACAGGTACATCGACGACATATCAGTCTTGTTGATGGCCACTGAAGAGGAAGTGGTTGCTTTCATAGACTTATTGGGAATATTTTTTTTTAAATTTGTTTATTAGCTAATGGAGTGGATGAAAAACCTAGTGACTTTTCTAGAACTCAAAGTTGAAATGGGGTCAATGGTCTATTGCAGGGATATGCATTTAGCGGACCCCCAGCTGTTGCAGAACTTCAAGTCCCATGAGGCATAGCAAGATTCTGATAGCCACAAGCATGAAACCCAGAGCCAGAGGCATGATGGGACTTGTAGTTTTGCAACAGCTGGAGGTCCGCTAATTGCATATCTCTGGTCTATTGTCTGCTAAACTGTTTATGAAACCTGCATCTACCAAGAGTTTGTAACGTGAGATCCTATTTCTATCCAACCTCACTGGTATGGAGTATACTATTTGGGCAATAGCTATGAGTCTGCAGTACAATTTTCTGTATCTTTTGTATATATGTATCATTTTGATTAAGATACTTATGTTTGGTCCATGGCAGTCTAGAGGGATGGGTTTGCGTGTTGGTGTAGCTTACTCTTGAAATAATTAGCATGTCTTAGAGACGAGAGACCCCCAGAGATCTGACATTTTCTCCCTTGCCCACTGCCTGAGCTCATTCTGATAACATATGCTACCTCTTAGCTCCTTAGTATGCTAACGGAATGTAGACGGCAGGTAAGGCTTAAGAAAACCGGTTGGAGCGAGACAGGTTTGTTGAGGCAAGAAACCGCATGGGAACAATATATGGGGGGAATATATTGGGACTGTGACCACAATGGATGGGTCAGGCCCCCAGGTGTATTTGGTTTGAGTTATCTATTCCAGTGAGTGGGAAATAGCTTTTTTGTAGATAGTAAGATGTGAGTATACCCTAAAATTTCTCAACCTTTTCACATGGAGGAATAATGCTGCTTATATTTGTAGTCATTAGAAAGAATCTCCCCACCTACAGATAACTTAAAAGAGCTTTGTCGTCGTGGTTACTTTTCTGAGAGGTTACATAGTAGGTGAGGTTGAAAAAAGACACAAGTCCATCAAGTCCAAACTATGTGTGTGATTTATATATCAGTATTACATTGTATATCCCTGTATGTTGTGGTCATTCAGGTGCTTATCTAATAGTTTCTTGAAGCTATCAATGCTCCCCGCTGAGACCACCGCCTGTGGAAGGGAATTCCACATCCTTGCCGCTCTTACAGTAAAGAACCCTCTACGTAGTTTAAGGTTAAACCTCTTTTCTTCTAATTTTAATGAGTGGCCACGAGTCTTGTTAAACTCCCTTCCGCGAAAAAGTTTTATCCCTATTGTGGGGTCACCAGTACAGTATTTGTACATTGAAATCATATCCCCTCTCAAGCGTCTCTTCTCCAGAGAGAATAAGTTCAGTGCTCACAACCTTTCCTCATAACTAAGATCCTCCAGACCCTTTATTAGCTTTGTTGCCCTTCTTTGTACTCGCTCCATTTCCAGTACATCCTTCCTGAGGACTGGCGCCCAGAACTGGACAAATTCCAGGTAGAACGTTTGCATTACTCGAGGAGCCCCTAGCAAACTCTGGAGGAACCCTAGGGTTCCACAGAACTCCGGTCAAGAAAAGGCTTCCCTATAGGCTTGAGAGGCCGGGTCAGGAGTGGGCAACATGTCCATTGACCATTGTCAAGCCAGTAAAGATGGAGGGGGATAAACTCTGGCCAGGTGCCCCTTACACATTTTGGCTCTCTTATTTGTTAAAGAGACAGCGGACAACACAGTGACCAAGTGGTCAGCACTTCCGCCTAGCAGCACTTGATTCACCGGTTTGAATCCCAACCATGGCACTATCTATCCAAAGACATGCTGGTAGGTGAATTGGCTCCTGTCTAAATTGGCCCCAGTTTGTGTATGTATGAACGTGAGTTACCGAGCTTAGATTGTAAGCTTCTTGAGGGCAGAGACTGATGTAAATGTACAATATACTGTATATGTAAAGCGCTGAGTAAATTGACAGTTAATTAAAAATTGAGTATGAGGTCTGGTGGATGAAAGGGCAGCAACCATCAGATCCCAGGAACCTTCTCCGGGGCTTCAGAATGTCCTCCAGACAATAAATAAAGAGAAACATAATGAAGATCCCTAATGAATAGGCTTCTTAACTCAAATATTCAATATATTACAGCCATGACTGCTAGTCTTTAATCACTTGACCTCCGGAAGATTTACTCCCCTTCATGACCAGGCCATTTTTTGCCATAAAGCACTGCTTTACTTTAACTGACAATTGCGCGTTCATGCGACGCTGTACCCAAATAAAATTTGTGTCATTTTTTCCCACAAATAGAGCTTTCTTTTGGTGGTATTTGATCACCTCTGCGCTTTGTTTTTGTTTTTTTTGGGGCGTATAAACAAAAAAAGACCAACAATTTTGAAAAAAAAAAAAATATATTTTTTACTTTCTGCTATAAAACATATATCCAATATAAATATAAATCTAATATAACATAAAAACAATTAAAAAAAAACAAATTTCTTCATCAATTTTGGCCAATATTTATTCTGCTACAAGTTTTTGCTAAAAAAAAATACCAATAAGCGTATATTGATTGGTTCACGCCAAGGGTACCCAAACAGTGGTCCGCAGAGTCCTGTGATGTGGCCCACGACCTCCTGTTCTGGGATGGCGGGTTGGCAAGCACAGATCGCAGGTTGCCATCCCAGAGTATCAGTGTTGTGCCGGTGGTAGATGTGCTGCTTTCACTAGAGGAAGAGATTCTAGTCCCTGCTTTGCAGGAACACAGGATCCATACCTTTCTACCCTGTCAGAAATGAGATATACCTTGTTTACATGGGAAGACACAAAGAACTGAGATATGCCTGACGATCGGCAGGTGCTGGAGGACATAGAGTGCCCGACATCCGCAGATCGGCTTCTGCTGTGCATGATCAGAGCAGCAGCATGCGCCCCCTGCAGGCGGAAATCCAGAATTGCTTATTTATATATAGGTGATCTGGCGCATAGCTGCCGCCCTGTAGCAGTAAAAGTGCTATAGGATGGTCAGCAAGCGGTTAAAGTCCATTGTCCTTAATTATTAGAATTTGTGGCAGTTTTTTTTTTTTGAGAATTTCATTGTCTTTCCAGAAGAGCGTTGTCTTTAAAACTTGATTGTGTCTTCTGGTGCGTCATACATGTGCTTTTTCCTTTTCTGTTTTCTGCATGACGTTCTCTTTCCAGGTCTGTCTGTGCGGAGCGTGTGCTGGAGAGGGGACCACATGCTGGTGGGGACTCAGGACAGTGAAATATTCGAGATCGTGGTCCACGAACGCAACAAGCCCTTCCTGATCATGCAAGGACACTGTGAGGGAGAGCTCTGGGCTCTGGCTGTCCATCCGACCAAACCGCTGGCGATTACCGGGAGCGACGACCGATCAGTGAGGTTAGCCATGAAGATATTCCATATTATATATTTACAGTAAAAACTTGGTTTGAGAGTGTTTTGCAAGACAAGCAAAATCTTTTTATAAATCTTGATATACAAGTAGTGTCATGTCACAAATGTGTATAAAAGAGAAGAGAGGCGCCTCTAAGTTACATTTAATGAAGGTGCAACATTTAGCAACAGATTGCTACACTTAGAGGCGCCTCTCTTCTTTTATACTTTGTAGCTCCTGCTGGATTTTGCTTCTAATCCCCTTGTGGAGGCTTCCATTTGTGGATGGACATTTTATGGTTGAACAACCAGATCACATTGCTATAATCTTTTTATATAGACTTTAAACTGAAGGACTTATGAATAAATGGTTGTGGAACGAATCGTTTGAGTTTCCATTATTTCTTATGGGGAAATTCGCTTTGATATACAAGTGCTTTAGATTACAAGAATGTTTCTGGAACGAATTGTTCTCGCAATCCAAGGTTTTACTGTATATCTGTAGAACCGATTACCGTCTTGGAGACCACCAGGGTCTATTGACCCATGTGACCCAAACACAGGAAGGCCGCACGCCGAAATATCCTTTTGCTTTGCTGGGGTTTATCTCAAAGCCTGTTTAGCGCCCACTGCTCATGCAATTTGCTCCATTGCAGAGCATATCTGTAATCTAGAAACTTAGAGGTTGATTTACTAAAGGCAAATAGACCATGCACTTTGCAGAGTGCAGTTGCTCCAGAGCTTAGTAAATGAGCAGAAGCTCTGCTGACTTTCATCATCCAATCATATGCAAGCAAAATGCTGTTTTTTTTATTTTCCTTGCATGTGATTGGGTACTCTTTGTAAAGTGAAGCTTCACCTCATTTACTAAGCTCTGGAGCAACTGCACTTTCAGAGTGCACAGTCTGTTTTACCTTTAGTAAACCAACCCCTAATTCTTTGTATAATCTCTCGTTTGGAGTAAAATTCATTAGTGGTGGACAGGTTTAATCCAAAGTGCAGAGAGGAGGAAGCTATCTTTGAGCTCCAGTGTCTTTGCCTAAGTCAGTGATGGTGAACCTTGGCACCCCAGATGTTTTGGAACTATATTTCCCATGATGCTCAACTACACTGCAGAGTGCATGGGCATTATGGGAAATGTAGTTCTAAAACATCTGGGGTGCCAAGGTTCACCCTCACTGGCCTAGGCTGAGGTGATGTCATCAGTCTGCTGCAGACAGGAGGAAGCATTTCCTCTGTCTCTCCTCCAGTGATCAGACTGCAACATTGTAACTTTGTATCAAGTCAAAAGGTGAGAGGTTGCAGCTGTGTCAGACATTTGTGAACACAAAAAACTACAAAGGCACCAGGATTTACATGAAAAAGGAAAAGGGATGGTCAGCACTCAAGATGGCATCCAAAGTGTTATTTCTTCATTAAATACATGTACAAAGCTTCAAAACAGCCTACGCGTTTCGGATGTTAGTCCTTAGTCAGAAAACTACCCACTACCCATTCACACGGGGGGGGGATCTGGGGGCCCCCTTGTTAAAGAGGGCTTCCAGATGCTTCTAAGCCCCCCACCCGCAGACCCCCACAACCACCGGGCAAGGGTTGTGGGGATGAGGCCCTTGTCTCCATCAACATGGGGACAAGATGCTTTGGGGGGACCCCACCCCAAAGCACCCTACCCATGTTGAGGGCATGTGGCCTGGTATGGTTCAGGAGGGGGGCGCTCGCTCGCCCCCCCCTTTCCTGACCTGCCAATTTGCGTGCTCGAATAAGGGTCTGGTATGGATTGGGGGGGGGGGCCCCCTACCTCTTCTTCTTTTTTTTTTTTTTTTTTTTTTAAATTTTGGCGCTGGGTTCCCCTTAAAAACCACACCAGACCCGATATGCATTGGAGGGGGGGAGTCCCTACGCTCATTTTGGTACTTACTTATTTTGGCGCCCTGTAAAAAAGACATTGGAGCTAAAAAGAGAGCTATTTGCAGGTCTGAGCATGCTCAGTTGTGTTGTCACTTAGTTGTACAAAAACGGGAAATGTATATCTTCCCAGACTTTTAAAGATATTTCAGTGTAGAAATCACTTTATCACACAGTTTAAAAGCAGATAATCTTTAAATAATATACCGCATATTTCAGTACCATTTAGGCAATTATATCATGCTCTAAACATTATTTTCATGTGCATTACTCCAGGTTTTAGCAGAGTAATGCTATGTACACACAGGCGGACTTTTGAGCATCAAACGACCGATGATCTTTCCAACGGACTTTCGACGGAGTTACAATGGACTTGCGAAAGACCGGACTTGCACACACACGAACGGACTAAAGTCCGTTCGAAAGTCCGTTCGTTTGAACGTGATGATGTATGACCGGAATAGAATAAGGAAGTTCATAGCCAATAGCTGCCCTAGCGTCGTTTTTTTTTTGACTGTCGGACTAGCATACAGACGAACGGATTTTTCGATCGGACTCGAATCCATTGGAAAGATTTGAAACATTCTAAATCTAGTCCGTCTGATTTTCAACAGGAAAAGTCCGCTGGAGATCCAATGAAGCCCACACACTATCGGATTGTCCGACGGATTCGTTCCGTCGGACCAGTCCGGTCGAAAAAAGTCCGCCCGTGTGTACACGGCATAAGGATTTGGGCGCTATTTGGTTTCAGGAAACTATAGTAAATTCGATTTTGGGAGTATTTTTTTTTTTTCTACCAGCGCTATAGTGAATACTGTTGTAGCGCTAATTTGTGTGATTAGCGCTAATTTGCAGTAATTAGCACTAATTAGTGCTGCAGCACTATAGTAAATGACCCCCTAACTGACACTTTTGACATTTTTTGGGGGGAGGACTAGTGACACTAATACAGTGAACAATGCTAAAAATATGCACTGTTATGCCCCGTACACACGGTCGGACTTTGTTCGGACATTCCGACAACAAAATCCTAGGATTTTTTTCCGACGGATGTTGGATCAAACTTGTCTTGCATACACACGGTCACACAAAGTTGTCGGAAAATCCGATCGTTCTGAACGCGGTGACGTAAAACACGTACGTCGGGACTATAAACGGGGCAGTGGCCAATAGCTTTCATCTCTTTATTTATTCTGAGCATGCGTGGCACTTTGTCCGTCGGATTTGTGTACACACGATCGGAATTTCCGACAACGGATTTTGTTGTCGGAAAATTTTATCTCCTGCTCTCCAACTTTGTGTGTCGGAAAATCCGATGGAAAATGTCCGATGGAGCCCACACACGGTCGGAATTTCCGACAACACGCTCCGATCGGACATTTTCCATCGGAAAATCCGACCGTGTGTACGGGGCATTACTGTACTAATGACACTGGCTGGGCAGGGGTTAACATCCGGGGCTATCAAAGGGCTAACTGTGTGCCTAGCCAGTGTTTAATTGCAGTGTGGGAGGTGCTTTTACTAGGGTAAGGCATAGATCCGTGTCCCTGCTTTGCAGGAACACAGGATCCATGCCTTCCTTACTGACAGAATGGCGATCTGCCTTGTTTACATGGGCAGATCGCTGTTCTGCCTGTGTCTCGAATGATCAGCGGGTGCCGGCGGACATCAGGGTCCGTGGGACCTGCTGATCAGTTCCTGCTGTGTATAATCACAGCAGGAGCGAGCTGCCGTGGGCACGCACTCGTGCCCGATATCTGGAAGTGCAAGATTTTAATGTGTATATATACATGATCCTGCACAGCGCGGCCGTCCTGTAGCAGTAAATCTGCTATAGGGCGGTTGGCAAGTGGTTGAGTACCTAGAGGTGCTGGGGGCTCATTTACACCAGTCCCTAATGCATTGACCTGGCTATTTGCCTTATTTGTTATTGCTTTAGTTCCCTGAAAAAATGATATCTTGCGTTTTTTGCACAGCCTGTTCCGCTGCGTTATAATCCGTGCCGGCACAAAGTCATCTAGAGCACGGGGCGAACATGTCAAATTGGTCCGCCCCCCCCCCCAAGATGTATGAGAATTATGTGTCAGTGAAAATCCCCCCCAACAAAAATTTCCCCCCAAAAAAGAGAATCTTCTCCCTCTGAGCACAAATCCTCTACCCCTCAAATTACCCCTCCAAGCACAAATCACCCCCCCCACCCCCAATCCCCCATCTGAGCACAAACACCCCCAGTCATCCCTACTAGCACAAATCTTCTCCCTAAAAAACATTTCCCCTCTTCTATATTGCTGTTGTAGCACAGACCTCACAAATCCTCCCCCCCCCCCAGCACAAATCATTTCCCCCACCCCCCTTCCCAACACAAATCCCCCAGATCGCCACTCCTAGCACACCTACCTAAGTTTGCCCTCCTAGAACAATTCTTACCCCCTATGCTGCCCCCCAAATTCACCTCAGCACAAATCCCCTCCCCCCAATCTCCTTGTTGTGCCCAGGGCATCCGTCCCTCCCACCCACCCCTTGTCCCGGCCCTGGTTATAATGCATCCCAACATACTGCTGCTCATAGAGTTAAATGAAGGGTAGGTTAATAAAGAAAAAAAAACCGCACAAACATTATACTGCATAGCAGTGCACATACACCGCGCACACCAGCATGTTATGTGCACCATAATGTGCGTCCGCTGGTATGAACGAGCCACTGACACATTACCGCGTATGCAGTGCTTACCATGAAAACATTTCTGATGACAGGTCCACTTTAAGATCCATTGGAAGTCTTTATCTTCTTATTCTGTAAAAACTATACCCACCATTTTCTTGCTGTGGTGTTTTTTCTATGATTTGCTGAGTCGGGGGGAAAAACAAAATCTATTTTTTTTTTTCTTGTTTTTAATCTTGGTGGAAGGTTCCAGGTAGAGGCTTTCTATCTAATGAACTCCGAGCTGCCTCATTAGTGATCTGGCACCGCTCCATCTTAGAGATGAGATGATCACAGTTCAAAATCCACTTTCCCAAAAAGGCCTTTTCAATTAGGCTGTCAAAATGTTTCATCCGACCGCATTGCATTAGCATAACTAATGACCGCGCGCGGCTGTCATCCCAGAGCTGCAGAACGCAAAAAATCCATCTTCTTTTATTTCTAGTGTTAAAGGACAACTCTACCTTTCTAGGAAAATTGTCCTTTTAACCATTTCTTCTCTCCCTCCTGTACATCCCCCTATAGAGCAGAACATTATACATTTTAGCTATGGGAATACTGATTCAGCAAAATCATTAAATAAGATAACAAAGTAATACATTGTTTTTGGTAATGCTGTTTTGCAAAAATATACATTCCATAGACAAAAAAATAACAAAACTAAAAATGCTACTTTTATTGGTGTTATCTTAAAAAAAATGGTGTTACTGTAGATGAACAGCATTATATAATTGATATTATTATTTTATATATTATAGTAATATCTAATTATATATGTACAGAATCTCACAAAAGTAAGTACACCCCTCACATTTTTGTAAATCTTTTCTTCTATCTTTTCATGTGACAACACTGAAGAAATGACACTTTGCTACAATGTAAAGTAGTGAGTGTACAGCTTGTATAACAGTGTAAATTTGCTGTCCCCTCAAAATAACTCAACACACAGCCATTAATGTCTAAACCACTGGCAACAAAAGTGAGTACACCCCTAAGTGAAAATGTCCAAATTGGGCCCAAAGTGTCAATATTTTGTGTGGCCGCCATTATTTTCCAGCTCTGCCTTAACCCTCTTGGGCATGGAGGTCACCAGAGCTTCATAGGTTGCCACTGGAATCCTCTTCCACTCCTCTATGGGGACATCACAGAGCTGGTGGATGTTAGAGACCTTGCGCTCCTCCACCTTCCGTTTGAGGATGTCCCACAGATGCTCAATAGGGTTTAGGTCAGTATATGCTTGGCCAGTCCATCACCTTTACCCTCAGCTTCTTTAGCAGGGCAGTGGTCGACTTGGAGGTGTGTTTGAGGTCGTTATCATGTTGGAATACTGCCCTGCGGTCCAGTCTCTGAAGGGAGGGGATCATGCTCTGCTTCAGTATGTCACAGTACATGTTGGCATTCATGGTTCCCTCAATGATCTGTAGCTCCCCAGTGCCGGCAGCACTCATGCAGCCCCAGACCATGACACTCCCACCACCATGCTTGACTGTAAGCAAGACGCACTTGTCTTTGTCCTCCTCACCTGGTTTCAGCCACACACGCTTGTCACCATCTGAACCAAATAAGTTTAACTTGGTCTCATCAGATATATATATATATATTTATAATATTTTTTTCATGTAAAATAACAAGTAGTGACGCCAAAGAATAATAATAATGTAATAACAATAAAAAACATGAGTGCAGCTGCCCCTTTAAAAGTGGATAAGACCACCTTGCAAATAGGTTTAAAAAAAAATAAATAAGGTGCTAACTTAAATAGCATAGACAATAAATAATCTGTGCAAAATCATCCAGTCCAAAATATGTGAGTTCCGCACTGGATGATTTTGCACAGATTATCTATGCTATTTGAGTTAGCACCTTACTTTTTATTTGGAAACTATATGTATGTCGGGGAATCCCCTCCTCATTGGCTGAGATAGCAGCGGGGCGCCTTTGGCTCTCGCTGCTGTCATTTAAACTCAGTGAGCCAATGAGGAGAGAGGGCGGGGCCAAGCCACGGCTTTGTGTCTGAATTGACACACAGAACAGAGGCTCGCTCGGGTGCCCCCATAGCAAGCTGCTTGTTTTTGGGGCACTTGGCAAAAGGGAGGGGCCAGGAGCACCAGGGAGGGACCCGAGAAGAGGAGCATCGGAGCTGCTGCATGCAAAACCATTACACAGAGCAGGTACAGTATGACATGTTATTTTTAAATAAAAAAAAAAAACGACTTTAATATCACTTTAAGTAGGATTGAGGGCAAACTTTTTTTTTTTTTTCGTTTTTGAATTTTTCATTTCTACTCTGAAACAGGGTAGATATGTAGTAACCATGTCACTTTGCATATCTTTTGTCTGAATAATGTTTATAAACAATGTTACTTTGTATCTTTCTATCACTTGTCTGTACAATGTTTATAAACATTTTTACTTTGTATCTTTATATCTTCTGTCTGTACAATGTTTATAAACAATGTTATATTCTATCTCTCTATCTCCTGCATTTTAAACCTGTCATACAGCATGCAATGTATTTAGTAGACAGGTACTTTATTTAAGCTTTTGTTTTTCACCGTAAAGGATCTGGAGCTTGGTGGACCATGCCTTGATTGCACGTTGCAATATGGAGGAACCAATCCGCTGCGCTGCCGTCAGCACGGATGGCATCCATCTAGCGCTGGGCATGAAGGACGGATCGTTTACTGTGCTACGAGTCAGGTGATGGCACAGGGGGAAAATGTAGCATGGGAGGAGTTGCTCCTTTTAATGTTTAACTCTTTCTTGACAAGAGGTCATTGATGCCTCCCTGAGAAAGTTGGCATCTACCAGGCTGGGTGTGAATTGGTAATTACAATTTCTCTCCTTAATTTGTGAACGTTCTCTGCCTCCAGGGATATGACGGAGGTGGTACATATAAAAGACAGGAAAGAGGCCATCCATGAGCTGAAGTATTCTACGGATGGAAATTACCTGGCGGTGGGCTCTAATGACAGCTGTGTGGACATCTATGGGGTGGTGCAGAGGTACAAGAAGGTGGGCGAGTGTATGGGCTCCATGTCCTTCATCACACACATGGATTGGTCATCTGACAGCAAATTCCTGCAGACCAACGATGGCAACGGGAAAAGGATGTTCTACAGGATGCCGGGTGAGGGGCGCCAAACCAAACCTTCACTTGATCATACAAATCAATACTGGAGAAACTCTAAATAGTCAATGTAATGATAGTGTATGACTGTGAGAAACATTAGAGTGTAAGCTCCTCTGGTCTAGAGACTTTTGAATGTCTCAGTGTTCTCTATACAGCACTGCAGAATATGTCAGAGGTATATAAATGTATCATAATAATAATAGTGTGTGACTGTGGTGGGACATTAGAGTGTCAGCTCCTGTGGTGAAGAGACTGATGTGACTGCCTCAGTGTTCTCTGTACAACACTGCGGAATATGTCAGAGCTATATAAATGTATAATAATAATAGTTTGTGACCTTGTGAGTGCATAACTGTAGTATTAATATAGTAAAACACTCGCGCCTTGGTACTGTGTGTCAATATAATTGGGCTGCTGCTGTCCAATATTATCCCCACTAATGGGGCAAAATGAATATAAATGGCAAATATACAGCACCTGCTCCTCTTTTATACCTGTATTAAACTCCTATAATTGTCTATAACCATGGCTAAATAAATATCACAATGAATTTACATTGCTTGCTTACGTGCATGCTATTCTATACCAAAATATAGTTGATACATCGTAGTAAATAAAGTGACAATAATTAAAGAGCATGCATAAATTAAAGTTCATAAAGTGTTATAAGTGCAATAAAGTCCTTATAAATGCAAAAAAATAGGTGCTGCAGTGCTCCGTGTGTCCATGGATGTCAATACTTCCACCTGCTGGGGTGGTGTAAAGATCCAAACTCACCAGATGTGTTGGACTCCTTTGCCCTATAGCAGTGATGGCGAACCTTGGCACCCTAGATGTTTTGGAACTACATTTCCCATGATGCTCATGCACTCTGCAGTGTAGTTGAGCATCATGGGAAATGTAGTTCTAAAACATCTGGGGTGCCAAGGTTCGCCATCACTGCCCTATAGCAAAAAGAGTCTTCTGTGCTTTTAGGTCATTTACTGGGGACCAAACCCAATGCGGTGTTTTCTGATGTCCTCCGGGAGCTCTGGAGCCATAACTGAAGGATATCCATCACAGAGGAGTCAGTGGAGGACATCAGAAAACACTGCATTGGGTCTGGTGCCCAGTAAATGATCTAAAAGCACAGAAGACTCTTTTTGCTATAGAGCAAAGGAGTCCAACACATCTGGTGAGTTTGGATCTTTACACCACCGCAGCAGGTGGAAGTATTGCCATGGGTGGAGACACGGAGTGCTGCCTGGGCCCAAGAATGAAATGCTGCCCCCCCCCAAAAAAAAATCATGCTCACCAAAAGCCCCCACATTCATTATTTAATATCAAGATAATTAAAACTAAACTTAAATTTCTCAGAAAATCCGATTTACATGCAACAGCACCTTGTCCATATGGAAAATTACATCACAAACCATTACATTCAAATCCAAACCTTTTTTTGTTTATAGTACAAAAAAATAAAACTGTAGAGGTGATCCAATACCACCAAAAGAAAGCTCTATCTGTAGGAAAAAAAGGACGTAAATTTTGTTTGGGTACAGCGTCGCACGACCGCACAATTGTCAGTTGAACCTCCCAACTAAAAAGTTGTTGCACTTGAAGTTAATTTGTGTTGCAATTATTTGTAGAGGAGTTTCCACCATCCCTGCTAAGTTTAATTTCCTATGTCTTGTTCTCAGTTTGAATTAAATGTGACGTTGCGTATCACAGAGACCGGTATTGTGACAATATTGAAGTTTATTGAGATTTCCATACATTAGAGGGTTTCACCGTTATTGATTAGTAAGTTAGGGCTGCACTTTTTTTTTTTGTGGTGTGAGATCACGTAGGTGCTTAGTGGCAGGCCTTTTACTGACACTTTTTTATTTTACCTCCAGTAGTTTATTGTAAATAGTAGTGTGGTGATTATCTATTATACTAAAGATTGGCATGTGGAATTAATAAACATCAATGGATTTTAGTTGTGCCCCACCAGGCTGCTTATTGGTACTGATTGACAGCACTGATAGGTGGCACTGATTGGAATTAATAGGCAGAACTGATGGACACTCATAGGCAGCAATGATTGGCAGCACTGATGGGCACTGATTGGCAGCACTGATTGGGATTGATAGGCAGCACTGATGGACACTGATAGGCAGCACTGATTTGCACTGATGGGTGGCACAGATGGACACTGATAGGCAGCACTGATTTGCACTGATAGGCAGCACTGATTTGCACTGATAGGTGGCACTGATTGGCACTGATAGGCGGCACTGATTGGCACTGATAGGCGGCACTGATTGGCACTGATAGGCGGCACTGATTGGCATTGATAGGCGGCACTGATTGGCATTGATAGGCGGCATTGATAGGCGGCATTGATAGGCAGCACTGATAGGCAGCACTGATAGGCAGCACTGATAGGCAGCACTGATAGGCAGCACTGATAGGCAGCAATGATAGGCAGCACTGATAGGTGGCACTGATGGGCAGCACTGATAGGTGGCACTGATGGGCAGCACTGATAGGTGGCACTGATGGGCACTGATTGGCAGCACTGATAGGTGGCACTGATGGGTAGCACTGATAGGTGGCACTGATGGGCACTGATTGGCAGCACTGATGGGCACTGATAGGCAGCACTAATTTGCACTGATAGGTGACACTGATTGGCATTGATAGGCAGCACTGATTGGCATTGATAGGCAGCACTGAAAGTTGGCACTGATGGGCAGCACTGATTGGCATTGATAGGCAGCACTGATGGGCACTGATTGGCATTGATAGGTGGCACTGATTGGCATTGATAGGTGGCACTGATGGGCATTGATAGGTGGCACTGATGGGCACTGATAGGTGGCACTGATTGGCATTGATAGACAGCACTTATTGGCACTGATGGGCAGCACTGATAGGTTGCACTGATGGGCACTGACAGGGGAGAGGGGGAGTTTCACATTGAGCAGATCATAAGGCTTGCCGGAGCCCCTCAGTGTGTGACACTGTCATCTAATGTAACTGCATTGAGGGAGAGAGATCAGCTGTCACAACTCAGCGGTGATGTCAGGGGTGGGCGCACCAGCCAATTATCGGGCTGTTTAATAAAGGGGCAGAGCCACATAAATGTAGCGGCCCGCCCGGACCCCATCCCATTGGCTGGTGTTTGATAGCTATTCGGTACAGCCCACTCCCGACATCACCGCTGAGTTGTGACAGCTGGTCTCTCTCCCTCAATGCAGTTACATTATCTGACAGTGTCACACATTCAGCGGCTCTTACAAGCCCCACGATCTGCTCAGCTTGGGCGACACTCTCCTTGGATGCCTTTCACAGCATCCCAGCGGGCAGATATCGGAAGACAGCCCGGTGATTAGGATGTGCGGTGGCAGGTACTCCTGACAACTTTCTACTGCACGCTCCGGCTGGCTGCCGCCCCTCTTGAAGTGCCGCCTGGGACAATGGTTCCACTGGGTCCTATGGTTGGGCCAGCCCTGACTGCAACACCCTCTTTTTTTGCACTAATAAAGACTTTATTGCACTTATAACACTTTATGCACTTTAATTTATGCATGCACTTTAATTATTGTCACTTTATATACTACGATGTATCATTAACTATATTTTGGTATACAATAGCATGCACGTAAGCAAGCAATGTGAAGTCACTGTGATATTTATTCATCCAAGGTTATAGACACATATAAGAGTTTAATACTCTTGCTCGCCTCCAGGATTTCTCCAGAGCTTCTCCCATCCTTTGGAACTCCCTACCCCAATCTGTCCGAGTGTCCCTTAATCTATCCATCTTTAGACGATCCCTGAAAACCCTTCTCTTTAAAGAAGCCTATCCTGCTTCTAACCAACACTGTTTTACTTCCTCCATCAGCTCATCCCCCCACAGCTATTACCTTTTGTATCAATTGACCCTTCCTTCTAGATTGTAAGCTCTAATGAGCAGAACCCTCTGATTCCTCTTGTACCAAATTGTAATGTAACTGTAATGTCTGCCTTCGTTTTGTTAAGCGCTGCGCAAACTGTTGGCGCTATAAAAATCATGTATAATAATAAATAAAAAAATAATACTGGTATAGCCCAAAGAGTAATCAGTATAAAGGAGGAGCAGGCATTGTCTATTTGTCATTTGTAACTGTAGTATGACATTAGAGTGTAAGCTCCGCTGGTGCAGAGACTGATGTGACTGGTTCAGTGTTCCCTGTACAGCACTTTGTTATATGTCAGAACTACTGTATATAAAGTATATTTCTGTGGATAGTCATCATGCTATAATGGTAGATGCCATCTTGCTTCCAGGAGGAAAGGAAATCACCAATAAGGAAGAATTGAAGGGGGTCCAGTGGGCCCGATGGACGTGTGTGACTGGTTTGGAAGTGAATGGGATTGGTCCCAAATACTCGGAGATGAATGACATCAATTCTGTAGACACCAACTTTCTTGGGCAAGTTTTGGTGACGGCGGATGATTACGGGATTGTGAAGCTTTTCCGGTACCCCTGTGTGAGGAGAGGTAACGTTTCTCCCACTTTTTTGTTTGTGTTTGTTGTCTCTCGTGGTTCCTGGAATTCTGAGGGCAGAAATGCACTTTTGGTTCGTGTTGAGCACGAGCAATCAGCATTGCTACATAGTTTACCAGAAACATTTGCAGAATTCACATTTTCTCTGGCGGCAGCAAATTGGTCCAGAGGAAGACAAGACAACCCCATTGGGTATCTTTGGCTTCACAGCAGAAATATTGAGTTCCTTAGATACCATAAGTCCGATCAGTTGGTGGGATCAGCTTCCAATTCATCCTTTGATCAGCACAACTGTGAAAACTGTTAATTTTAAATATATTTTATTCTCTACAATTAATTCACTAACTTAAGCAGTAGGACCCACCACCACCACCACCACAGTCATAATCATGCATATAGCATAGAAAAGACTACCATGAGGTCCCTTGTACTATGTGTATCCCCCCAGAGACCACGCTGGGGATTCAACGATGTACAAATGGACTATAGAAAGCCATTACACATGTGAGATTATAGCCTTACAAAGTCCATGTGGAACCAGCAAGAGTTCAAACCACCTCATGCTATCTTTTTTGACAACTCTTTGGCTATCAGCCCAGAAAATTGGCATTTTTGATTTGACAGTCTTAGCTTCCATTGATTTCAGTGGGGTTTGGGTTCAGCATTAGAACTTCTTCACTGAGCCCTGCTCGAGCCCAGGACAGTTCGGCTCATCCCCTACCCCTCATATGAAATCCTTATGCTAAACCATGGCCCATATACAAGACAGACAGAGGTTTGGCCTGGTCAGGTCAGTTGGATATGGTTGACTAGGAAGCCTACAGTTGGCATTGCACCATAAAAGATCCCAACCGTTCAAAGAGTTACAATCCCTGTGACATCAGCTCTGTTGTAAAAAAAAAAAAGCACAGTTCCTGGGTGCCAGGGGGAGGATCTATGCAGCCCCCCCCCACCCCCACCCCGTCACATCCAATGGAATAAATCAAAACTGTATTTCCCATGATGAATCAGTAGGGATGCAGGATGTGGTGGGCTTGTATGTAGGCGGAGGCTGTAATGGAGTATAGATGACAATCAGTGGCTGCAGGTGGGTTGCGACTGGGTTCTGTATACAGGGCCGCTGTTAGAAATCACGGGGCCCCATACAGCCTACCTGACAGGCAACTCCCCAGCCGAAAGTGACTGAGGACACAGATTTATCAGGCCCTTTTTTTGCAGCCTCGGCTGCACAAATGAATGAATAGGAAACGCTCTGAGGCTTCCTGCTCATTCACAAACTGAAGCCTAGTAAACTGAGTTTACTAGGCTTCAGTGATGAATGAACACAGGAGTGATTGGTACCGATTGCTCACTGTGTTCATTCAGGAAAGGAAGGGGTCAGTAAACAACATATTTACCGGCCCCTTCCCCTGCTCTCCATCCTGAAACTACTCACTGTGCCCGTAGCAGCTGTCAGCGGGAGAGGAGAGGAGGGAAGCCGGAAGCGCTGTGGGGGAAAGGAGCACACGGGGGTCTGGACAGAAAATGGAAGGGGCACATGTGCCAGGAAAAATCCCCCTGCAGTGCAGCCAGAGGGAAAAAGAGGAGGAAAAGCTGGCAGCGCTGCAGGGGGAGGCAGAAGAGGCTTGGTGTCTGCAATAAGGCAGTAAAGACACCCCCTGCTGCCCAGTAGGTGCCCGGGCCCCCCTTTTGAACGCATGGGGACCGAGCCCAGTACAGGAGGGCTGGCTGTACTGCCTTATCAGCGGCCCTGGCTGTATCGACCATAACCACCCACAGAAGCAAGCGTGACATCAAAACGTCACACTTCTCTTTCAGTAAACTACATCAGGGAGGAAACGTGACCGGGAGCCATTTCTCCATAAGGAGAAAATATCTTGGTCTAGTCACAAAACCCAGAAGACTTATTAAATGGGGGATAAGGGCCCTATGAAGAAATTCAATGGATCTACAATGTTGCTTTCTGATCACTGGAGAAGAAGAGACTGAGGAAATGCCTCCTTCTGCCTGCAGCAGATTGATGACATCATCTCAGCCTGGCCAGAGTCACTGACTGGAGGTCAAGAATGGCTTTTCAATGATAAAAGCTGGAGATTTTTTTGAAAAGATTTACTGTTGCTGTACGCGTATTGTTAAATCACACATATTTATGAAGACTTCTAGATCAGTTGACCATTTTTGTTAAAGCTCTGTATGAAGATCATCAGAGAACTTACAAAATGCCATTGAGTAGGCAAAGTATTTCTTTTCTTTTTTTTTTTTTTGTTCATGGTTCTCTAGTGGATTTTTATTGGTGCCCGGTTTTTATTCCTATAACCGGCCTGCACAATGGACGGAGCTGGCGATCTCGCCATAGCCCAGTTGCTCTCCATTATTAATGACGCCCCATTAATTTTTGAACAAGTTAATTACAAAGTAACACAGGGTAAGATTCACGCAGGGAGTTCTTCTCATCTTGATTGAGTCATTAGCCTGAGAAGGCTCGAAATAATGATTTACCCTTTAAATGATGCTCCGCAGACTCGTAGCATGAAGACGGATATTATACCATCAGCCCGACCTCAAACTGGGCATCTCCTGCCCTGACGGAGGACAGCGGCAATCAGCTCACCATGGGGGGGTGAATTCATTGACCGGCGCACAGCGAGACCGACCGTAATGACCTCAACCTCCTGGAAAGAAAATTGGCTGATTATCCCACCCCGAAGAGATCAAGCTTGTTTAAAAAAAAATGATGGAATCTCAAAATTTGAAGTACACAGAAATGAAAGAAAACTGTTGCCGAGGTTTAAACCCATCAAAACAAACCTTAATGCGGAACTTCACCCAAAAGGTGAAGTTCTGCTTGTTTGCATCCTCCCCCCCCCTCCACTTCCACATTTGGCACTTTTTAGGGAGTGGGTACCTGGTTTTTGACAGGTACCCGCTCCCACTTCTGGTCAGATGTGCCCGAGCCGGACGTTTGGTCCCCTCCTTCCCCCCGCAGCCTTCTGGGACACATCACAGATCCCAGAAGACTACTGGACCATTCACAAAGTCCCGCATGTGCAGCAGGAAATCAAATTTACTCACTATACCGGGGGGGGGGGGGGCTGCACCCGAAGCTGTGTGAAGAATCGGCTCAGGTGAGAACATCGCGGGATCCCTGGACGGGTAAGTGTCCTTATATTAAAAGTCATCAGTATTTGTAGCTGCTGACCTTAATTCTTTTTTTTTTGGGGGGGGGGGGGACCTGGACATCCTCTTTAGTGCCCAAACCCAATTTTGCAACTTTGCCATGTGTAAGATGGTACATCTCGCAACTACTTAGTGTATCCAGGTCGATTACACTGCTTTTTTTTTTTACAGGACAGATTGGGCTTTCATTTGGTGGAAAATAATAATGGATATTTCCTTATTTTATTATGAAAGGAAAACTGTCCCAAATTAGTAAAAAGAAAAAATTTTTTTAACTTTTTTTTTTTTAATGCCACAACTGTGACCCCCCCATTAAAAAAAACCCTGTAAAATACATTCTATGTGATATTGCGGCTATACCACATAGGTGTGTATTATTTGTTCCTTATACCTGTAGTAGGGCATAGAAACAATAGTATTTTCATTCTTGTTTTGTTTTTTTGTGCTACTTAAAGTGGTTGTAAAGGCTCCAAGTTTTTTTAGCTTAATGTGTTCTATGATAACCCCCCCCATTTCTAAGCCCCATCTCAATCCAGCAATGTGCACGAGAGTTACGGCTCTCTGGAGACTCTCCCTGCTCATAGGCAGAGACAGCCATTTTCTCCCACTGCTGTCAATCACAGCCAGTGAGCCAATGAGGAGGGAGAGGGGGCGGGGCCGACCTGTGGCTCTGTATGTGAATAAACACGCAGAGCCACGGCTCGAGAAAGAGCCTGCTTGGGTGCCCTCATTGTAAGCTGCTTGTTCTGGGGGCACTCGGCAGGAGGGAGGGGCCAAAAGCGCAGGTGAGGGACCTGAGAAGAGGAGGATCTGGTTCACTCTGTGCAAAATCATTACGTAGAGCAGGTAAGTATGATGTGTTTGTTATTTTAATAGCCTTTAATATCACTTTAGACACACTGATACTAACATTTGCACTGACACTAAATATAAACCCTTTCTTTTCCTATCTAAAACATGCTGACCCTAAAACTGACACCAACTGACACTAACGCTGTCACTAACTGACACTTAGCCTAGGTTCACATACAGTTGTGCTCATAAGTTTACATACCCTGGCAGAATTTATGATTTCTTGGCCATTTTTCAGAGAATATGAATGATAACACAAAACTTATTTCACTCATGGTTAGTGTTTGGCTGAAGCCATTTATTATCAATCAACTGTCTTTACTCTTTTTAAATCATAATCACAACAGAAACTATCCAAATCAAAAAAGTTTACATACCCTGGTGATTTCGGCCTGATAACATGCACGCAAGTTGACACAAAGGGGTTTGAATGGCTATTAAAGGTAACCATCCTCACCTGTGATCTGTTTGCTTGTAATTAGTGTGTGTATAAAAGGTCAATGAGTTTCTGGACTCCTGACAGACCCTTGCATCTTTCATCCAGTGCTGCACTGACGTTTCTGGATTCTGAGTCATGGGGAAAGCAAAAGAATTGTCAAAGGATCTGCGGGAAAAGGAAGTTGAACTGTATAGAACAAGAAAGGGGTATAAAAAGATATCCAAGGAATTGAGAATGCCAATCAGCAGTGTTCAAACTCTAATCAAGAAGTGGAAAATGAGGGCTTCTGTTGAAACCAAATCACGGTCAGGTAGACCAACTAAAATTTCAGCCACAACTGCCAGGAAAATTGTTCGGGATGCAAAGAAAAACCCACAAGTGAAATACAGGACTCTCTGAAAACATGTGGTGTGGCTGTTTCAAGATGCACAATAAGGAGGCACTTGAAGAAAGATGGGCTGCATGGTCGAGTCGCCAGAAGAAAGCCATTACTACGCAAATGCCACAAAGTATCCCACTTACAATATGCCAAACAGCACAGAGACAAGCCTCAAACCTTCTGGCACAAAGTCATTTGGAGTGATGAGACCAAAACTGAGCTTTTTTGTCACAACCATAAACAGTTCATTTGGAGAGAAGTCAACAAGGCCTATGATGAAAGGTCCTCCATTCCTACTGTAAAATACATTCTATGTGAAACACGGAGGTGGAACGCTGATGTTTTGGGGATGTGTGAGCTACAAAGGCACAGGAAATTTGGTCAAAATTGATGGCAAGATGAATGCAGTATGTTATTAAAAAATACTGGAGGAACATTTGCGTTCATCAGCCAGGAAGCTGCGCATAGGAGGCACTTGGACATTCCAACATGACAATGATCCAAAACACAAGGCCGAGTCCACCTGTCATTGGCTACAGCCAAAGTGAAGGTTCTGGAGTGGCCATCTCAGTCTCCTGATCTCAATATCATTGAGCCCCTCTGGGGAGATCTCGAACATGCCGTTCATGCAAGACAGCCCAAGAATGTACAGGAACTGGAGGCTTTTTGACAAGAGGAATGGGCAGCTTTACCATCTGAGAAGATAAAGAGCCTCATCCACAAATACCACAAAAGACTTCAAGCCGTCATTGATGTTAAAGGGGCAATACACGGTATAAGGAACTGGGGTATGTAAACTTTTGATCAGGGTCATTTGGGTAGTTTGTGTTGCCATTATGATTTAAAAAGAGTAAACACAGTTGATCGATAATAAATGGCTTCAGCCAAACACTAACCATGAGTGAAAGAAAAGTTTTTGTGTTATCATTCATATTCTCCGAAAAATGGCCAAGAAGTAATAAATTCTGCCAGGGTATGTAAACTTATGAGCACAACTGTATGTGCAATGTGGGAACTAGTGCGATTCCAGTGCCGGTTCCTGCATCGCATCTCTCCCGTAGGCAGTTCACACTGCCCTCTGCGAACCCCTGCAGGTTTCAAAACATTGTTAATGACACCCCCCCAGATCGGTTCAAAGATCGCAGTGTGAACTGTGAACTCGCACTTGAATCAGATCGCATGGGTGAGAACACCCATGCGGTCCGATTCTAGTGCGGGGAAAAAAAAGTCCCTGCACTAATTTTGTGCGAATCCAATGTGAGTTCAGCCATACAACTGTATGGCTGAACTCGCACTGCACAGACATTGCATGTGATCGGCACCTGCGGTGTGCCTGCGATACACTAACAGACACACTGCCACTAAGGCCCCCTTCACACTTGTGCGACTTGGGACTGCAAAGTCACATGACAAGTCGCACCCCATGATTTCCAATGAGTACCGTTCATATCTGTGCTTCAAGTCTCACCGACTTCAAAGTAGTCCCTGGACTACTTTGGTCTGACTTTGATGCGAGCGGAGGTCCACAGACCTCAAGTTTACACAGGCATTCCCTGAAATCGCGGCAAAATTGCGCAACTTTCTAGTCGCGGCAGTGTGAAAGGGGCCTTACACTCATTAAACTAGATCAAGCCCTGCTCCAATTGAAATAAATTCTCCTCCAACGCGAAGGAAATGATGCAATGGGGTTGGTTTACTAAAGGCAAATAGACTGTGCACTTTGCACTGTGCAGTTGCTCCAGAGCTTAGCAAATGAGCAGAAGCTCTGCTGACTTCTATCATCAAATGACGTGCAAGCAAAAATGCGATTTTTAAAATTTTTCCTTGCACATGATTGGGTATTGTTTGCAAAGTTGAAGCTTCACCTGATTTAGGACTCATGCACACTGCAGCTCAAAGAAGCGGCTCCTACAGGCTTTTAAGCTCTTATTTTTTTTTTTCTGCCTGGAATCTCCCCTCCATGTTAGCCAATGGGGGTTGATTTACTAAAGGCAAATCCACTTTGTACGACAAGTGCACTTGGAAGTAGACCTGTGCAATTCGTTTAGTTCCGAATTTCTGAATTTTTCAATTTCCGAAACCTCTGAATTTCCGAATTTCCGAAATTTCTGAATTTTCAAATTTCCGAAAATTCGAAATTTCGGAAATTCGGATTTTTGGAAATTTGTATGTTCGAAATTTCATAAATTTAAAAATTCTAAAATTTGGAAACCCGAAAATCTGAAATCATAACTAACTAATAATAAATATTAAATTCTAGGTATTGGAATTTCCTTTAAAATTTGGCTGTTGGTGAACATAACCAGTACGAATTTATCTGAAGTTATGAATTATATGAAATAACGAATGCCGTATCTAAATGAATGGAACGTAACGATCTAATAATAATAAATAATGATAATAATAAAACCTTTTTATTATTATTATTATTTATTATTAATTTGTTCCATTCCATTTGTTTAGGTGCGGCATTTGTTATTTCGGATAATTCGTAACTTTCAGATAAATTTGTATTCATTACTTTCACAAACAGCCAAATTTGAAAGGAAATTCCAATAGCTAGAATTTAATAGTTGGTTATTATTTTGAATTTTACTGTTTTTCTTTCTTTTTTTCAGGTTTTGCGAAAATTCGGAAATCCGAAAAATCAGAAATCTGAAAATTCGAAATTCGGAAATTTGAAAATCTGAATTTTCATTCTTCCAGATTTAGAATTTCCGAATTTCCGAAAAAAAGCAAAAAAACAAATGAAACGAAGACGAAACATTTTTTGTCAGTGCACGTCTACTTAGAAGTGCACGTGGAGGTGCAGTCGCTGTAGATACAAGGGGAAGATCTAATATGAGGGGAAGCTCTGCCGATTTTATCATCCAATCATGTAAAAGCAAAAATGCTGTTTTTTATTTTCCTTGCATGTCCCCCTCAGATTTACAGCGACTTCACTTCTAAGTGCACTAGTAGAGCAAAGTGGATTTGCCTTTAGTAAATAAATCCCTGGTTATTCATGCACAATATGGCTTTTTCAGGCGTTTTCAGGCATATGCTCCTACAGGCAGACCCCCCCTCCCCCCAAACTCGCTTTTTTTGAGAGGAGCTAGTGCCCCAAAGAGCTCAAAGAAGCTTGAAAAGGCACGAAAATGTTTGTTCCAGCTTTTTGTTTTGTTTATACAATGGTTACGAAAATACTATCAAGGAGAGTTTGTGGGGAAAGAAAAAAAAACGCTTATGCTCAATAAAGCTCAAAGGAGCTTGAAAAAACTTGAATAAGCTCAATAAAAACATGCACAAGAGCACAAAGAAGCACAAGCTTCAAGCTGAAATAAAAGCTCAAATGACTGTAAAAGCAGCTTTTTTTTTTTTTTTGAGCTGCAGGTTTCATAAGACCTAACTAAGCTCTGGAGCAACTGCACTTGCAGAATGCACAGATTATTTGCCGTCAATAAATCAACCCCAATGTATCAATGTCTTTCTTTTCATAGAGAAGAAACAATTCAGGGTGGGATTTATCCCTTTTATGTTAGAGACATAGTGAACGAGATGTTCTTGGAAACTAGACGTGCAATTTGTTTAGTTCCAAATTCGTTTTCTAACGAATTTTGACAAATTCGGTAATTCCGAAATTTCCAAATTTTTCAATTTACGAATTTTCCGAATTTCCGAAAATTCCGAATTTTTGAATTTCCGAAATTCAGAATTTTCAAATTTCCAAAAACTCGAAATTTGGCTGTTAGTGAACATAACGAATACAAATTTATCTAAAGTTACGAATTATCTGAAATGAATGCCGTATCTAAATGAATTAAACGTAACGATCTAATAATAATAAATAACAATAATAATAATAAACCTTTTTATTATTATTATTTATTATTAATTTGTTCCATTCCATTTGTTTATATGCGGCATTTGTTATTTCGGATAATTCGTAACTTCAGATAAATTTGTATTTGTTGCGTTCACAAATAGCCAAATTTGAAAGGAAATGCCAATAACTATAATTTAATATTTATTATTTCGAATTTTACTGATTTTCTTTCTTTTTTTTTCAGATTTTCGAATTTTCAGATTTTTGAATTTTCAAATTCCAAAAATTCGGAATTCAGAAACTTGAAAATTCAGAAATCCGAAAATTCGGAAATCCGAAAATTTGGAAATCCAGAAATGCGGAAATCCGAAAATGCGGAAATTTGAAAATTCGGAAAATCAAAGTTTGGAAATTTGAAAATTCAGAAATCCCAAAATTCAAAGTTCTGAAGTTCGGATATTCTGAAGTTCGGATATTCTGAAGTTCGGATATTCTGAAGTTCGGATATTCTGAAGTTCGGATATTCTGAAGTTCGGATATTCTGAAGTTCGGATATTCTGAAGTTCGGATAAATTCGGAAATCCGAAAATTCTGAAATTTGGAAATTCAGAAATCCAGAAATGCGGAAATCCAGAAATGCGGAAATCCGAAAATGCGGAAATCCGAAAATTCGGAAAATCAAAGTTTGGAAATTTGAAAATTCAGAAATCCGAATATTCAAAGTTCGGAAATTCAAAGTTCGGAAATTCAAAGTTCGGAAATTCAAAGTTCGGATATTCGGAAGTTCGGAAATTCAAAGTTCGGATATTCGGAAGTTCGGATATTCGGAAGTTCGGATATTCGGAAGTTCGGATATTCGGAAGTTCGGATATTCGGAAGTTCGGATATTCGGAAGTTCGGATATTCGGAAGTTCGGATATTCGGAAGTTCGGATATTCGGAAGTTCGGATATTCGGAAGTTCGGATATTCGGATAAATTCGGAAATTTGGAAATTCGGAAATCCGAAAATTCTGAAATTTGGAAATTCAGAAATCCGAAAATTCTGAAATTTGGAAATTCAGAAATCCGAAAATTCTGAAATTTGGAAATTCAGAAATCTGAAAATTCTGAAATTTGGAAATTCAGAAATCCGAAAATTCTGAAATTTGGAAATTCAGAAATCCGAAAATTCAGAAATCCGAAAATTCTGAAATCCAGAAATGCGGAAATCCAGAAATGCGGAAATCCGAAAATGCGGAAATCCGAAAATTTGGAAAATCAAAGTTTGGAAATTTGAAAATTCAGAAATCCGAATATTCAAAGTTCGGAAATTCAAAGTTCGGAAATTCAAAGTTCGGAAATTCGGAAGTTCGGAAATTCGGAAGTTCGGAAATTCGGAAGTTCGGAAATTCGGAAGTTCGGAAATTCGGAAGTTCGGATATTCGGAAGTTCGGATATTCGGAAGTTCGGATATTCGGAAATTCGGAAGTTCGGATATTCGGAAGTTCGGATATTCGGAAGTTCGGATATTCGGAAGTTCGGATAAATTCAGAAATCCGAAAATTCTGAAATTTGGAAATTCAGAAATTAGGAAATTCGAAATTTGGAAATTCAGAAATTAGGAAATTCGAAATTTGGAAATTCAGAAATTAAGAAATTCGAAATTTGGAAATCCGAAAATTTGAAAATTCGGTAATAAGCAAAAAAACGAGTAAAACTAAACTAACAATTTTTTTTTTCGGTGCACATGTCTATTGAAAACCACTTTGGATCTTTAAATCTTCTAATTAGTGCACCCCTTTAATTGTCACTTTGTAGCATCTGGAAATGTAGTAAGGCGAGAATGAGAGATTCAAAAATATTAAAAAAATCTTTTCTATATCTTGCTTGTTCAGGAGCCAAGTTTCGGAAGTACTTGGGCCACTCGGCTCACGTCACCAGTGTGCGTTGGTCACATGACTATCAGTGGATTATCTCGGTTGGTGGCGCCGACCACTCGGTATTCCAGTGGAAGTTTATACCAGACCGGAAGCTGAAAGACGTCCTCCATATCGCTCCACAAGGTGAGGCCTCTGCCAAGGAGGGTTGCGGTGATGTAAAGCAGACTAAAGCCTCGTACACACGGTACGGTACGATTGTTGGCAGGGGATTGTCTGTTGACAGACTGTTGTCCTAAAATCTTACCGTTAGTACGCTCATTTTGACAATTGTCCAATTTTCGGCTAACAAATGTTGGTTGACGGGCTAGTAAATTTTCAGTGGACAACGGCTTTATTTTCGTATTGTCAGTACACAAGTCTGTCACACAAAAGTGGAAAGTACAAACACGCATGCTCGGAATCAATGCTCACCAAACACGACATTAGCAGAAGGGGCCCAAAGGGTGGCGCTCAAGAGCTAAAAATTCCTTGTAGTACATCACTACGTTTGTGTTTGTTGGCCAACAATTGTGTGCCGTTAGTATGCAAGACAAGATCCAGGCACACGCCCCTTTTGACAAAAATGAGATGCTCGGTTGGCCAACAATCGTACCGTGTGTACGAAGCTAAAGACCCCATACACTGTTAGATTTTCTGCAGATTTTTGTCTTCAGATTTACCAAAACCATATAATATGAGGTCAAACCTTAAAGCGGAGTTCCGATTTTTATAGTCAGCAGCAACAAATACTGCAGCTGCTGACTTTTTATAACCTGTCCCAGGGTCCAGAGATGCGGGGGAAGAAGCCCCGCTCGGATCCCCCTCCTCTCTTCGGCACCGGCATTGTCACTGTGGGCGCCCGGGTGATTGCGCATGCGCGACCTGCGCTGTGCGCTGTGACTGGCCGGGCAATCATCTGGGACCTGTGACGTGTCCCAGATGATTGCAGAGAGGGAGGGGGGGGAGAGGTGAACTTCAGGCGCCGCGGAGCCCCAGGAGGAAGTGGGAGCTGCAACCCTCTAAAATGAGGGTTTCCGCTCCCCCCCCCAAAAAAAAATGACATGCCAAATGTGGCATGTCAGGGGGTCACCTTCCCTTAAAGCGGAAGTTCCATTTTTGGGTGGGACTCTACTTTAAGAGTTTCAATTTGTATGCAATCAGGCAGGCCCTCGCACTATATGGTTTTGGTAAATCCAAAGACAAAAATCTGCAAAAAATCTAATGGTGTGTATGGGGCTTGAGACAATGCAAGAAACCGCTCTGACCCCGCAAAGTACAATTTTATATTGCCATTCATGCTAAATATGGCTAAAAGCGCATTTCATTGTGTGTGTCGTTGATCAATATCCTAATACATTATGTACAATCATCTCTTCTGGAACATTAACCTCCTACAATCTCAAAATCTCCCATAAGGCTTATATATCCACTTATTGGCATCAAGAAATCAATTATCCCTACATTTTACAGCCGATGCTCGTGGAGGGAGGGGACCACTTCTAAACAGGTTTCCTAGATCTCAAATCTGCTACTTCATAACAGGCAATATAGTTAACATACTGTATAGTAACACTCGAAATTTCTGAATTTCAAATGTCCGAATTTTCGGAAATTGGAAATTTCGGAAATAATTAAATAATATATATTAAATTCTAGGTATTGGAATTTCCTTTCAAATTTGGCTGTTGGTGAACGTAACGAGTACGAAATTATCCGAAGTTACAAATTATCTGAAATAACGAATGCTGCATCTAAACGAATGGAACGTAATGATCTAATAATAATAATAATAATAATAATCATAAATAATTATAAAAATAAATAAATGCCGCGCACTGAAAAAATTAATTTATAAATTGGTAAATTATAGCTGCTAACCCCCGAGCTAGATATAGACATTCTAGTGCAAATTGGAAACAAGTGTGATGGGGGGGGGGGGCGCTAGGCCACTAATTATTGCTTACTTAAAGTGGAGGGCCACCCTGAAAAAAAAAATTACACCAAAAATTATAAAAAAAAATTAAAAAAAACATTTGAAAAAAAATAAATCTTAAACTTACCTAAACCCTTGTTGCTAGGCAGTCTTCCTAATCTGCCTCTTCCTGTTCCGCGGCCTCTTCTGCTCCTCGGTGAGCGGCCCCGTTGTCTTCTGGGAACACCACGGGGCCATTCACAGAGTGCCGTGCCGCTCGCCCGTGCGCAGTAGGAGACTGGCAGTGAAGCCGCAAGGCTCCACTGCCTGTTTCTTACCTAGAATGGCGGTGTCGGGAGCCGAGGGACGGGTCGGCCTCGGGCGGCCGACATCGCGGGCACCCAGGACAGGTAAGTACTTATTTAAAGTCAGCAGCTACAGTGTTTGTAGCTGCTGACTTTTAATTTTTTTCCTTTTTTTTTTTAGGCAGGAATCCCGCTTTTAATACATAGTGAATAGACCTATCCATAAATGAAAAAAAATCTAAAGTGTATCAGTGCCGCTGAATCACTTGAAAAACCTATATGCATCTATATTAAATACCCGTGTACAAATAGTGCATATGTCAAAAAATTGAGTTTGTAACCATATATTCACTACATGTGCTGAAACAAAAAATTGATAGAAAAATTTAAAAAATGATAAAAAAATCACAAAAGGAAGTCCAATGTGCAAAACAAAAAGAACATCAAAGAGTGCGTCTTCCACTATAGAAATGAACCACCTTCACCGACTACGTTGTACACCCAAAGTGCTCTGTAAGTGGATGTCTGCTTACCAGAAGTTGTTGACCTTATTAATTAAAAGAAGGTCAAATATAAACTTTAGCAAGAAATGACTTGCTGTAATTAGATGGGTGAGCCATGTGGGAAACCTTTCCTCTCCCCCAGTGTAGGTAAACGGAAATATATATATATATAGAAAGGATACAAAAAACTGGAATAATGTAATCCCATTTATTGAAAAATTGGAAAAAATCAAAAGCCAAGTGGCTGCTTACATTTAAAAGTGTCTTCACCCGGCACTGAGGCTGTTCCGCTCGTCTATGATTGAAAACCCCCCTCTGCGCATGGTGGCTGCCCTGCCACCTGCCGACAACCAGAGGGACCGGAAATGTGGACCAGATCGCGTAACCAGGCACGCCTCGACGTACGTTTCGTATCACGTCTTCAGGAGGCGAATCTGACACGCCTCCTGAAGACGTTGTACGAAACGTACGTCGAGGCGTGCCTGGTTATGCGATCTGGTCCACATTTCCGGTCCCTCTGGTTGTTGGCAGCTGGCGGTGGAGCGCACGCCAGCCACCACCCGCCCCTTATGACGTCACAGTGCCATCATTCCCCGGGACTGTGATGTCATAAGGGGGCAGGGTCACCGGGTGACCACCTGGTGACCACGCCCCATGCCTATATAAGTCGCTGCGCACCGCGTACACAGCATTACAGCGGGAGAGAGCGTCGTGTCAACATCAGAAGAAGACAAGAGGGAACAAGACGATTGAGAAGACTGGGCCACCGCTAGCAAATGAGCGGCAAAAGAGCAGAAGATAGCAGAGGAGCCCGGCAGAAGAACCGGACACCGGGAGAAGAGGCCGGAGAGAGCAGAGAAGTCGGAAGAAGACCCCCGGAGCTGCCTAATAAATTACTTTAAAAACCTGTCTAGTGTGTTTTTTTTATTAACACTTTTTCCCCCAGGTGAATGGGTAGGGGTACGATGTCCCCCATACTCATTCACATAGGGTGGGGGGCCTATTAAAGGGGGCTTCCGGATTCCGATAAGCCCTCCGCCCGCAGACCCCGACAACCAACGGCCAGGGTTGTCAGGAAGAGGCCCTTGTCCTCATCAACATGGTGACATAGTGCTTTGGGGTGGGGGGGGCCAGCAGGGCACCCCCCTGCCCCAAAGCGCCCATCCCCCCATGTTGAGGGCATGCAGCCTGGTATGGTTTAAGGGGGGGGGGCGCCCGCTCGTCCCCACCCCCTTTCCTGACCGGCCGGGCTGTGTGCTCGGATAAGGGTCTGGTATGTATCTTGGGGGGACCCCACGCCGTTTTTTTGGCGTAGGGGGTGCCCCTTAAAATCCATACTAGACCTAAGGGCCTGGTATGCCCCTGGAGGGGAACCCATGCCGGGTTTTTTATTTAAACTTTGGCACGGCGTTCCCCCTCATGATTCATACCAGACACCTGTCAGCAATGCTTGTCGCTCATCGGGAAAGGAAAAAACAGTTTGCCTTTCCCGATGAGCGAGCCAGCGTGAGATGTACAGTACCCTGTCCCCGAGAACCAGCGCGATGGGATCGCGCTGGAAACACATTCTCGCTGTCAGGTACTGTAATATTATTATGCTTTTTTTTTTTTTTTTTTATTTGGGCAAGTTACCACAACACCATTATCCCGTAGTTTTTAAAATCAAAGATGCAACTATTTTGGTGTCCCTTGTTAATTTTACATTGTATTTTTTTTAAAGAAACTTCCTACTCCCAAACTGTCATTTGAAGTAAAACACATAGCCAAGTATTATTCTACACTATTATTTTTATTGTGCATTAAAAAAAGAAAACAAATAAAATTAGACATGTTATCTGCCAATAGAACTTAACCAAAAAGTGCATTCTATGCATCCAAAAATATAGAAAATATACCAAATCAAATCATTATTATTCAACCAAAAAAATAATGTCAAAGCAATAACTCCAAGGCCAATAATAAATAACACGCTATCTCCTCCGATTCCGCAACATGTCTGGTTGACGAACGGCTATTCAGAAACGAACTGAAAAGCGCGAACTGAAAAGCGCGAATCAACACTCACCAAACTTCTACTAACACGAAATTAGCAGAAGGAACCCAAAGGGTGGCGCTAAAGGACTGAAAAACAACGTAGTACGTCACTATGTTCGTAATTGTTGGCCAACAATTGTGTGTCCTCGTGTATGCAAGACAAGTTTGACCCTCTTCGGACAAAAGTCCACAGTTTTGTTGGCGAACAATCCGATCGTGTGTACGAGGCTTAAGTTTGTGAATAA
>JBBGZY010002092.1:240000-386934 GCA_037952925.1 Lithobates clamitans | reverse complement strand
AAGACTTTATTAAAAAGCACAAGTGGCAACTCACAAGATTCGTTGGAATAAAAACATGTAATCTGCCTGGTGCGGTTTCCTGTTGAGCCTCAGTGTGTCTCCAGGAGCCAGGGAGCAGGTCCCATTGTCAGGAGCTGCGTAGGACACCAGAAACCAAATCAGAATTCCTGGAGCTCATAGACTGCACTACGTGTTTCGGAGCATAACCGCTTCTTTCTCAAGCCTTTTTAAGTTACACCCTGAAACATGAAGGCTTTGCTCCCCACGCTGTGCCCCCCCCCCCCAGGTGCGACATCACTTCCAGTCCTGTGCAGTCCATGCACTCTAGGGTGGCTCCATGATTTCTGGTTTTGTTTCTGGTGTCCTACCCAGCTGTCGACAGCGGCATCTACTTCTTGGTTCCTGAAGACACACTGGGGCTCACCAGCAAGCCACACTGGGTGGATTACATGCTCTTACCCTTATGCATCTTGTGAGTTGATACTTGTGATTTTTAATAAAGTCCTTCTCTATATACTGCACTTCGTTGGCACTGTGGTTTCCTTCACCAATATGATGGGCATTCTTCCTCTCGCCAATCACATGGAACTTCTTGATCTTACTATTTTACCGTGAGCTGTAGATATAATTTGTATCAGGGTTCCTCAGGGCTAAAAGGGTTGAGAAAGGCCACCATAAACCATTGTTTTTCCTAGAAGAGGCAGCAACTTAGTAAAACTGCCATTTAAGATGACTTAAGAAGCTTGCGACTCCCCAGATGTCCCGGTGGTACAATTGCCAGCAAGATCTCCTGCCCTTCTACGCATGCCATCGTCTCTCACCTACGTAAACTCTGCCGTGTTCTGTGGAGGTGGGAATGACTCTGAACACCCGGCGTCCCGTCCGCAGCCCCTGCTTATAGAACTCCTTCATTAGCGTGTGGCCCTCGCCGTATATTCCTGTGGGCCTCAGGGAGCAGGTGTAAAGCGTTTTCCCATCCTTTATCTGGAGGAATAATACAAATGGAATCAAAATGAAATAAAAAAACACACATAGACCTCCCTATAAAATAAATTGCCCCTAAACACAGAACCCTTTCTCCTTCTCACCTTCAGGACTTCTCACATACCGTACTACTTCTCTGAAATCCCCTTCCTCTTGAGATGCACATGCCATCATGTAAGAAGACATAAATGATCACCAAATCCCAACTTTTGTGCCCCCCAACCCTTCCTGTGTGTGTTATAATCAAAAGTTCTTCATCTCCAGATCGGGGGGGGGGGGATTTGTGCTAGGATGGGAAATTGGCAGGAGGATTTATGCTAGGAGGGGGGTTGGGGGGGAAGAGGATTTGAGCTGGGAGGATTGAGGGAGGCAAAGATTTGTGCTAGGAGGGGGAATAGGGAGGAGGATTTGTGCTAGGAGGGGGGTTTGGGGGGGGAATTTGTACTAGGAGGGGGAATTGGCAGAAGGAATTGGGGGAAATTTGTTCTAGGAGGGGGATTGGGGGGGATTTATGCTAGGAGGAGGGTTGGGGGGAGAGGCTTTGAGCTAGGGGGGATGGGGGCAAAGATTATTTGTACTAGGAGGGGGCATTGGGAGGCAAATTTGTGCTAGGAAGGGGATTCGGTGAGAGGATTTGAGCTGGGGGGCGGTAATGATTTGTGCTGAGAGGGGAATTGTACTAGGAAGGGGAATTGGGAGGATAATGTGTGCTAGGAAGGGGATTCAGAGGAGAGGATTTGAGCTGGGGGGATGGGGGAGGCAAAGATTTGTACTAAGAGGGGGAACTGGATTTGTGCTAGGAGGGGGGTTTGTGAGGGGATATGTATTAGGAGGGGGAATTGGGAGGATAATTTGTGCTAGGAGGGGTGTTTGGGGAGGATTTGTGCTAGGAGGGGGGTTTGGGGGGCTTTGTATTGGGAGGAGGATTTGTGCTAGAAGGGGGGTTGGGGGTATTTGTATTGGGAGGAGGATTTGGGGGAGTTGTACTAGGGAGGAGAATAGGAATTTGTTCTGGGAGAGGGAATTACGAGGAGTAGTTATGCTAGGAGGGGTCGGTTGGGGGGAGAGGATTTGAGCTGGGTGGAGGCAAAGATTTGTACTAGGAGGGGGAACTGGGAGAAGGAGTTGGGGGGGATTTGCTCTGGGGGGGAGGATTTATGCTAGGAGGAGGGTTGAGGTGAGAGGCTTTGAGCTAGGGGGATGGGGGGCAAAGGTCATTTGCACTAAGAGGGGGAATTGGGAGGCAAATTTGTGCTAGGAAGGGGATTCGAGGGAGAGGATTTGAGCTGGGGGGTCAAAGATTTGTGCTGGGAGGGGAATTTGTACTGGGGGGGGGGGGGGGGTGGGAGGATAATGTGTGCTAGGAAGGGGATTCATGGGAGAGGATTTGAGCTGGGGGGATTGGGGGATGGGGGAGGCAAAGATTTGTACTAAGAGAGGGAATTGGATTTGTGCTAACAGGGGGGTTGGGGGGGGGGGATATGTATTAGGAGGGGGAATTGGGAGGAGGAGTTGTGCTAGAAGGGGAGGATTTGTATTGGGAGGAGGATTTGTGCTAGGAGGGGAGTTGTATTAGGGGGGAGAACTGGGAGCAGGATTTGTGCTAGAAGAGGGAATTTGTTCTGGGAGGGGGAATTGCGAGGAGTATTTATGCTAGGAGGGGTGGGTTGGGGGGGGAGAGGATTTGAGCTGGGTGGAGGCAAAGATTTGTACTAGGAGGGGGGATTGGGAGAAGGAGTTGGGAGGGATTTGTTTGGGGGGGGGGCAAGGAGTTGTGCTGAGAGGGGGAATTTGTACTAGGAGGGGGATTGGGGGAGAGGATTCTGCAACTGGTCTAGGGCAATTGTTAGGCATGAATCATAGAGAATCCACTAGAAGATTACAATATTGGACAGTTTATAAAGGGGGGGGTTACCTCCACTCTGAATTAACCCCCCCCCATGTAATATAATTTCATCATTTGATTGGATAACACGCTGACCCCTTATGTGGTCCATTCTGTCGTCCCCCCCCCCCCCCCCCGTATCCGTCTCTTACTGTTCTGTCAGATAGGAAGATGTTATGTATGCTTGTATGGATAAAGCTATGGGAAATATATGTAAAAATGAAGTTTGCGGTGATGTCACCACTTTATATGGTATATGCATATTATCCATTGTGACCACTAGAGGGAACCATTCAGCAGGCAGTTCTTTATATTCCCTGATCAGGATGCCATTGATATGCTACAGACGTAGTATGTACCTTTTTGTGCAACATTTGTTGCATTCTGACACATTCAATGGGTTTATTAAAAGTAATTTAGCTTAGTAAATATGGTGTAGATAAGATAAGGGCAGAGTTTTTGTCTGCGCATGATTGGATAATTGAGGTGAACATAGCTTCACCTTTATTCCTTGAGCTAAAGTGAACATTCGTTTGGAGAATTGAAGACCCTCTACTCCAAGGGTCTTCAAACTATGGCCCTCCAGTTGCTCAAAACTACAATTCCCATCATGCCTAGCCATGTCTGTGGCTATCAGAGTCTTGCTATGCCTCATGGGATGTGTAGTTCCGCAACAGCTGGAGGGCCGTAGTTTGAGGATCCCTGCTCTACTCCTTCAGCAAACCATCCCCAATAAAAGGTGTGCAAAGACAGTCGGGAATGTTCGGAACTGATCTGCCTACAATAAAGTAAAATGTGATTGGCTGTTCGGAGTTTCATCACTTTTGTACTTTAATGCCCATTGCTTGGACTTCTTAAGCCTGGTAGAAACAGAGTTTTGTAAGGTTACGCACCTTCCTTCCATTGGCCTCCAGTACGATCTTCTCAGCTTTGGATTTGCTCAGTGGATAAGCTTGGTCGTGATATACGGTGTATTCTGTGTCCTCGTTACCCCTGGGGAAAAGAAAAAACACAAGAAAAATTTATTTGACTGAGAATTAGATGGAGAATGGTTGAAGAAGCTGAATTAGGTTTTGCTCTCAGAACCAGAAGTGTACCCCTTAATTAGGGGTCCCAAAGTTTGGAATTCATCTGTAAAATGTCCAAATCGGAGTGTCAAATGCTTTTAAATATGTTCATCCACAACAAGGCAATATAACATTTCCAATGCGTTTCAGGGGGTACGATAGACTCCCACTTCTTCAGGGCTCAGTAGTTTTGTAAATTTGGGGCAATCACTAAAATGAATTATTTAGAGCAGCCATTCTCAACCAGGTTCTGTAGAACTTTAGAGTTCTTCAAGAGGTTCCCAGAGGGATCATTAGGCTGTAGCTAATTGACCTCCCATCTGATGGTGCCTCAATAGTTTCCAAGGCCAACACCACTAGGCATTTAATTGCCTCTAATGCCGTGTACACACGGGCGGACTTTTCGACCAGACTGGTCCGACGGAACGAATCCGTCGGACAATCCGACCGTGTGTGGGCTTCATCGGACCTGCAGTGGACTTTTTCAGTCGAAAATCAGACGGACTTTAGATTTGGAAAATGTTTCAAATCTTTCTGCCGGAACTCTGCCGGACCCAGTTCCTATCGAGAAATTCGCTCGTCTGTATGCTGGTCCGACGGACGAAAACCGACGCTAGGGCAGCTATTGGCTACTGGCTATCACCTTCCTTATTTTGGTCCGGTCGTACGTCATCACGTACGAATCCCTCGGACTTTGGCGTGATCGTGTGTAGCCAAGTCCGTTCATTCGAAAGTCCGTCAGAAGTCCGTCGAAAGTCCGTCGGAAAGACCGTCGGAAAGACTGTCGGAAAGACCGTCGGACCTTTGATCCCGAAAAGTCCGCTTGTGTGTACACGGCATAAGAGTGACATTCTAACGGCCACTGTATTGGGCATATTTCCCACACACCTTCGATTAAATACTTTTACGATTGGTTCCCTGAGATCTGAAATTTGTCTTCTCCGTAGTAAAAAGGTGGAGAAAGGTTGTTTTAGAAGAGGATCCAGGAGTAAAATAGCATCTGCTGAAACATCCAAATAATTCATTTTTGATGAGTCCATCCAAGTAGACACAATTTTTAAGCCCTAAAGAATGGAGGAGTTTTTTAGTACCCTCAAAATGCATTGGTTGTTTAAGATTGTCTTGACTCGAATGAACATCGCCATTAACCTCCTGTCGCCCATGTAGCCGCATATTTGTGGTGGAAAAGAGGGCGGGCTTTAATCCTTTTGCTGACAGAGCTGTTTTTGCTGGGTTTTTTGCACAAGTTAAAAAAAATAATTTTAGGCCTGAAAATAAATTTTCTGAAAGCAGACACCTCAGGGAATAAAATAGTAGTGGTTCCAATTTTTTCTGTCGCACAATATTACCACAAAAGGTCAAAGGGCACACAAACACAATAAATTACCCAATTTTTTTGTAAAATGTAAAAGGTGAGGTTGCACCGGGTAAATAGATACCCAATGTGTCAAACCTTAAATTTGCGTGCGCCTGTGAAATGGCGACAATCTTCAATATACTATATTTTCCCATAGATGACACTTTAAAAGTCCCCTACATCAGTTTAGCCCTACAGAGAACGCCTGGTGCTGGAAATGCGGGGGGGGGGGGGGTAGGGGCACACAGGGGGGCCTGGGCAGAAGGGAGAAACATATGGTGCACAGGGAGGGCAACTGGTGCAGCGGAAGGGGCAATTACTGGAACTGATCCCATCGATCGCTCTCTCTGCAGCAGGTGAAAGCTGGTGGGAGGGAGAGGAGAAGAAGCCAGCTTTCAGCTGCTGCAGACAGAGCCATACAGGGGTTCGGTTCCAGTAATTGGTCCCTCCGCCGCATCAATCACCCTCCCCCTGGTCACATCTGATTCACGCTGCTGGTTCGGTCCCCGTACAGGAGGATAGTTCTTACCACCTTATCCACGGCCCTGCACAGTCATATGCATCCATGTCAAATACATCCATGACAGGACATATGCATCCATGGCCGAGGTTTCTGTGCCGACAGCACTGAGACAGCTCTCAGTTTCTAGTTCACGATCAGGAGCCAGAGAAATAGGCTTTCCGATCATGTGACCACTGCAACAGCTAATCATTGCTCTGGCATTCTCAATGGACAATTCACGCATAGAAAGCTGTGGAGTCCATTGCTAGAAAAATACAAAACTGCATCCAGAAAAAAAAAAGTTACATTGTAAAAATACAGTATGTATCCAGCCTGGTAAAACCCCCATCATTATTCTTGAGATGTTGGTTACCTGAAGAATGGATCTCCATGGATATTTGGACCCACAACCTCCATACTGCTGGTGTAGACCAGATATTGGATGCCTTCCTCCTCACACGCTCTCAGGACATTCTCCGTTCCTGCAAACCAAAAAAGTGTTGACAGTCAGGTGACAGCAAGGAGAATGCTATAGTAAGGGTGGATTGAGCCGTTTGGGTGACATGGAATGCAGACAAGGTCACCTAGTTTGACAAATATGTCTAAATTATTACATTAGAAGGATCTTCCTGTAAAACTGGTCACGCTTCATAATTTTGTACAGCCTCCACCTCTTTCATTAGGATTGCCATCTATCAGCCCATCAATCATGTAAAAGAGTTACAGTAAATATGTAAGATCAGAGCTACAGAGAGTCATGTGACTCCTCCAAGCAATCCCTCTGAACCCCCTTCTCAATTTTGCTGTTAGATTTACCCCAAGTGTCGAAAGATGTAAAGACAAGAAGACAATTCTGAAATTTTAAGAAAGATGGTGTCTTAGACACTGACCCGGCAGTGCGGACATTGACCTCGTTATGACCAACCGAGCTGCCCAGGCCTCATCTTGCATATAACCAAATCCAAGACTCAAGGCAAACATTTTTTGATTTTAGTTTTGGATGTAGTGGGGAAGGGGTTCTAATCCCTGTTGGGTTTTTTGCATTCCTGGGCTCCTATAGAGAGATTTCCTCTCGCTTGGTGTCTGGTGAGGACTTCCTGTTAGAGGGACAGAAAAACGTTGGCCCTGGAACTATAAAGGCACCATCAGATGGGGGGTCAGATCAGCCACAGCCCAAGGAACCCCTGGGAGCCTCTTAAGCATAGCTCCCAACTGTCCCTGATTTGGAGGGACTGTCCCTCTGTCCCTCCTTCCGCCTCATTGGTCCTTCATTTTTGTCTGATCTATATACTTGTATACAGGGCTTTTTTTCAGGGGAAACCTCTGGCTCAGACCCTTTGGTGCCTACTCACCACAATCACTTGTAAAGACATAAGTCTGGTTTCTGTGTTTACAAGTGACAGCTCTTCACCCTGTATGTAATGGAATCCTGGTATTTAATGCCCCTTTAAGGCCCTCCTACTGTTTTTGTGAAATTTGGCTGAACACACCCACTATTTGATGTGATTTGGAGGGTGTGTGTAGGGGGAGAGGTTTTGTGGGGCCGTGGTTAAGTTCCAGCACCTATTGTTTGAGAAGAAAAGGCCCTGGTTGTATATAAAATGCACTTTTTATCCTTCAGAAAGTGTTTCTCAGTGCTAAACCTTTCATCCAAATTCTAAATTGCTGCATCAATTTTAAAAGCCAATATAAAGGAAAAGTAGTGGTTAAAAAAGGACTTGTAGATTTAATTAACCGTTTTTTTCCTTTTTTTTGGTCATTTCCCCTTTAAGGGGGCGTGGCAGGGGGCATGCCCTATACCTACATACATTTTCTAGTAGATGTCCCTTATTCTCATCTCAAAATGTTGGGAGGTATGTCTTAAGGAACCCTAAAGTTCTACAGAGCCAGTGTTGAGAATGGCTGGTCTTATTACTTTTAGTGATTGCTCAAAGTATACACAACTATTGAAAACTCCTGTTGGGTTATTATTGCCATCCAGGGCTCCATTAGAGAGATTTCCCCTCACTTCCTGTCCTGCTAACAGGAAGTCCTCATCAGACGGGAAGTGAGGGGAAATCTTCAATAGGCTCATGAACAGCAATAAAAAAAAACTCAGGAAGTAGAAGAAAGGCATGCAGCTCTGGCTTTTCTCAAGAAGTAGGTACAGAGGGAGTGATCCTCCTTGGGTTGCTGACTCAGGAGTGGTGGCCAAAAGGTCAGCTCTTTGCTGGAGTAGGGATTGGGTGTGCAAGGAAGGGAGTGCCAAAAGCAGAAAGCACTCACTCATCAGAATTATTACATTTTTTTCAAATTTGCAAAACAATGCAACTGATCATCAGCACATCACAGGTGCAATACTCTGGCTCCTGCATTCTTGACCTCCAGCCTCAGGTCCATGCAGAGGACCTTCTGATATGGTGCTGGAGGAGACAATCAATGGACTACCAGTGATGTGACGCCACCACCCGGCTGCCAGCGCGATCTGTTGCACTGGCATATGAGATTTGTAGTCTGCTCATTCACAGATCCCCATGAATAGATGAATGATTTCAAATAACAACCAGGAGCAAGAAGCACCCTAGGTTTCAAGGTGGGGGTGAGTTTATCGGGGTGATGTATGTGACTGTGCTTCGTGTAACATGCAACGTGAAAACATTTTGAAAACCATTTATTATTTTCCTTCCACTTCACAATTATGTGCCACTTTGTGTTGGTCTATCACATAAAATCCCAATAAAGCACAAACACCAAAAAGCACCAAAAGAGTTCCTTAGAGTCAAGTGCTTGACTGACCTCAACCCGATAGAACACCTTTTGGGATGAATTAGAGTGGAGACTATGAGCCAGGCCTTCTCATCCAACATTAGTGCCTGACCTCACAAATGCTCTTCTGGAAGAATGGTCAAACATTCCCATAGACACACTCCTAAACCTTGTGGACGGCCTTCCCAGAAGAGTTGAAGCTGTTATAGCTGCTAAGGGTGGGCCAACTCAATATTGAACCCTACGGACTAAGACTGGGATGTCATTAACCACTTGACGACCGCCTCACGCCGATGTACGTCGGCAAAGTGGCACGGACAGGCAAAATCACGTACAGGGTACGTGATTTGCCTTCCGCGGGTGGGGGGTCCGATCGGACCCCCCCCCGGTGCCCGAGGCGGTCGTCGTTTGTCCAGCGGCGATCGGTGATGAGGGGGAGACCATCCGTTCGTGGCCCCCCCCTCGCGATCGCCGCCGGCCAATCGAATCATTCCTTTGCTGCTGTATGCTAAACAGCAGCAAAGGAAGTGATGTCATCTCCCCTCGGGTCGGTATTTTCCGTTCCGGCCCGAGGAGAGACGACAAGTATGTGAGTGCACCAACACACACACACACAGTAGAACATGCCAGGCACACAAATCACCCCGATCCCCCCCCCGATCGCCCCCCGATCCCCCCCCAATCACCCCCCCCCCCCCTGTCACAAACTGACACCAGCAGTTTTTTTTTTTTTTTTTTTTTTTTTTTTTCTGATTACTGCATAGTGTCAGTTTGTGACAGTTAGTGTTGGGACAGTTAGTATTACCCCCCTTTAGGTCTAGGGTACCCCCCTAACCCCCCCTAATAAAGTTTTAACCCCTTGATCACCCCCTGTCACCAGTGTCACTAAGCGATCATTTTTCTGATCGCTGTATTAGTGTCGCTGGTGACGCTAGTTAGTGAGGTAAATATTTAGGTTCGCCGTCAGCGTTTTATAGCGTCAGGGACCCCCATATACTATCTAATAAATGTTTTAACCCCTTGATTGCCCCCTAGTTAACCCTTTCACCACTGATCACCGTATAACCGTTACGGTTGACGCTGGTTAGTTTGTTTATTTTTTTATAGTGTCAGGGCACCCGCCGTTTATTACCGAATAAAGGTTTAGCCCCCCGATCGCCCGGCGGTGATATGCGTCGCCCCAGGCAGCGTCAGATTAGCGCCAGTACCGCGAACACCCACGCACGCACCGTACACCTCCCTTAGTGGTATAGTATCTGATCGGATCAATATCTGATCCGATCAGATCTATACTAGCGTCCCCAGCAGTTTAGGGTTCCCAAAAACGCAGTGTTAGCGGGATCAGCCCAGATACCCGCTAGCACCTGCGTTTTGCCCCTCCGCCCGGCCCGGCCCAGCCCACCCAAGTGCAGTATCGATCGATCACTGTCACTTACAAAACACTAAACGCATAACTGCAGCGTTCGCAGAGTCAGGCCTGATCCCTGCGATCGCTAACAGTTTTTTTGGTAGCATTTTGGTGAACTGGCAAGCACCAGCCCCAGGCGTCAGGTTAGCGCCAGTACCGCTAACACCCACGCACGCAGCATACGCCTCTCTTAGTGGTATAGTATCTGAACGGATCAATATCTGATCCGATCAGATCTATACTAGCGTCCCCAGCAGTTTAGGGTTCCCAAAAACGCAGTGTTAGCGGAATCAGCCCAGATACCTGCTAGCACCTGCGTTTTGCCCCTCCGCCCGGCCCAGCCCAGCCCACCCAAGTGCAGTATCGATCGATTACTGACACTTACAAAACACTAAACGCATAACTGCAGCGTTCGCAGAGTCAGGCCTGATCCCTGCGATCGCTAACAGTTTTTTTGGTAGTATTTTGGTGAACTGGCAAGCACCAGCCCCAGGCAGCGTCAGATTAGCGCCAGTACCGCTAACACCCACGCACACACCGTACACCTCCCTTAGTGGTATAGTATCTGATCGCATCAATATCTGATCCGATCAGATCTATACTAGCGTCACCAGCAGTTTAGGGTTCCCAAAAACGCAGTGTTAGCGGGATCAGCCCAGATACCTGCTAGCACCTGCGTTTTGCCCCTCCGCCCGGCCCAGCCCAGCCCACCCAAGTGCAGTATCGATCGATCACTGTCACTTACAAAACACTAAACGCATAACTGCAGCGTTCGCAGAGTCAGGCCTGATCCCTGCGATCGCTAACAGTTTTTTGGTAGCGTTTTGGTGAACTGGCAAGCGCCAGCGGCCTAGTACACCCCGGTCGTAGTCAAACCAGCACTGCAGTAACACTTGGTGACGTGGCGAGTCCCATAAGTGCAGTTGAAGCTGGTGAGGTGGCAAGCACAAGTAGTGTCCCGCTGCCACCAAAAAGACAAACACAGGCCTGTCGTGCCCATAGTGCCCTTCCTGCTGCATTCGCCAATCCTAATTGGGAACCCACCGCTTCTGCAGCGCCCGTACTTCCCCCATTCACATCCCCAACCAAATGCAGTCGGCTGCATGAGAGGCATTTTTATGTCCTCCCAAGTACCCCTACCCAACGAACCCCCCAAAAAAGATGTCGTGTCTGCAGCAAGCGCGGATATAGGCGTGACACCCGCTATTATTGTCCCTCCTGTCCTGACAATCCTGGTCTTTGCATTGGTGAATGTTTTGAACGCTACCATGCACTAGTTGAGTATTAGCGTAGGGTACAGCATTGCACAGGCTAGGCGCACTTTCACAGGGTCTCCCAAGATGCCATCGCATTTTGAGAGACCCGAACCTGGAACCGGTTACCGTTATAAAAGTTAGTTACAAAAAAAGTGTAAACAAAAAAAAAAAATATGAAATAAAAAAAAATAGTTGTTGTTTTATTGTTCTCTCTCTCTCTTTTCTCTCTCTCTATTGTTCTGCTCTTTTTTACTGTATTCTATTCTGCAATGTTTTATTGTTATTGTTATTGTTATTGTTATTGATTGTTATTGTTATTGTTATTGTTATTATGTTTTATCATGTTTGTTTTTCAGGTGTGTAATTATTTACACTTTACTGTGCTTTATTGTTAACCATTGTTAACCATTTTTTTGTCTTCAGGTACGCCATTCACGACTTTGAGTGGTTATACCAGAATGATGCCTGCAGGTTTAGGTATCATCTTGGTATCATTCTTTTCAGCCAGCGGTCGGCTTTCATGTAAAAGCAATCCTAGCGGCTAATTAGCCTCTAGACTGCTTTTACAAGCCGTGGGAGGGAATGCCCCCCCCCCCCCACCGTCTTCCGTGTTTTTCTCTGGCTCTCCTGTCTCAACAGGGAACCTGAGAATGCAGCCGGTGATTCAGCCAGCTGACCATAGAGCTGATCAGAGACCAGAGTGGCTCCAAACATCTCTATGGCCTAAGAAACCGGAAGCTACGAGTATTTCATGACTTAGATTTCGCCGGATGTAAATAGCGCCATTGGGAAATTGGGGAAGCATTTTATCACACCGATCTTGGTGTGGTCAGATGCTTTGAGGGCAGAGGAGAGATCTAGGGTCTAATAGACCACAATTTTTTCAAAAAAGAGTACCTGTCACTACCTATTGCTATCATAGGGGATATTTACATTCCCCGAGATAACAATAAAAATGATTAAAAAAAAAAATATGAAAGGAACAGTTTAAAAGTAAGATTAAAAAAGCAAAAAAATAATAAAGAAAAAAAAAAAAAAAAAAAAAACACCCCTGTCGCCCCCTGCTCTCGCGCTAAGGCAAACGCAAGCGGCGGTCTGTCGTCAAACGTAAACAGCAATTGCACCATGCATGTGAGGTATCACCGCGAAGGCCAGATCGAGTGCAGTAATTTTTCCAGTAGACCTCCTCTGTAAATCTAAAGTGGTAACCTGTAAAGGCTTTTGAAGGCTTTTAAACATGTATTTATTTTGTTGCCACTGCACGTTTGTGCGCAATTTTAAAGCATGTCATGTTTGGTATCCATGTACTCGGCCTAAGATCATCTTTTTTATTTCATCAAACATTTGGGCAATATAGTGTGTTTTAGTGCATTAAAATTAAAAAAAGTGTGTTTTTTCCCCAAAAAATGCGTTTGAAAAATCGCTGCGCAATTACTGTGTGAAAAAAAAAAATGAAACACCCACCATTTTAATCTGTAGGGCATTTGCTTTAAAAAAATATATAATGTTTGGGGGTTCAAAGTAATTTTTTTGCAAAAAAAAAAAAACTTTTTCATGTAAACAATAAGTGTCAGAAAGGGCTTTGTCTTCAAGTGGTTAGAAGAGTGGGTGATGTGTGACATAAGCTTCTAAATGTTGTGCATAAAATGCCAGGACAGTTCAAAACCCCCCCAAATGACCCCATTTTGGAAAGTAGACACCCCAAGCTATTTGCTGAGAGGCATGTCGAGTCCATGGAATATTTTATATTGCGACACAAGTTGCGGGAAAGAGACAAATTTTTTTTTTTTTTTTTTTTTTTTTGCACAAAGTTGTCACTAAATGATATATTGCTCAAACATGCCATGGAAATATGTGAAATTACACCCCAAAATACATTCTGCTGCTTCTCCTGAGTACGGGGATACCACATGTGTGAGACTTTTTGGGAGCCTAGCCGCGTACGGGACCCCGAAAACCAAGCACCGCCTTCAGGCTTTCTAAGGGCGTGAATTTTTGATTTCACTCTTCACTGCCTATCACAGTTTCGGAGGCCATGGAATGCCCAGGTGGCACAAAACCCCCCCAAATGACCCCATTTTGGAAAGTAGACACCCCAAGCTATTTGCTGAGAGGTATAGTGAGTATTTTGCAGACCTCACTTTTTGTCACAAAGTTTTGAAAATTGAAAAAAGAAAAAAAAAAAATGTTTTTTCTTGTCTTTCTTCATTTTCAAAAACAAATGAGAGCTGCAAAATACTCACCATGCCTCTCAGCAAATAGCTTGGGGTGTCTACTTTCCAAAATGGGGTCATTTGGGGGGGTTTTGTGCCACCTGGGCATTCCATGGCCTCCGAAACTGTGATAGGCAGTAAAGAGTGAAATCAAAAATTTTTACCCTTAGAAATCCTGAAGGCAGTGATTGGTTTTCGGGGTCCAGTACGCGGCTAGGCTCCCAAAAAGTCCCACACATGTGGTATCCCCATACTCAGGAGAAGCAGCTAAATGTATTTTGGGGTGCAATTCCACATATGCCCATGGCCTGTGTGAGCAATATATCATTTAGTGACAACTTTATGAAAAAAAAAAAAAAAAAAAAAAAAAAGTGTCACTTTCCCGCAACTTGTGTCAAAATATAAAATATTCCATGGACTCAATATGCCTCTCAGCAAATAGCTTGGGGTGTCTACTTTCCAAAATGGGGTCATTTTGGGGGGTTTTGTGCCATCTTGGCATTCCATGGCCTCCGAAACTGTGATAGGCAGTGAAGAGTGAAAGCAAAAATTTACACCCTTAGAAATCCTGAAGGCGGTGATTGGTTTTCGGGGCCCCGTACGCGGCTAGGCTCCCAAAAAGTCCCACACATGTGGTATCCCCATACTCAGGAGAAGCAGCAGAATGTATTTTGGGGTGCAATTCTACATAGGCCCATGGCCTGTGTGAGCAATATATCATTTAGTGACGACTTTTTGTAAATATTTTTTTTTTTTTTTTTTTTTGTCATTTTTCAATCACTTGGGACAAAAAAAATAAATATTCAATGGGTTCAACATGCCTCTCAGCAATTTCCTTGGGGTGTCTACTTTCCAAAATGGGGTCATTTGGGGGGGTTTTGTACTGCCCTGCCATTTTAGCACCTCAAGAAATGACATAGGCAGTCATAAACTAAAAGCTGTGTAAATTCCAGAAAATGTACCCTAGTTTGTAGACGCTATAACTTTTGCGCAAACCAATAAATATACGCTTATTGACATTTTTTTTACCAAAGACATGTGGCCGAATACATTTTGGCCTAAATGTATGACTAAAATTTAGTTTATTGGATTTTTTTTATAACAAAAAGTAGAAAATATCATTTTTTTTCAAAATTTTCGGTCTTTTTCCGTTTATAGCGCAAAAAATAAAAACCGCAGAGGTGATCAAATACCATCAAAAGAAAGCTCTATTTGTGGGAAGAAAAGGACGCAAATTTCGTTTGGGTACAGCATTGCATGACCGCGCAATTAGCAGTTAAAGCGACGCAGTGCCAAATTGGAAAAAGACCTCTGGTCCTTAGGCAGCATAATGGTCCGGGGCTCAAGTGGTTAAAGTTCATGTGCGTGTAAAGGCATGTGTCCCAATACTTTTGGTAATATAGTGTATATTGTGAGATTCGGGTGATTAGTGATGTGGAAATGTGAGGTCTATGATTTTTTACCTTAAATGATAATTCGCATTAATAAATGGACATACAATATGGCTTAAACAGTGTGTTAGAAAACTGCCTGGACTTTCTGAGAACAGCTGACATCATAAAACAGCTCTGGTATGTTATCTAGAGTTAGTATCTAGGAAGCTCTGTTTATAGTGTCCACTATACTATACTACCTGGTTTATAGATGTACTGTAAATAAGACAATCCCTTGCCTGGAGGGAATCACTTGGGGGCTGGGAGGATGGCCTCTAATGCCGCGTACACACGGCCGGACTTGCCAACGGGCTAAACTCCATTGGCATTTCCGATGGAAAGATTTAGAGTTCTATATCTGAGTCCGTCGGAAATGCTGACAGAAAGACTCCGATGGGGAATACACATGGTTGGAATGTCCGTCCGAAAGCTCCCATTGGACTTTTTCTGTCGGCATAACTGAGAGTGGTAATTTTACCAAACATGTTTTACTTAAATGGGGTTTGGAAGAGAGGGGATATAGAAGCAAGCCAAGCTCTCTTGTTTTTTATGACATATAAAGACCTCCAGTTGACCAAGTGTGGGCCACTGGGCTTATGTGAGGAAATAGGACTCTCTTCAACCCCCTACCCTTGAGTGAATATGTGAGAGGTGGTGTTTCCACCAGGAAGGAGTTAAGGAGAGGTGGACTTTTCAGAAAGTGTATATATTGGAACTCAGATGACTGGCCTTTTTCTTCAGCTCACAGATTAGGTGAAGTATGGTCACGTAAGGGCTGTCTATGTTTCTATATTATCTCATTTCTCTTTACTTCTCTCTAACTTTTTTCTGTCCTAGGTGCCTTAGACGGCTTTCACACCGAGCCACGGGGGGGAGGGGGGGCGTCAGCGGTAAAGTGGCGCTATTTTTAGCGGTGCTTTACCGTCATTTTAACGCCACGGTTTTAACCCCCCGCTAAAGGCCAAAAAGGGGTTAACTCCGCCCGCAAAACGCCGCCGGAGCAGTGTTTTGCCAGTGGTATCGTAGCGCTGTCCCATTGATTTCAATGGGGAGCAGCGGTGGAGGAGCGGTGAGTTCACCGCTCCTTCACCACTCCAAAGAAGCTGCTGGCAGGACTTTTTCTGACGCCCTGCCAGCGCACCGCTCCAGTGTGAAAGCCCTCTGGCTTTCACACTGGAGCAAATGGAGCCGCTTTTTTTAGGCGCTATACAGGCGCCATTTTTAGCGCTGAAAAACGCTGGCAGTGTGAAAGGGGTCTTAATACCTTGATAGCACGTGTATGTCGATTGTAACCATATCTCCTTTTTGCATTAACTATCTTTGTACTCTGGCAACACTGTATTTGTAACATCACTATGCTATATTTGGTAAGTACTCAGTGCCACCCATAAGTACCCATCAGTGCCGTCTATGAGTGTCCATCAGTGCCGCATACCAGAGCCACCTATCAGTGCCACCTATCAGTGCCCATCATCAATGCCGCCTATGAGTGTCCGTCAGTGCCGCATACCAGAGCCACCTATCATTGCCACCTCATTAGTGCCACCTCATCGGTGCCCATCAGTGCCGCCTTATCAGTGCCCGTCATTGAAGAAGAAAACGTACTTATTTGCAAAAATTTTTAACAGAAACAAAGAAAAGCTTATTTTTTTTCAAAATTTTCGGTCTTTTTTTATTTGTTGCGCAAAAAATAAATAAAATCGCTGAGGTGATCAAATACCACCAAGGGAAAGCTCTATTTGTGGGAACAAAATGATAAAATGTGTTTGGGTACAGTGATGGATGACCGCGCAATTGTCATTCCAATTGCGACAACGCTGAAAATTGGCTTGGGCAGGAAGGTGTATAAGTGCCCGGTATTGAAGTGGTTAAGGGCGTAGTAGCCCACTTTTATTTAAAAGAATGGAAAAGTTCACAAAAGACATCAATTGCCCATGCAGGGTGTTCCGCCATTACTGTTACTCGCACAATCAGAATACTTCAGCCTCCTGGCTTACTCTCTTGACACACAGCTGCTTCAGGCCTCAAGCCTAGGCCTTAGGTCTGCTCCTCAGACCAAAAGAGTTCCTTCGAGTCAGGGGCTCTCTTAGCTTACTCACGCTCATCTCCTTGCTGCTCTGTCAGCAAGACTAAATCCGCCTCCTGCAGACATAGACGCTCTGGCTGCCCCATGCAGCTTCTCTGACTCCTGGAGAGGATTGGAGTCCTCCTGACTCCCATGCACAGACCTCCTGTCTGTTGGGTGGAACCCCCGAGCTAAGCTCTAGCTCTGGGCTATTATGAGTCCAGCTTACATCTGGATATCCAGCGTGCCCGTTTCTCCAAGAATCAGACGTAAACCACTCATCTGAGTAGCACGGGGTCCCACTGCTACAGTAGCTATATATATTTATACACATGCGAGAAGCAGAAAGGTAAGAGTTACATAGACAGTAATCTCCGTCTCCAAGGCTCAAGTATTTATATGACGTTTCCTCCCTACATGTGGGCAGAATTAACTAGCTGACAATTATTTCAAACTAAAAACAGGAAAACGCCCTCTGACTATATAGAATATCCATGTGTATGGAAAATTACATTCTCCATCTGTTACCTATCTACGCACACCGACCAGCCATAACTTTATACCCACTGATCGGTAAAGTGAATACCATTGTGATGATCTCCTTGCAATGGCATAGGAAGGTCGGTGGGATATATTAGGTAGCAAGTAAACATGTTGTCCTTGAAGTTGATGTGTTAAAAAGCAGAAAAAATGGGCATCGCAGTTTGTGGTGTATGGGGCTGTGTAGCTGCAGACTGGTCAGGGTACCCCTACTGACTTACAATCCACAGACCAAAGCTGCTACAATGGGCACGTTATCATTAGAACTGGACCATGGGGCAATGGAAGAAGATGGCCTGGTCTGATGAATCACGTTTTCTCTTACATCATGTGGATGGTTGGGTGTGTCACTTACCTGGGGAAGAGATGGCACCAGGATTCAATATGGGAAGCCCCCCTCCCACCCCGGGGAGACAGTGGGATGCTTTGGGCAATGTTCTGCTGGGAAACGTAGGGTCCTGCCATTCATGTGGATGTTAGACACATACCACCTACCTAAACATTGCTGGTGACCAAGTAAACTCCTTCACAGAGTCTTTTATGGATAGAAAATACAAGACGCTCATCTATGGGCTGTAAGATCTTTGGTTATGGTCTTATCTTGTGTGTTCATGGTCAACTTTTACAACTAACAATGTTCTTTTACTCATGGTTAGTGTTTGGCTGAAGCCATTTATTATTAATCAACCGTGTTTACTCTTTTTAAATCATAATCACAACAGAAACTACTCAAATGACCCTGATCAAAAGTTTACATACCCTGGTGATTTTGGCCCGATAACAAGCACACAAGTTGACACAAAGGTGTTTGAATGGCTGTTAAAGGTAACCATCCTCACCTGTGATCTGTTTGCTTGTAATTAGTGTGTGTGTGTATAAAAGGTCAATGAGTTTCTGGACTCCTGACAGACCCTTGCATCTTTCATCCAGGGCTGCACTGACATTTCTGGATTCTGAGTCCTGGGGAAAGCAAAAGAATTGTCAAAGGATCTGCGGGAAAAGGTAGTTGAACTGTATAAAACAGGAAAGGGATATAAAAAAGTATCCAATTAATTGAGAATGCCAATCGGCAGTGTTCAAACTCTAATCAAGAAGTGGAAAATGAGGGGTTTTGTTGAAACCAAACCATGGTCAGGTAGACCAACTAAAATTTCAGCCATAATTGCTGGGAAAATTGTTCGGGATGCAAAGAAAAAACCACAAATAACTTCAGGTGAAATACAGGACTCTCTGAAAACATGTGGTGTGGCTGTTTCAAGATGCACAATAAGGAGGCACTTGAAGAAAGATGGGCTGCATGGTCTAGTCACCAGAAGAAAGATATTACTACACAAATGCCACAAAGTATCCCGCTTACATTACGCCAAACAGCACAGAGACAAGCCTCAAACCTTCTGGCACAAAGTCATATGGAGTGATGAGACCAAAGTTGAGCTTTTTGGCCACAACCATAAACACTACATTTGGAGAGGAGTCAACAAGGCCTATGATGAAAGGTACACCATTCCTACTGTGAAACACGGAGGTGGATCACTGATGTTTTGGGGATGTGTGAGCTACAAAGGCACAGGGAATTTGGTCAAAGTTGATGGCAAGATGAATGCAGTATGTTATCAAAAAATACTGGAGGAACATTTGCATTCATCGGCCAGGAAGCTGCGCATGGGATGTACTTGGACATTCCAACATGGCAATGATCCAAAACATAAGGCCAAGCCGACCTGTCATTGGCTAAAGCAGAAGTGAAGGTTCTGGAGTGGCCATCTCAGTCTCCTGACCTCAATATCATTGAGCCACTCTGGGGAGATCCCAAACGTGCAGTTCATGCAAGACAGCCAAAGAATTTACAGGAAGTGGTGGCTTTTTGCCAAGAGGAATGGGCGGCTTTACCATCTGAGCAGATAAAAGAGCCTCATCCACAAATACCACAAAAGACTTCAATTGATGTTAAAGGGGGCAATACGCGGTATTAGGAACTGGGGTATGTAAACTTTTGATGAGGGTCATTGGGGTAGTTTCTGTTGTGATTATGATTTAAAAAGAGTAAAACACAGTTGATTGATAATAAATGGCTACAGCCAAACACTAACCATGAGTGAAAGAAAAGTTTTTGTGTTATCATATTCTCTGAAAAATGGCTAAGAAATCAAAAATTCTGCCAGGGTATGTAAACTTATGAGCACAACTGTGTGTGTGTGTATATATATATATATATATATATATATATACACATACACACATATACACACACATTCTGTAAGCCGATAGTCCATGTACTGGTTAGTACGGCTCTGCCAGATGTGCGATGTCTGCTCCTGGACATGTGCAGTGATTTTTATGTTTATATTTCTTTGTTCAGCCTCGTTAACTATGTAACCATCTCCTGAACCCCATTTATAAGAAGTCGCTTGTGTCAAACAATAAGTGCATTGATACATTACAACTGTATATGTACAGTGCTCAGCATAAAGTACACACCTTTTACAAAGTAAGATTTTAATCAATATCTCAATGAACACAAGAACAATTTTCAACATGTGTTTTTATACAGCATTTGTTTAGCTCGTTACATGAAAGTGAGGTTAACCACATCATTACTGGGCACTTTCGCCCCCTTCCTTCCCAGACCAATAAGCAGCTTTCAGCGCTCTCGCACTTTCAAATGACAATTGAGCGGTCATGTTACGCTGTACCCAAATTAAATGTTTATCATTTTGTTCGCACAAATAGAGCTTTCTTTTGATGGTATTTATTCAGGACACCGTTTTTTAATTTTTTGCGATATAAGCGAAAAAAGAGCCGACATTTGGAAAAAAAAACCCAATATTTTCTTCTTTCCGTTTTAAAAGAAATCCAATAAAATCGAATTTTCTCATAAATTTAAGCCAAAATGTATTCTGCTACATGTCTTTGGTTAAAAAAAATTCCGTTAAGTGTATAATAATTGGTTCGTGTGATCACGGATAGATGTACGCAAATGATCACGTACAGATGTGCGCAGGTGATCACGGACATATGTGTGCAGATAATCATTGGGACATGTGATTTTAGTGGGAGACAGGTGTTTTTATTATTTTACATTGTGTGGTGACACTAGGTTGGCGATCAGTGAGTAAAAAGCTGTAGAAAAATAGCTCATGCTCACTGATCACCAGCCGGCTGCAGCGACCCCCTCTCCTCACCGACAACTTCTGTGTGAGGAGAGGCGAGCCGATTGCCTAGCAACCGGCTCTGTGTTTACATCCCATGACGGCTGTGATTGGACACGGCCGTCACGTGATCAGGAGGGCCAATCACAGAGCCCTCCTGCTGATCGGAGATGCGCCGTGTCCAGGTGACACGAGCGCATCGGGATCTCGCCGCTGCATGGGCACGCGCGCGCGGGCGATCCCCCTTCTTCTGAGGGACTTATCCACTCAGAAGGAGAGAGCGCCCACCCAGCCGTTTATGTGCATTGGCCGGGTGGGAAGTAGTTAATAATATAACTTACAAAATCTTCAGTTTTACTCTAACTAGTTGATGCAAAAATGAATACACCCCGAAAAAAATGTGTAAGGACAACACCAAGTCTTCTAAGCATGGAATGAACAAGTTGGTGACATATTGCAACATCAATCTTTTTCCACTCTTCAAAAACGATCTTTTAGAGGCTGGGTGGAGAGTGTTGCTCAACTTGTCTCTTCAGAACTCCCCATAGGCGTTTGATTGGATTCAGATCAGGAGACATACTTGGCCACTGAATCACTTTCACCCTGTTCTTCTTCTGAAGTGCAACAGTGGCCCTTACGGGTGCATCTCTTAAAATTAGAATATCATCAAAAAGTCACGTATTTAAGTAATTTAATTCAAAACGTAAAAGTCATGTACTTTACATATAGCCGTTACACACAGAGTGATCTATTTCAAGCTTTTCTTTCTTTTACTTTAGAGGATTATGGCTTATAGCTAGTGAAAACCCGAAATTTAGTATCTCAGAAAATTAGATTACATAAGAATTTTAAATACAGAAATGTTGGCTTACTGAAAAGTATGTCCATGTACAGTATAGTAAGCACTCAATACTTGGTCGGGGCTCCTTTTGCATGAATTACTGCATCAATGTGGCGTAGCCTGGAGGCGATCAGCCTGTGGCTCTGCTGAGGGGTTATGGAAGCCCAGGTTGCTTTAAACAGCGGCCTTCAGCTCGTCTGCATTGTTGGGCCTGGTGTCTCTCATCTTCCTCTTCCATAGATTCTCTATGGGTCCGGCGAGTTTGCTGGCCAATCAAGCACGGTGGTACCAGGATCATTAAACCAGGTATTGGTAGTTTTGGCAGTGTTGGCAGGTGCCGAGTCCTGCTGGAAAATGAAATCAGCATCTCCATAAAGCTGGTCAGCAGAGGGAAGCATGAAGTTCTCTAGAATTTCCTTGTAGAAGGCTTCACTGACTTTGGACTTGATAAAACACAGTGGACCAACACCAGCAGATGACATGGCTCCCCAAATCATCACTGACTGTGGAAACTTCACACTGGACCTCATGCAACGTGGATTCGGTGCCTCTCCACTCTTCCTCCAGACCTTGACTTCCAAATGAAATGCAAAAAAATATTCCACAGTCCGTAAGTAAGCCAACATTTCTGTATTAAAAATCCTTTTTTTTTTATTGGTCTTATGTAATCATCTCATTTTCTGAGATACTGAATTTTGGGTTTTCACTAGCTGTAAGCCATAATCTTCAATATTCAAATTTTATGAGAAGCACCTGTAGATGTGTGCTTTGGATTATGGTCATGTTGGAAAATGATACAATAACCAAGGACACGGAGTGATGGTAGCATCTTCTCTTTCAGTATAGAGCAGTACATCTGTGAATTCATGATACCATCAATGAAATGCAGTTCCCCGACACCAGCAGCACTCATGCAGCCCCACAGAAGGACGTGGCCACCACCATGTTTCACTGTAGGCACCATGCATTTTTCGTTGTACTCCTCACGTTTGTGACACCATACACTTTTTGAAGCGATCAGTTCCAAAAACATTTATCCCGGTCTCATCACTCCAGAGTACAGGGTCCCGGTGGTCTTCTTTTTCAGCATGGGCCCTGATAAATTCTAGGCGGGCTTTTTTTGTGCATAGGCTTTAGGAGAGGCTTCCTTCGTGGACGACACCCATGCATGTCATTCCCCAGCGGTGTACGGTGTATTGTGTAACGGGAAACAATCACCCCAGTTTGGCTTTCTACTTTTTTTAGCTAACTGCAGTGAACTTGCATGGCGATTTTCTTCAACCCTTCTCATCAGACACTCCTGTCGAGGTGTTAAAGCAATTGTAAAGTCTTGTTCTTTTTTTTCCTATAAACAACAAACATGTTGCAGTGGATTTGCACAGAGCAACCCAGATCCTTCTCTTTTCGGGTCCCTCTTCTGTGATCCTGGCCCCTCCCTCCTGCTCAGTGCCCCCCACAGCAAGCAGCTTTCTATGGGGGCACCTGAGCCGAGTCACAGCTCCCTGTGTCCATTCAGACACGGAGACCCGACCCGGCCCCGCCCCCTCCCTTCCCCTGATTGGCTAGCTGACTTTGATTGAAAGCAGTGGCAGTCAAGGGCGCCGTTGCTGTGTCTTAGCCAATCAGGAGGGAGAATCTTGGATGGCTGAGACACTCGTGGACATCGCTGGACAGAGAAAGTGACCTCAGGTAAGTGTTAGGGGGGCTGTTGCACACAGAAGGCTTTTTATCTTAAAGCATAGAATGTATTAAGATTAAAAAAAAAACCTTCTGACTTTACAATCCCTTTAACTTCCGTGGACGGCCTGGACGTCACTGAGATGGTTGCAGGTCCATCTTTGTTACATTTTTGTATCACTTTTGCTCCAGTATTCTGACTGATAAGTAAAGCTTTGCTAATCTTCTTGCAGCCTTCACCTTTCTTGTGTAAAGAAATTGTTTTCTCTTTCTCAGGCCTTGTGACGTTTCTCTTCCACATGGTGCCATTGCTGACAGCATGAAATGGGAGGGGCTTTCTTTGTTAAGTAACAGCCTTTTATAATCAACTGTCAGCGGGACACCTGTTTCAATGAATAATTTACCTGTAGTTGAATTCTTGTTAATTTGGATTTTGTCGTCTAAAATTTAGCTTTGCTCCTAAGACTTCTATTGGGGTGTATTCATTTTTGCAACATGGTCTTGGATGGATTTGTTAGGAACATTTTTTTTTGTCTTGGTTGCAATCAGTGGCCTGCATTTGTGGGGGAGTATTTTGTAGTATAATGTCCCATAGAAAATGTTGATTCTGAAAGGAAAGGAAAGGTTTTCTGACAAATCTGTTGGGGTGTACTCATTTATGCTGAGCACTGTACATAAATATCCGAGAAGAAGAAAAGGGAAGCGTCACTAATGTGGATCAGGGGTCTCCAAACTTTCTAAACAAAGACCCAATTTACTGTCCTTCAGACTTTAGGGAGGCTGGACTATAGCCATGGGAAGTAGAAATTGACCTGGTGTCAGTGGGAGGAAACAACAAATCTTTGGTATTGGGGGGGAGTAAAAGTGCCGCATTGTTGGTGTCCGGAGAAATTGTGTCCCATCTTTGGTGTCAGTTAGAGGAATAGTGTCCCATCTTTGGTGTCAGTTAGAGGAATAGTGTCCCATCTTTGAGGTCAGTCGGAGGAATAGTGTCCCATCTTTGGTGTCAGTTAGAGGAATAGTGTCCCATCTTTGGTGTCAGTTAGAGGAATAGCGTCCCATCTTTGGTGTCAGTCAGAGGAATAGTGTCCCATCTTTGGTGTCAGTCAGAGGAATAGTGTCCCATCTTTGGTGTCAGTGGGAGGAATAGTGTCCCATCTTTGGTGTCAGTGAGAGGAATAGTGTCCCAACATTGGAGAGTCAGTGGGAGGAATAGTGTCCCATCTTTGGTATTAGTGGGAGAAATAGTGTCCCATCTTTGGTGTCAGTCGGAGGAATAGTGTCCCATCTTTGGTGCCAGTCAGAGGAATAGTGTCCCATCTTTGGTGCCAGTCGGAGGAATAGTGTCCCATCTTTGGTGCCAGTCAGAGGAATAGTGTCCCATCTTTGGTGTCAGTCAGAGGAATAGTGTCCCATCTTTGGTGCCAGTCGGAGGAATAGTGTCCCATCTTTGGTGCCAGTCGGAGGAATAGTGTCCCATCTTTGGTGTCAGTCGGAGGAATAGTGTCACATCTTTGGTGTCAGTCGGAGGAATAGTGTCCCATCTTTGGTGTCAGTGGGAGGAATAGTGTCCCATCTTTGGAGTCAGTGGGAGGAATAGTGTCCCATCATTGGAGTCAGTGGGAGGAATAGTGTCCCATCTTTGGTATTAGGAGAAATAGTGTCCCATCTTTGGTGTCAGTCAGAGGAATAGTGTCCCATCTTTGGTGTCAGTGGGAGGAATAGTGTCCCATCTTTGGTGTCAGTGGAAGGAATATTGTCCCATCTTTGGTGTCAGTGGGAGGAATAGCATCCCATCATTGCTGTCAGTGGGAGGAATTGTGCCCCATTGTTGCTGTCAGTGGGCAGAAAAGATCCCCATCATTGGTGTCAGTTTGAGGAATAGTGCCCCGTTGTAGTAGTGTAGTTGTTGTTGCATTATAACCTGCTATACCAAACTATTTATATAACAAGTATTTATATGTAGGTTCCTCCTTAGATGTGGGAAGAGTTTATTAGCTGACAATTGTATTAAACCAAGGCAGAAAACGCCCTCTAACCATAGGTGTTCGCAGCCTATTGCATTAGGGTGTGCACCCCAAAGTTCAAACACACACGCGCAGTAGAGCAGTGGATGGTGTTGGTGTCAGTTTTTTGTTTTGATTATTTTATTTTATTTTTTTTTAATATTTTTTTTCATAAAAACAAATTATGAAAAAAAAAATTGTAAAAAAATAACAATATAAAATATTAAAAACAATAAATATTATTTTTTTTACAATGTGTTAGGAGCCCCATTGAGGGCCATTGGTGAAATAGCAGAGAAAGGGACGGAGGACAGAGATTTCCCATTCCCTTTCTCTGTAGCCTCAGCTGCCATGGGGGTTAAGCAGGGGGAATCTGCATTGCACAGGGTGATTAGGGTGTGCCCAGGCACACCTGGCACACCCTGTGCGCACGCCTTTGACTATATAGACTGTCCATGGACCCCACACTCTACACCAGCCTCTCTCAGCCAGGGTTCCTTCACAGTTTCCAGGGGGGGGCCCCCCATCTCCACTTCTCCCCCTGAATCATTTTTAATTGAAGCGACTAACAAGGAGTACATTGACTCTATGTATATACTGTATAATGTAGACAGAGTCATCTCCATCTGAGAGGCTCATTATAACTTATCACACAAGACTATTTATATGACAAGTATTTGTATGTCATTCACTCCCTGGATGTGGGAAGAGGTTATCAGATGACAGTTATTATGTCAGACAGGAAAACTCCCCCCGACTCTATAGAATGAAAAATTCCTATTTCCATCCATCTGGTTTGTGTAAATAGAGGAATCAGTTATAAAGAAAAAAATGATACGGTCAGCACAATATTCCATATCCATATGCCATGCCATACTGTAGAACTCCGCACCGAGTATTACACACTCTGAGCCACCATGTGCTATACACTGTGCTGTACATTACATACTTCATAGTACTGAACTCCTTATGAGTACATTGCATACCCTGGAATGCCACAAATGATATTCTGTACAATACATACTATATGCTGCACTGTACTGAACTACACAGAATTCTACTCTGTACCCTCTATACCTCTCAACTGCGTACACTGTGCTGTACATATTACACCTCTCCACTCTCCACACTGTGCTGTACATATTACACCTCTCCACTCTCCACACTGTGCTGTATATATTACACCTCTCCACACTGTGCTGTATATATTACACCTCTCCACTCTCCACACTGTGCTGTACATATTACACCTCTCCACTCTCCACACTGTGCTGTACATATTACACCTCTCCACTCTCCACACTGTGCTGTATATATTACACCTCTCCACACTGTGCTGTATATATTACACCTCTCCACTCTCCACACTGTGCTGTACATATTACACCTCTCCACTCTCCACACTGTGCTGTACATATTACACCTCTCCACTGCATACACTGTGCTGTATATATTACACCTCTCCACTGCATACACTGTGCTGTATATATTATAGCTCTCCCCTCTGTACTGTATATATAATATATATTATTCCTCTCCGTACACTGTGCTGTACATATTACACCTCTCCACTCTGTACACTGTGCTGTACATATTACACCTCTCCACTGCATACACTGTGCTGTACATATTACACCTCTCCACTCTCCACACTGTGCTGTACATATTACACCTCTCCACTCTCCACACTGTGCTGTACATATTACACCTCTCCACACTGTGCTGTACATATTACACCTCTCCACACTGTACTGTATATATTATAGCTCTCCACTCTGTACACTGTGCTGTACATATTACACCTCTCCACTGCATACACTGTGCTGTATATATTATAGCACTCCACTCTGTACTGTATATATAATATATATATTATTCCTCTCCGTACACTGTGCTGTATATATTATACCTCTCCACTCTATACACTGTGCTGTATATATTATACCTTTCCACTCTATGCTGTATATATTATACCTCTCCACTCTGTACACTGTACTGTATATACTATACCCTTTCCACACTGGGCTGTACATAGTATACCTCTCCACCTTGTACAATGTTCTGTATATAATTATACCTCCACACTTCTGTACTTTGTGCTGTACATAGTAATTCTCTCCATTCTATACACTGTGCTGTACATATTATACCTCCCCATTCTGGACACTGTGCTGTACATAATATGCCTCTCCTCTCTGCACACTGTGCTGTACATAATGTGCCTCTCCTCTCTGCACACTGTGCTGTACACAATATACTCTTCCCACTAATCATCAAGCCATTGTCACACACTGTATAGGCCGGGTACACACGTAGAGACGGTCGGTCGGATCAGCAGAACCCTGTGTACTCCTCTCCTAATGACTGTATTTTCAATGGCCTCATTGGAATAACAGCATTCATTCAGAGCATGTAGCCAATGGCTGCAGGGCTGATCTGTGTATTGTGGCGGGGGGGAGGGGAGGGGAGGGGAGCCCCCCGCTGTCAGAATACAATAGCACAGAAGGGGAGATCCCCCATGTCACGTGGATGTGGGGGATCTGTCAGTTTTCCTCCTCCAGCCCTCTGATTGAAGGACATCAAACAGTGCGTGTTTATCCAGCCTGGGATCTCCGGATCTTCATCCCATTCCAGGGCCGGGCACACATTTCCCTTCTATTTTTATTCCAGCCGCAGATGACAGGGCGAACGTTTATTTTTTTCCTGCTCACATGGCGCTGTGGAAATCCCCTCGTTAAAAAGATGAACTTCAAATGTTTATGGGCCTGGAGGGAGAAGGCATTCTGGAAAATACTGTGAGCTCCCAATAATGTCAACCACAATCAGATGAAGGAATGTGTAATCTATGGAGCCCAGCAACCAGCAGATCCATCAGAAAAATAAATAAATAACCCTTTACATAAACCCGGGGGGGGGGGGGGGGGTGCACATTGCACATAGACATGACCAAATAAAGTTATATATTTCATGTAAAAAAAACACCTCTTACTTGCCGTGAATGGAAAACTGCGGCTACTAAGAAGAGTCAACTAACCCAGAACCCGTCTATGAAGCCCAGGTCACACGGCGTCTGGTTATTGGGGGCCTTGCTGGGGTTTCATGTCGTTAGAGATTGTAGTAGAATGGCGGGGCAGTTTAGACTAGGAGAAAGTTTTTTTTTTGTAACAGAAGCAATGGGATGTAGAGGAAGGTGGGCCGAGTATCCTCTCACCCCCAGGTTCAAGGCTGTGCAGACCAGGGGCAGATCCAGAGTCTAGTCTCGGGAGGGGCACTGCCAGAAAATACTTTTTTTGGGGGGTAATTTATTGGGGAAATGGCTGGTGTTGGCGCTTCAATCATCACGGCACCATGGTTGTTGTGGTGTCAGGATGATTGCAGCGCATTATTTCTATTATTACATTGTTTTATAAAATGAAATCGTTCAACTCACCATAATGCAGAATCAGCGAGAGCCCTGAGTGTGTCACTTGCAACCGTCACCTGTCACCAGATGCGGATTGTCACTTGTCACATCATTGACACTCTCTCTAAGGTGGTCCCTTGCTGTGTCTCTCTAAGGTGGTCCTTTGCTGTGTCTCTCTAAGGTGGTCTCTTGCTGTGTCTCTCTAAGGTGGTCCTTTGCTGTGTCTCTCTAAGGTGGTCTCTTGCTGTGTCTCTCTAAGATGGTCTCTTGCTGCGTCTCTCTAGGGTGGTCTCTTGCTGCGTCTCTCTAAGGTGGTCTCTTGCTGTGTCTCTCCAAGGTGGTCTCTTGCTGTGTCTCTCTAAGGTGGTCCCTTGCTGTGTCTCTCTAAGGTGGTCTCTTGCTGCGTCTCTCTAAGGTGGTCCCTTGCTGTGTCTCTCTAAGGTGGTCTCTTGCTGTGTCCCAGAGTCACACAGCAGATTACCAGTCAGGCAGCAGAGAGATGATGTCATCTCTCTGCTGCCCGCGGCTTCCTGCACAGTAAGGGCGGAACTGCAGGCATGCAGGGCGGGCGCCGGGCGGTGAGAGATGATGTCATCTCTCTGCTCCACCGTTCCCCGATTGGCCAGCTGCCCACCCACCGAGCCTCCCGCCCGCTCTCTCTCTCACCTGTGGAGCTGCCCGTCCCCACTCACTTACCCGCATTTTGGGGGGGGGGCAATTGCCCTGTTGCCCCCCCTGGATCCGCCCCTGGTGCAGACTCTACTTAAACCCAAGTAAGAGTGCCTGATGGCAGGGGGCTTAGGAAGATTGGGGGTTCCAATGAGAAGGAACACTTGACTGCATTTTCTACACAGTGTCAAACATTATTTATCAGATGGGGCAACCAGGATGGAAAGCAGAGTCATATATCAATCATGGTGTGATGGCGTGCCCTGCTAATTACGATTGCATTCCTCTGTACCAGGTTCTCCAGACTTTCTAAACAAAAGGGCCAGTTTACTGTCCTTAAGACTTTGCCAGATTGTGGCAAGTGGGAGTGGAAAATGGCCCAGCGTCAGTGGAAGTAAACAATGCCCCATCATTGGTTTTAGTGTAAGAAATAATGCCCTATTGTTGGTATCAGTGGGAGGAATAGTGCCCCACCATCCATATCAGTGGGAAGAATAGTGTCCCATTGTTGATATCAGTGGCAGGAATAGCACCCCATCATTGGTATCAGTGGGAGGAATAGCACTACATCAATGGTATCAGTGGGAGGAATAGCACTACATCAATGGTATCAGTGGGAGGAATAGCACTCCATCATTGGTATCAGTAGGAGGAATAGCACCCCATCATTGGTATCAGTGGGAGGAATAGCACCCCATCATTGGTATCAGTGGCAGGAATAGCACCCCATCATTGGTATCAGTGGGAGGAATAGTACTACATCATTGGTATCAGTGGGAGAAATAGCACTCCATCAATGGTATCAGTGGGAGGAATAGCACTCCATCATTGGTATCAGTGGGAGAAATAGCACTCCATCATTGGTATCAGTGGAGGAATAGCACTCCATCATTGGTATCAGTGGGAGGAATAGCACTCCATCATTGGTATCAGTGGGAAGAATAGTGGACTATTGTTCATATCAGTGGGATGAATAGCATCCCATCATTGGTATCAGTGGGAGGAATAGCACCTCATCATTGGTATCAGTGGGAGGAATAGTGCCCCATCATTGGTATCAGTGGGAGGAATAGTGCCCCACCCATGGTATCAGTGGGAAGAATAGTGAGCCATTATTGATATCAGGGGGAGGAATAGCACCCCATCATTGATATCAGTGGGAGGAATAGTTCCCAACCACTGATGTCAATGGGAGGAATAGTGCCCCACTATTAGTGTCAGTTGTTGATGGAATAGTGCCACAAGGCCTGGATAGAGGCAAGCAAAAGGCCACATCCAGCACCAGGGCCACAGTTTGGAGGCTACCGCTTTGTACCATTAAATATTGGGTCCCCTTACCTGTGACATTGACTTCAGTGATTTTACTTGGGGGTACTCGTCCCCAGACATCCACCAGGCTAGCTGTATGTATGACCAGATGGCTTCCACTCAAGACCCCTCGGACATCATCATATGAAGCGATATCCCCACGGATGAGCTTGACCTTTACTTTATCTAAGAAAGAGTAAAAAATGGAGACAGCTCAGGGCAAACGAAAATAACTTCACAAGGTCATGGTATAGCCAGTAGCAGTTAGTCAAGTTTTAGTGAAGTTTAACTGGACTTGTTCTGTATTGTTGTTATGTACCTCCTCCAAGTCACTTCTTCAATTCCATTGAGTGTCAGGAAAATACTCCACCATTCATAGCCACAGAGGTGTCCCCAACACCTTAACACAAATAGCATGGAATGTGTAGATTTTAATTCTCCAAGAACAGGATGGATAATTTATATCTGCAAGAAGCCATCTTGGTCTTGGAAATTCAACATCTACAAGTATCTGTTTTTGTTCTTGGACAATGTTGATGTGGAAGACATTTTGTAGCTTATCCAAGTTACTTTATTAATAAGTTTCAGGAAGATACCTCTGCATTTATATCCACGTAGGTAGCACCAACACCTTAATCCAATCACCATTGAAGGTGTAGCTATTAAAAGAGAAGTATGGGTTTTTGTTTTATACTTACCTCGGTGGACGCAGCATGGGTCTGATGTTGCATCTCTGCACTGAAAACTGAGCAATCGAACATCGCCGATCGCTCAGTTTTCACAGCTCTGTGAGCAGAGTGCTGTAGTGGAATTGCACTCCTGTGATCCATAGAAGAAGTCCAGCCAAGCGAGCTTTGACCAGACTTCTCCTTTAATTGTCCAAAAACAGGATGGAAAATCAACATCTATAGAATGTCCTATTCTTGGACAGTGTTTCGTAGCTTATCCTCCTCAGTTTTAATAAGTGTCAGCAAGATACCCCAGAATTTATATCCATGCAAGTAGCACCAACACCTCAATCTGATTACCATGGAAGGTGTCAGCTGTTGATTGTCCTGTTCTGGGACAATGTTGATTGAGGTGGAAGCCATTCCATAGCTTATTCTAGCCACCTCCTCAGTTATAATGAGAGTCAGGAAGATATCCCACCATTTATATCCACACAGGTAGCACCAACACCTTAATCCAATCACCATGTAGCTATTGATTGTTCAAAAACAGGATCGAAAATGAACATCTACAAGACCCATCCTGTACTTGGACAATGTTGTTTGATAAGGAAGACATTTCGTAGCTTATTCTCCTCAGTTCTAATGAGTGTCAAGAAGATACCAATCTCCAAGAACCCATCCTGTTCTTGGACATGTTGATTGATGTGGAAGACATTTCATAGCTTATCCAAGCCACCTCCTCAGTTCTAATGAGCGTCAGGAAGATACCCCAGAGTTTATAACCATTACGGGTAGCACCGACACCTCAATCCAATCACCATGGAACGTATAGATGTTGATTGTCCAAAAACAGAATGGACAATCAACATCTACAAAAACTAATCCTGGTCTTGGATGCTTGACATCTACAAGAACCCTTCCTAGTCTTAGACAATTTACATCTACAAAAATCCATCTTGTACTTAGACAACGTTCATTGACAAAGACATTTTGTAGCTTACCCAAGACACCTCCTCAGTTCTAATGAGTGTCAGGAAGATACCCCACCATTTATATCCACACAGGTTGCACCAACACCTCAATCCAATCATGGAATGTGTAGAACTCGACTGTCTAAAAGCAGGATGGAAAATTACCATCTGCAAAAACCCATCCTAGTCTTGGACGATTGACATCTACACAATCCCATCCTTATCTTGGATGATCAACATCTACAAAAACCCATCCTAGTCTTGGACAATTGAGAGCTACAAAAACCCGTCCTAGTCCTGAATGATCGACATCTACAAGAATCCATCTTGTACTTAGACAATGTTGATCGACAATGAAGACATTTTGTAGCTTATCCAAGCCAACGCCTTAGTTCTAATGAGTGTAGGAAAGATGCCCCAGAATTTATATCCACACAGATAGCACAGACACCTCAATCCAATCACCATGGAATGTGTAGATATTGAGTGTCCAAGAACAGGAAAACCAAGAAACCATCCTAGTCTTGGAGAATCAACATCTACAAGAACCCATTGGCTGGCCATACATTATGCAATTTTCTTGTTCAATTTCCTTTAGATTTACCTTAATCTATGTAGTTAAAGGGCCTGCCTGATTGAAATTCTATAATGTATGGCCAGCCATATTGTTCTGGGATAATGTTGATTGATGTTGAAGATGTTTCTCCAAGCCACATCTTCAGTTCCAATGAGTTTTATAAAGATACTCCACCATTTATAGTCACGCAGGTTGCACCTTAATCCAATTACCATGCAATGTGTAGATCTTGATTGCAGAACAACAGTTATACACATTCCATAGTGACTGGATTAAGATGCTGGTGCTTCCTATGTAGATATAAACGGTGTGATATCTTCCTGACACTCACTGGAACTGAAGAAGAAGCTTAGAGAAGCTACAAAAAGGTCTTCAACATCAATCAACATTGTCCAAAAACAAGACGGGCCCTTGTAGAAATTGACTATGCATCCTGTTCTCAGACAATCTACATCTTCACATCCCGTGGTGACTGGATTAAGGTATTGGTGCTACCTGTGTGGATATGAATGGTGGGTTATCTTCCTGACACTGGCTGGAAATGAGGAAGTGGCTTGGAGAAGCTACAAAACATCTTGATTATCACAGAACAATGACTAACGTTTTAATTACAGTCGCCCAGCTTTAATCAAATATTTTGCTATCTTGCAAATACTTCTCAATCTTTTGTTCTACAAGAAGATTGAACACCAGAATGGAAAAAAAAAAAAAAAAAAAAAAAAAATCACGTTTCTCCTCTATTTTGTGTACTTAGTTCATTGTAGCAGGCTGGGCAGGGGAAGGTTTTTTAAGACCTGGCTGCCTATGGAGAAAAATAAAATCAGGGGTTAACAAAGAGTTGTTTCCAGATCACATGCGGCGTGTCCATTTTGTGTTTATCCCTCAAATAATGTTCCTAAATGATCCAGTTCTTTACTCCTACATGCCAAATCAACAGCTTCACTGTATGAGAAGTTTTGCAGTTGGTTCTACTTGCAATCCAATCTTTTGTTTTTGCATTTTTCCTGAAGAACGAACTAGCTTAGATTTGGGTGCTAGACTGATAGACCCAAGAATTGGTGCATTACAAACTGTAAACAGCGTAACAATCCCTTCACTCTCTCTGAAACTTGGTTTGGTACACAAAGTAACAAATGAAAATGTAAAAGTATCCAAATTAGATACAAATAGAAAGTCTATAGCTTCCAAATGTAGGGAAGCTCAGAATGTACCAGCATTGCTACATTGAACTACAGCGGTGCCGAGAGGAGGAGTTTCAGGAGGCGGAGTCATTGCAGGAATCACTGCCTGAAGGCAGAAAGGTACCATGGGATATGTAGTCCTTAGAAATAGAGGAGAAGCTGCAAAGCACGCAGGGAATCCAGGAAGTTATGGAAAAAGACGGCCAGCAGACAGGCAGTACTCACAACAGGAAAGAGAAAGATTTTTTAAGTAATCTTACATTGAATTGTCTAAGATAACTCTTGTTTGTATTGGTATTACAATGCGGATGTACGATGCTGATGTTATAAATTAAAGTGTATGCTGTGACCGGAGAGATTGGCTTTATTAAGAATAATTGAACTCTAACCATGTCTAGGTATACAGCATTGTGTTAATTTTCTGGTCTGTTATATTTTTTACAATGTGTATCTCTTACTTCACTGTATGTGTAAGGTTACTGAATGCGGCCTCGATAGATGGCCATCTTGTATTCAAGTCATTAGGATTCGTTCTCCGATGTACAGCATACGGTATCTTTGAAATTCATTCTACTTGTTTATTTTCTTTCCGTTTGTTAAACTTTCAATACAAATTTAAAATGATAAAATAAGAACCATTGAAATGTAAATGACTGCACTCACACATAAAATGCTTGTAATCCATTAATCAGATACCTCCATCATGCCGCTCCCGGCCAGTAGCATGTAAAAGGAGGTTGAATGGTATTTCCGATTAAGGCAGTTGGAATGAAAAAATGAAATGAAAAATAACAAATCAGCGCAAATATGTGCACAAGTAACAGAAAGCAGCTGAACACCAGGGTCAAAAATCAAATCCCTAGGAGTAATATATAGCAGATGGTGCAGCGCTAAATATGAAACATTAAATAGTCCATAAAATCCAAGCAATCATAAGTGGTGTGTCATCATGCTGGAAACTCAGTGGGTAAGTGTGATAAAAAAAAAAAATATGTAAAAAAATACGCGTGAATATCGCGCTCTCAGAGAAGATGAGAGCAGCTAGCACAAACAAGTGATCGAAAACTGTAAGAAATATAGTGTAAAGAAAAAGTGCAGCGCTAGAAAATGAGTGGTAAATGACATTGATTCATATCGTACAATGTAAATACATATATCCCAAAAGTGTGCATTAGTTTGATTGATAAATATACAATATGAACATAATTTTCAGATATTCTTAAGTGACACACTATTGAAAATTGAGTCCAGGAAACATCCACTGAAGTGTGTATATAACTAACACAAACTAGTGTGGAAAAATGAGTCCATGAACCATCCATTGAGGTGTGTATATATCTAACACCAAAAAGTGTGGAAAGGTAATATAGTGTTGATAGAAGATCCACCACTGTTTGTAAAAGTGGGGAGGCTTACCGGAACGATTGGACACAGATGGGTGTACACCCACTGTGCCAGTTAGGCTTGTAAAGATGAAGATCCCTGAAGATGTTATAAAGGTGACCAGGATACTTGTAGATAGTGTATATAGCGAGAAAGGGCAAATCCAATCAGATATCCAAAGCATATGTGGAAAAAATGTGAGAGCACATAGCGTGATACTGTATAAAAAGCTTTAAAGCATATTTATTGAAGGTAAAACACTCACAGCGCCGAGTATTGGTAAAATATGGCAGTGTCAGTGGTGTCAGCAATCCGTCCCGACGCGTTTCGTCCTACCGGACATCATCTGGGGTGCCTCACCACTCTATACACTGCCCCTTATATATGATAAATGACCCCCTTGTTGAAATGTGGCTCCAATCGGTGGTGCTGTTAATGGGAGGCTACTTCCGGGTAAGTGGAAGATGGCGCCAACCGCGTGCGTTGCACGCCTCTCTTAGATAGATATAATGGAGCGCACGCGTGCGCATCGCCCTAACAACATACCGCACTCACTCCAAACATGTACGTCCAAAGCCGTCAGCGTGGAACGACAGCGCGGCACCAACCCAAGACATAATGATGTCACGGCGCGGCGTGTCGAACCTCGTTCTGAGTGGATAGTGGAACGCACCGAAGGAGGAAGTGGGAGTGTACCGTGTTAATAATATGTTGCGGATCTAGGTGCATAGCAAAAAACACCATGAAGAAAGGAAGCGATCGTCTATTAGCAAAACACTATTAGAAAAACACTAAGTACAATCGAATGAGATTTCGCCCATGTATACAAATACATGACGTGAATGTGGGCATAAGTTTGACTATTTGTAGCCGACCGCACAATATATAAATAAATACAAAATAAAACATATAAATACCGCGCTAGCATAAGGGTTATACCACTGTAAAATAAAAATAAAATAAAAATAAAAAAGCTGCAATCCTAAAGTGAGGCGTGCACACAAATATATACAAAAAATCAAAAAAAGACTGCGCTAGAATACATATTAAACACCTTATATGATTAGGTAATTACAAAGAGAAATAAATCAATTATTCAAAGGTGAATGAATAAATAATAAATAAGCCAGATATGACACAAACAATGACATGAAATTATATGTGTCAACTACCAAAAGTAAGTCCAAAGAAATGGTGAAAATGTTCAAAGAAGAAAGTGAGTCTCTGAAGTCAGAGCTGGATAAGGGGTGATCGAATGGTTACACTCAGCACCCAGTGAAAAAAATCCTCCACCTTGTAAGATGTAAGCTTACCAGAGGTAAGCTGGATTAAAGCTTATCTTGGATATCCTCAAGGAGACACAACTCTATAGACCTCCTCGCCGGGAAGGGGAAGGCAGGGCCTCTCTTGTAGCGGACCTCAGACAGCGTGCCAAGGGGACCCAGAAATAAAAGGAATGTCCTCCATAGTGTAAATCCGTTTAGTATTTTAATGTGAAATAAGGTAAAACACTTACATAAAATCTGGTAAAAATCACAGAGACAGCCGGCCGGCTAGCATACACCCGTTCGGTAAGATGAAACGATGACGTCAGCGCGTCGACCTTCCGACGTACGTTTCGTCCTATTGGACGTCGTCATGGGAACGGGCGACGCACTGACTCATCGCTACTTATAAGCACAAAACGAAACCAAGCCTCGCTGTGAAGCTCGGATGGCGTCATCACAACATCCTGTCGAATAAGGATGTGTGTATCGAATAACATGGTATAGGCTGACGCTTCCCTTGTCAGCCAATCATAGCAATCTATTGTGAAGAAAGAATTAGATAAGTAAAACACTATAGAGGGCGTGATCGAAACACTCATATACGCCATCTAGTGGGCTGAGTGAAATAAGCATTCAAAGCCACATCTTATTGTATGAAAAGAATAACTAGTAGGTTAAAATAGAAAAAAAAGGAACTAAAAGAAAAAAACTTTATTATGTATAAAATGTGATATCTGAATATCTAAAAAAGAAAGACTAGCTGACGCCATCCGAGAGTCAAAGGAGGCTAGCAAAATTAAATGGACATCATATCAATATAAAAATTGTGTATGACTCAAAAATGACATTTCATCTAAATAATGAATAAGAAGTATCACACCTCTCATCCCACTCAATAGATTAAATGGGATAGTAATAAGATAATGGAAATAAAACCAAACAATCAATTGTTTTAAGAGTTATCTAAAAAAGCATTTAGATCTACTTCTACATTAAGCCCAAAGGGGGTATAGCATTTCAATCTGTGTATCCAGGTCATCTCGAGTCTGGAAATCCCTCGTAAAACAGACCCCCCCCTCCAATGTGGAGTGTATCTGTCAATACCCAGAAAGATGGTTTTCCTGGGGTCACGGTTGTGTACTTCTAGGTAGTGTCTTGAGACCGGATGTTTAGGAAAACCGGTTAGGATGTTAGTAATGTGTTCATTCAGCCTTACGGATAAGGGGCGCTTGGTTCTGCCTACATATTGTAGGCCACAAGGGCATTGGAGAAGGTATACCACTCGTTCTGTAGAACACGTGATAAATGATCTGATCTCAAACTCCATCTGAGTGCTAGTGGAAATGAAGTTATGTGTCCTTCTGTGTGTACACCCACTAAGGGAACACACCCTACACCTCCTGCACTGATAGAAACCGATCATATATTCAAAAAATCCTTTCTTGGGGAGAGGAGGGTCTAAAACATTCGGAGCCACTCTATTTCTAAGAGAGGGAGCACCTCTATAAATTACCTGTGGTCTAACCGGGAGGATAGGACCAAGCACATGATCGTTCTTAAGAACATGCCAATGCTTTTTTATTAGTTTGGCTACATTTTTATGTTGGGAGGAATAGGTGGTAATAAAGGGAATGGCGGGTAATCTCTCACGGTGAGGATTCTTAGTTTCGAGTAAAGTACATCTATCAATCTTAGCCACTTCATCCAATGTGTTCCTCAAAGATGTCTCTACGTAGCCCTTCTCCAGGAAACGTTTTAACAGAATATCAGCTTGGGCTAGAAATTCAGTATGGTCAGAACAATTGCGTTTTAAACGGATAAATTGGCTTTTCGGCACAGACTTCAACCAGGCCTCGTGGTGGCAGCTGTCAGTCGGTATGTAGGAATTCCGATCTGTATTTTTAAAGAAGGTGGCTGTAGTGAATTCCCCATCCTTCACACCAATCTTTAGGTCTAAGAAATTAATCTCGGACTGGCTGGCCTCATATGAAAGTCGGATCCCCCGATCATTGTTATTCAACCCCACCATATATGTATCGAGATCCTCACGGTCACCATTCCATAGGAGGAGGATGTCATCTATGTATCTAGCCCACAACATCACCTGAGGTTTTTGTTGGGCATAGATGACATCCTCCTCCCACAGGGCCATAAAGAGGTTCGCCAAACTGGGGGCATATTTTATCTTTATGGCCCTGTGGGAGGAGGATGTCATCTATGCCCAACAAAAACCTCAGGTGATGTTGTGGGCTAGATACATAGATGACATCCTCCTCCTATGGAATGGTGACCGTGAGGATCTCGATACATATATGGTGGGGTTGAATAACAATGATCGGGGGATCCGACTTTCATATGAGGCCAGCCAGTCCGAGATTAATTTCTTAGACCTAAAGATTGGTGTGAAGGATGGGGAATTCACTACAGCCACCTTCTTTAAAAATACAGATCGGAATTCCTACATACCGACTGACAGCTGCCACCACGAGGCCTGTTTGAAGTCTGTGCCGAAAAGCCAATTTATCCGTTTAAAACGCAATTGTTCTGACCATACTGAATTTCTAGCCCAAGCTGATATTCTGTTAAAACGTTTCCTGGAGAAGGGCTACGTAGAGACATCTTTGAGGAACACATTGGATGAAGTGGCTAAGATTGATAGATGTACTTTACTCGAAACTAAGAATCCTCACCGTGAGAGATTACCCGCCATTCCCTTTATTACCACCTATTCCTCCCAACATAAAAATGTAGCCAAACTAATAAAAAAGCATTGGCATGTTCTTAAGAACGATCATGTGCTTGGTCCTATCCTCCCGGTTAGACCACAGGTAATTTATAGAGGTGCTCCCTCTCTTAGAAATAGAGTGGCTCCGAATGTTTTAGACCCTCCTCTCCCCAAGAAAGGATTTTTTGAATATATGATCGGTTTCTATCAGTGCAGGAGGTGTAGGGTGTGTTCCCTTAGTGGGTGTACACACAGAAGGACACATAACTTCATTTCCACTAGCACTCAGATGGAGTTTGAGATCAGATCATTTATCACGTGTTCTACAGAACGAGTGGTATACCTTCTCCAATGCCCTTGTGGCCTACAATATGTAGGCAGAACCAAGCGCCCCTTATCCGTAAGGCTGAATGAACACATTACTAACATCCTAACCGGTTTTCCTAAACATCCGGTCTCAAGACACTACCTAGAAGTACACAACCGTGACCCCAGGAAAACCATCTTTCTGGGTATTGACAGATACACTCCACATTGGAGGGGGGGGTCTGTTTTACGAGGGATTTCCAGACTCGAGATGACCTGGATACACAGATTGAAATGCTATACCCCCTTTGGGCTTAATGTAGAAGTAGATCTAAATGCTTTTTTAGATAACTCTTAAAACAATTGATTGTTTGGTTTTATTTCCATTATCTTATTACTATCCCATTTAATCTATTGAGTGGGATGAGAGGTGTGATACTTCTTATTCATTATTTAGATGAAATGTCATTTTTGAGTCATACACAATTTTTATATTGATATGATGTCCATTTAATTTTGCTAGCCTCCTTTGACTCTCGGATGGCGTCAGCTAGTCTTTCTTTTTTAGATATTCAGATATCACATTTTATACATAATAAAGTTTTTTTCTTTTAGTTCCTTTTTTTTCTATTTTAACCTACTAGTTATTCTTTTCATACAATAAGATGTGGCTTTGAATGCTTATTTCACTCAGCCCACTAGATGGCGTATATGAGTGTTTCGATCACGCCCTCTATAGTGTTTTACTTATCTAATTCTTTCTTCACAATAGATTGCTATGATTGGCTGACAAGGGAAGCGTCAGCCTATACCATGTTATTCGATACACACATCCTTATTCGACAGGATGTTGTGATGACGCCATCCGAGCTTCACAGCGAGGCTTGGTTTCGTTTTGTGCTTATAAGTAGCGATGAGTCAGTGCGTCGCCCGTTCCCATGACGACGTCCAATAGGACGAAACGTACGTCGGAAGGTCGACGCGCTGACGTCATCGTTTCATCTTACCGAACGGGTGTATGCTAGCCGGCCGGCTGTCTCTGTGATTTTTACCAGATTTTATGTAAGTGTTTTACCTTATTTCACATTAAAATACTAAACGGATTTACACTATGGAGGACATTCCTTTTATTTCTGGGTCCCCTTGGCACGCTGTCTGAGGTCCGCTACAAGAGAGGCCCTGCCTTCCCCTTCCCGGCGAGGAGGTCTATAGAGTTGTGTCTCCTTGAGGATATCCAAGATAAGCTTTAATCCAGCTTACCTCTGGTAAGCTTACATCTTACAAGGTGGAGGATTTTTTTCACTGGGTGCTGAGTGTAACCATTCGATCACCCCTTATCCAGCTCTGACTTCAGAGACTCACTTTCTTCTTTGAACATTTTCACCATTTCTTTGGACTTACTTTTGGTAGTTGACACATATAATTTCATGTCATTGTTTGTGTCATATCTGGCTTATTTATTATTTATTCATTCACCTTTGAATAATTGATTTATTTCTCTTTGTAATTACCTAATCATATAAGGTGTTTAATATGTATTCTAGCGCAGTCTTTTTTTGATTTTTTGTATAAATAAATACATACGTTTGATGTACAAAAACGGTAGCTAAAAAAAAAAAAGGGGGGGGGGTTCATAGAAAAGAAAGGAAATAAAGAGCCACAGTCTCACATGGGGGTCTAAAGCCACAAAAATCAATTAAGTATACAACTAGTACTTATCTCAATCTAAACAGAAATAGGATGGCTAGTGTAATGGCTAATACATGACTCAATCTGATGGATATCATCTCTTAACAGAGGAAAAAAAAAAATCTTTAATGATAGAGAAGGGAGGGACAGTAAAAGGAAGGCGCAGCAATTTAGGATTGGTTAATAAAGGCATTAATGTCCCACTCGACATTGAGCCCCAATGGCGTGTGGGACTGGATTTCGTATATCCAATACGTCTCTAATTGGGATACACCGCGGGTAGAAACCCCTCCTCGCCAAGGGGGGACGTATCGGTCAATAATGAGAAATTGTGATCCGGAGGGGTCTCGGTTGTGGTACTGTCTGTAGTGTCTAGGGACAGTAGGTTTGGTATCTCCCCTATGATTTTTCTACATGTTCACCGACCCGGGTGGAAAACGCCCTAGTGGTACGGCCCACATAGTGCTTTCCGCACGGGCAGGTGATGAGGTAGACCACGTTTTTTTGTTGCGCATGTGCAGAACATTTTGATCGGATATATTTTATTGGTTACATTAGACTGGAATTCTAACGTTTTATGTCTACCACTAATGTTGTAATGAAACACAGTGCATTTCTTGCATGGAAAGTATCCCACTAGTTCGTGAAAAAAAAGTATGACGTTTAGGGGGGATCAATTATGTTTGGAGCAACCCTGCTCTGTAGTGAAGGGGCCCCTCTATAAATGACCTTAGGTCTTTCAGGCACACAATATACAGTCATTTCTCAATACCCCCCCAGTGACGTTCCATGATGGTTTTAATATCTTTATGTTGTGTCGAAAAAGAGGTCAACATGGAGTATTTGTAAGTATCATTGAGGGAGTGAGAAATCTTCGGGGTCAGTAATGATCTCCTATCTATTTGTGTGACATATTGTATTTCTGATTCCAGAGTGGCTGCATCATACCCCTTATCCGTGAATTTTTGTTTCAAGGATAAAGCCTGTACTCGGAATGCTTGGATGGTAGTGCAATTCCTCCTCAGCCTTAGGAACTGGCTGCGGGGGACTGATTTAAGCCAGGACCTATGATGGCAACTATCGATAGGTATAAAACTATTGCGATCGGTTGGTTTGAAATGAGTTTTGAAAATGAACTGGCGAGAGCTAATCTCTATGTCCAGATCCAAAAAGTACACCTTAGTTGGACTGTATTCAAGAGTCAAAAAAATTCCCCTGTCATTGCTGTTAAGTCTTGAGAAGAATTCTTCGAGTGATTCGGGTGGGCCCATCCCAAAGGAGGAGGATGTCGTCTATATATAAACTTACAAACAAGGCACTCATCCAGTGCCAGATGTATGAGCGTAAACAAGATGAAGATGCGAGATGGCCGCGGGTGACGTCACGACGCTCCCTTCCTTCCGTACGCAACGCGAAGGGAGCGTCGTGACGTCACCCGCGGCCATCTCGCATCTTCATGTTGTTTACGCTCATACATCTGGCACTGGATGAGTGCCTTGTTTTGTACGACTTTGTATGACCCGCAAGGGAAAGTGCATTTGACCTTCTATAATGAAAGGGTCCCTGTGCTGAGGTGAGAGGCCATCTTTTGTACTGGTGGAGGGATCACCCTTACCCACTGAGTTTCCAGCATGATAACACACCACTTATGATTGCTTGGATTTTATGGACTATTTAATGTTTCATATTTAGCTCTGCACCATCTGCTATATAAGGCAGTTGGAATGGTCAGAGCTTCCCAGGTCATACTCATGTCCCAGCCAACCCAACCCCCTCAGTGCAATGGCTTCAAACTTTAGCCTATGTAGAGAGTGCAGGGGTCAGAAGTATGTAATGTACAGGGTGCAGGAGTCAGCAGTGTGTAATGCACAGAGAGCAGGGGTCAGAAGTATGTAATGTACAGGGGTCAGCAGTTTGTAATGCACAGAGGGCAGGGGTCAGAAGTATGTAATGTACAGGGTGCAGGGGTCAGCCATGTGTAATGCACAGAGGGCAGGAGTCAGTAGTATGTAACATACATAGTGCAGAGGCAGGAGTATGTCATGTACAGAGTACAGGGGTATGTAATGTACAGAGTGCAGGGGTCAGCAGTGGGTTAAGTACAAAAAGCAGGGGTCAGTAGTATGTAACATACATAGTGCAGGGGTCAGGACTATAATGCACAGCGTGAAGGGGTCAGTAGTACCGTGTTTCCCCGAAAATAAGCCTGGGTCTTATATTAATTTTGGCAACAAAAGACACAATAGGGCTTATTTTCGGGGTAGGTCTTATGTCATGTGCTGTCTCCCCCCCCTCTCCCCCCTACCCGTCAGAAATCCCCAATGGAACAGAGTAAAAGTGGTTGTAATATCCTAGAATCCACTCTATTACAGTATTGTATAATGTAAACTGTGTATGTTTCTATGATATAATTGTGCCCAATACCCTCTTATAGCACCCTCTTATAGCACCCTCTCTGCGCTTCTGTGACCCGTCGGAGCTCTTTTCCCCGCTCCGTGCACTGCAGAGGGGGTGCTGAGATTCCCTGCTGACAGCTGGGAGAAGAGGAGGAGAGCAGCGGGAGGTCAGCTGAGCGCCACTATAATGAAGGTATTTGGCACAATTGTATTACAGAAACACACACACTGTACATTATATATACTACTGTGATGGAGTGGATTCTAGGATTTTACAACCACTTTAAACAAGGGCTTATTTTCAGGGTAGGGCTTATATTGCAGCCCTCCCCAAAAATCACAGTAGGTCTTATTTTCGGGGACACACGGTATGTAACATAAATAGGATCAGGAGTATGTAATGTAAATGTACAGAGTACAGTGGTGAGCAGTGGGCAAAACACAGAATGCAGGGGTCAGTAATATGTAATGCATAGAGTGCAGGGTTCAGGGGAAATGTAATGCACAGAGTGCAGGGGTCAGGGGGAAATGTAATGCACAGAGTGCAGGGGTATGTAATGCACAGGGTGCAGGGGTATGTAATGCACAGAGTGCAGGGATCAGGAGTATGTCAAGTATGTAATGCAGGAGCCAGGCATATGTAATGTACACAGGGCTGGGGTCAGGAGTATGTAACATACAGAGTACAGGGGTCAGGTATGTGTAATGTACAGAGTGAAGGTGTCAAAAGTATGTAATATACACAGTGCAGGGGTCAGGGGGAATGTAATGCACAGAGTGCAGGGGTCAGGGGTATGTAATGTACATAGTGCAGGGGTATGTAATGCACAGAGTGCAGTGGTCAGGGGTATGTAATGAACAGAGTGCAGGGGTCAGGTGGAATGTAATGCATAGAGTGCAGGGGGTATGTAATGCACTGAGTGCAGGGGTCAGGAGTATGTCAGATATGTAATGCAGGAGCCAGGCACATGTAATGTACATAGGGTTTGGGTCAGGAGTATGTAACATACAGAGTACAGGGGTCAGGTATGTGTAATATACAGAGTGAAGGTGTCAGAAGTATGTAATATACACAGTGCAGGGGTCAGGGGGAATGTAATGCACAGAGTGCAGGGGTCAAGGGGTATGTAATGCACAAAGTGCAGGGGTCAGGGGTATGTAATGTACATAGTGCAGGGGTATGTAATGCACAGAGTGCAGGGGTCAGGGGTATGTAATGAACAGAGTGGTGGGTCAAGGGTATGTAATGCACAGAGTGCAGGGGTCAAGGGTATGTAATGAACAGAGTGGTGGGTCAAGGGTATGTAATGCACAGAGTGCAGGGGTCAGGGGTATGTAATGAACAGAGTGGTGGGTCAGGGGTATGTAATGCACAGAGTGCATTACATACAGGGGTATGTAATGCACAGGGGTATGTAATGCACAGTGTGCAGGGATCAGGAGTATGTCAAGTATGTAATGCAGGAGCCAGGCATATGTAATGTACATGGGGCTGGGGTCAGGAGTATGTAACATACAGAGTACAGGGGTCAGGTATGTGTAATGTACAGAGTGAAGGTGTCAGGAGTATGTAATATACACAGTGCAGGGGTCAGGTGTATCACCAACCAGAAATACCATTCTATTGCTCTTGCATGCTAATACTCATAAGCAGTATGATGGATAGATTCACTTGATTCAAGAATTTAAAAAAATGCATCTGTGAGTAGAATCATTTCAAGTATTCTTATTATAGGAAGCTCTGCATTGTGCTGGAGAACTTTGTGCTTTGAATTTGTTTTCCTGAAACAAGCCCTCTGACCTTGTTAGCGTCCCTGGACACCTATGTCATTTCAACGTGTTTCCTCAAATGTTTCCAAGTGCTTCTGAGCCAGCAATGGAACCTATGGAAGGGCTGAAACCTTCAGAGCAAAGAGCAGTATGAAGTCATTTATTGAACACGGAGAGTTACGGAATTTAGCGCAGATGTATTAGGAGGGGAGTTTAAGCGCTGGGTGTGGGTCCGAAGGTTACAAAAAACTTTCTTCATTTGCCAAGGAAAGCCAAAATCTGGCAGAGGAACATTCCTCTACAGTAAGAAAACCCAGCAACAAGCAATAAAGGGAGTCAAGGGATAAGACGCTGGGTCAAAATGACCCCCAAATTACAGCCCACTGTGATCCTTCATAATTAGGATGTTCATACATTTCCTTTTTCGTTTTTTTTATTAGTTTTGGATAGAGTGGGGATGAGGTAAAGCTGACCTCCGGGAAAAATATCCAAATACTCAATTAAAATGCATAGAAGCAATTTAAATTTTACCTGCTAAAGGATTTGGTGTTTTTTGACCATCCAAATCTGAGATTTGCACATCTCCGACGCACGGCACAGCCTGGTAGATTACACCACACACTCAATTAAGGAATATTGTGGCCCTATCTCTAGCCTGCTGACCAGACAGTGAAAGAGCAGCAGCAGATTGATAAGGTCAGCTCTCTGTTCACTTTGCTTTCTCTTCCTATTAACATGCTCCTAGTCAGCACATTTGCAAGGAGCACACCCGATTGGCTCCCAGTGATGCCCCTCCCTCCCTGGGAATAAACAATGCCCCATCTTTGGTATCAGTGTAAGGAATGGCTCCCCATCCTTGGTGACATTGGGAGGAATTGTGCCCCATCATTATTGTCTTTGGGCCCCATTGTTGGTGTCTTTGAGAGGACGTATTCCCCATCATTGGTGTAATTGGGAGGAATTCTGTCCCTTCATTGGAGTCAGTGGGGAGAATCATGTCTCATTGTTGGCATCAGTGGATGAATCTAGTGCCCCAAGGGCCGGATAAAAGCAAGCAAAGGGCAGCGTCTGCCCCCAAGATCAAAGTTTGGAGACCCCCGATATACAGTATGCACCGAGTTCAGCTTTTTAGATTTACATTGCTTTCTATGTCCTTTCTTGAGACATGGACCCCAAGAGGGACACAAACTGCAACTATACCTGACTCGGTTCCCACTCTTCCCCCCCCCCAATTTTTTACTTCCGGAATGAGGTTCGTATTTTTAACAGATGGGGGGTGTTATGAAGAGTGATCTGTGATCCTACCCACATACCATATGTAGGGAGATGTAGTTCTGGGGGTGTTCCTACATCATTAGGAACTGATCTTCCAGCAGCAGTCCCATAAAGAATATTTCAAGCCAAGTTAGGCAACCTTGGCCCTCCAACTGTTTTGAAACTACGTCTAAGTCTACTACTACTAAGTCCCATGAGACATTGCAAGGCCCTGACAATCACAGGCTAGACTCCTAGAGGCAGGGGCATGATGGGATTTGTAGTTTTCACCACAGCTGGTTGCTTACCCCTGGTATAGAGGGTGGGTTGGGGGTTGGTATGTCTGTATGAACTCTAAAGCTGAACTCTAGATTTGATCTTTATTGCATTATTACATTAGGTCCAACTTGACACAAAGTATACATTTATCCTACTTTAGCCCATTGTTTGGGCTATCGCACCTGCCATGAAGGCGCTGAATGGCCTCATCAACGGCCCTCTTTTATTGCTAAGAAATACGCAGCCAGCTGGCAACCAACCAGAATATGAATCACCTTTTGTGGTTTCATCCATCCAACTCTTCTCCCCCAGTCTCTTGCTGTAATAGGTAGGGGTATGCAGGCGGTTAGATTATCACAAGTCCTGAACTTGTCTTTTCTTTGGTTGCCTAATTACGGACTGGAGAAATTCCAAGGTTCACACATGACTAGATGTTTGCTGTGAATATTACTTCATCTCAATTTACATTTGTTAAAGCTGAATTCCAGGAATTATCTCTATGACGAGGTTACCTTTTGGTCCAGCTAGGCTCAATGTAAATATTCATATCTCATACGTGATGGGACGTTGGGGAATCTGAGAATCACTTTAGTAGTTGGCGCTACTACAGATTTTTACCAATATCTTCCAGGTCCTACTTGGGTTCTATGCCAGTGTCTTCCCTGGTTCTCTGGGAAGGCTGGAAGTCCCTGTGGTTCAGTGATCACTGTGGTCTTCTAGGTCCTGCTAATGTCCTGTGCGAACAACTTCTCCTCTGTACACCGAGCCCAACAGGTCATTCACTTGGCACCACCATCCTTTATAGAATTGCCTTTTTGTTAATAAATACAAGGCACACTGGACTCCTAGGGGTGTATTTACTAAAACTGAAAAGTGTGAAATCTGGTTCAGCTCTGCATAGAAACCAGAATCGGCTTCCAGGTTTCATTGGCAATGCCTAATTGAACAAGCAGAAGTTAGAAGCCGATTGGCTACTATGCAGAGCTGTATCAGATTTTGCACTCTCCAGTTTTAGTAAATCACCCCCTTAGTGTTCTGTGCACAGAGAACCAGGGAAGACACTGGCATAGATTCCAAGTAGGACCTGGAAGATATTGGTGATCACTGTAGTAGCGCTGACTACTAAAGTGATTCTCAGATTCCCCAAGGTCCCATCAGGTATGAGATATGAATACTTACATTGAGCCAAGCTGGACCAAAAGGTAACCACGTCATACAGATAATTCCTGGAATTCAGCTTTAACAAATGTGAATTGAGATGAAGTAATATTCACAGCAAACATCTAGTCATGTGTGAACCTTGGGATTTCTCCAGTCCGTAATTAGGCAACCAAAGACAAGTTCAGGACTTGTGATCCTCTAACCGCCTGCATACCCCTACCTATTACAGCAAGAGACTGGGGGAGAAGAGGTGGATGGATGAAACCACAAAAGGTGATTCATATTCTGGTTTGTTGCCAGCTGGCTGCGTATTTCTTAGCAATAAAAGAGGGCCGTTGATGAGGCCATTCAGCGCCTTCATGGCAGGTGCGATAGCCCAAACAATGGCTGAATGCGTCTACCGGAAGACAGGAACAAAGAGAAGGTATACACAAGGACAAAAGTGGCCAAACTGTATCGGGAAAAGGGAAACATTAACATTATAATTATACTGCATGCCCAACAATCTTTACTGCACATAGGTGTGGCGTTTCCTGTACCAATAGCAAACCAAAAATGAAAATTTTCCCATAGCCCCTCATCTCTCACTCAACCTTAATACCTACCATCCCATTCCACTTTACCTAACCTTTAAAGGATAGATTCACACTTTTACACTAAGATCCAATGCATTACCGCACAAGGGTTAACGTGCCTTGTGTTAGGACAGGTTGTTGGAATACAGAATTGTATTTTGTGCAACAACTACTGTACATCAGTATTTAGTAGAGATGTATTCGTCAACCAGTAAATGGCAGTGTTTATATTTTTAGCTGCATCTATGGTATGCTCCATGTCTTTTCTATGAAAAAAAAATTCCTGTTTCCTGTTTGCAGTTAAGCAGCAAAGCCTGTGTGTACTGCCTGTCTGTTCTGTAGGGCAATATACAGAATTTCTAACACAGGTCATTCAGAAGAATGGGCTGGCAATGCACCAAAAGGTCCAAGAAAATGAACATGATGTCCCCTCTAGGTCTTTGCAGCTGGTACCCCTGATGGTGCACCACCGTGCCTGTGCAGTGTATTCTACATAGCTCTACAAACCTCCTAAAATGCGTGACATGGGTATCTCAGGAGGGTTTGTGAAAGGGCGGGGGCGTCTTTCACACCAAGATGAGGAAGTTAGAAGTATGAGGCATTTCCCCACAAAACTGTATTGCAATTTCCTATGTTAAAGTGGAACCTTAAGTCCAAATGAAGTCTTGCTAGATCACTTCAGACTGGTCTCTTTTGTGTATAGATATGTAAATCCTTAAAAAACGTTGTTAAAATCTAGTAACACACTGTCTCACCCTGCTCTGCACATGCTTAGATGCTCTCCATTCTTGGCACTGTGCAGAAAACGTAGAAGCCAATCTACTGATAGCCTAAAGATTTACTGCTGCTCTGGGTCTCTGGGCTTCAGCAAAATGGCTGCCTCCAGCAAGAAGAAACAAGAACGACGCAAGGCAATTTACAGCACACACTACTTTCGGTAGTATTATTATTAATGTGGAATGAGTGTTCCTTGCTAAAGAGCATGATTTGTTATTAAGTTGTTATGGGTAAAGTTCCACTTTAAGGGGCAAGGAGAAAAATAAACAAGTAAATGGAAGTGAAGGTCCCCTTTAGAGTGTGCAGCACATATTTAAAGTGATACTAAAGGTTTGGCTTTTTTTTTAAAATAGCAAACATGTTACACTTACCTGCTCTGTGTACTGCTTTTGCACAGAGCAGCCCAAATCCTCCTCTTCTTGAGTCCCCCCGTGGGGCTCCGGGCTCCTCCTCCGTGGCTGAGTGCGCCTAGAGCAATCTCCCGAGCCGCCTCTGTGTGGCTCGGCCCCGCCCCTGCTCCCTCCTCACTGGCTGTGATTGATCCTGCTGCTGTGTCTCAGCCAGTAAGGAAGGAGAGACCCAGGAGAGCCTCTGCTCTCATGCACGGGGGGGGGGGGGGGGGGGGGCTGAGGGGGGAGCTGCACATTGAAGTTTGTTTAACCTTCATGCATAGAATGCCTTTACAACCACTTTAAGGTACAACATATATTATATATTCACTAACTAAGTGGTGTCACTTTATGTATTAGTCATACGGGAGGAACATTCCGATGGATTGGTAGTATTTACAAGCTGTGTTTTGTGCACATGCCATAATGGTTGGTGCCATAATGGCGTCACGTGCCATAATGTTCCAGCAAGGAGTTATTTAGAAACCGTACACTTCCAGTTCTCTATAGGAGAAGACCAGACTCCGGAAACACAACAGATCATTAAATAAAACTGGATGGTTTATTTTTAGTGTGACCTCTCCGTGCACCTGCTAGACTCTACCGTGCGTGTCCGGACGCCGCCTGGCGATCTCATCTGTTTCCATAAAAGCATTTCATTTTCTTTTTTGTTTATGCAGGAGCCATCTCTGGAGTCCTGGGAAATGACAGTATGAGGTGAACACATTATGACGATAATCCTGTCCTTTAGAGCTATGGGCAGGTGTGGTAAGAGACACGTATCCCCTAAAAGAGCAAGGTGGGGGGGGGTATAGACAGGATATTGGGTGCTACTAATGACAGGAAACCTTGCGTGATGGAGCTGCAGCCTTGCGATCAGTCACATAGTAGAGTGCAGTAGGATATGTCTCTCTTTTGCACAAGTGTGGATCTTCAAAGCCTAAACTCCAGCTTAAAAAAAAAAAAGCTATCCACCAGCAATTTTGTTTTTTTAGTTTTGGACAGAATCGGGATTGATTGGAACCCCTGTCAAGTTTTTATTGCTAAAGTATTGAAAAGATGGGAGTTCCACAATAGTTTGTACATTCCAAAAATCGGAGTTACTTACCGGTAACGTCCTTTTCCAGGAGTCTTTCAGGACAGCACCATAGAGAGACCTTGGCTCCTCCCCTTCTGAGGAAACACCGCCTTCAACTTTAAGCTTTAAATCTCACCGCTCTCCCCCGGCCCCTCAGTTCTTCAAGAGGACCTCCGGTTAGCTGGGGAGACACAAGAACACGTCATAATAACTTTGATCTTACCTGACGTTCTTCTGCGATGAACTCCTTCACGAATATCCCTACAATAGGGTGGGTAACTGTGCTGTCCTGAAAGACTCCTGGAAAAGGACGTTACCGGTAAGTAACTCCGATTTTCCCACTTCCGTCTTTCAGGACAGCACCATAGAGAGGATGAGCGAGCACCTTACCTTAGGGTGGGACTACTGCCTGCAGAACCTTACGCCCAAAAGCCTGGTCTTTTGCTGACAGAAGGTCCAATCTGTAGTGTTTCACGAACGTGTCGAATCTAGACCACGTTGCCGCTCTACAGATCTGCTCCGGAGACGCACCAGCCCACTCGGCCTGAGAGGTCGCCACTGCCCTTGTGGAGTGTGCCCTGATACCCTTAGGGGCTTCCAACCCGCTAATTATATACGCCTGACTGATAGCTAACCTTAGCCACCTAGCTAAAGTGCGCCTCGAGGCTTTGCCTCCCTTTCTGGTTCCTGAAAATAACACAAAAAAGGAATCAGATTTTCTAAATGGTTTTGTATCCTCCAAATATTGCAGGACACACCTTCTTACATCTAGTTTATGAAACTTATGTTCCTGTTCCCTCACAGGATTCAAACAAAAGGTGGGCAAAACAATTTCCTGGCCTCTATGAAAAACCGAGGCTACTTTCGGTAAGAAGGCCGGATCGGCCTTAAAAATTACCCTGTCCGGGAAAACCTGAAAAAAGGGGGCCCTAATGGAGAGGGCCTCGAGTTCACTTACTCTTCTTGCCGTAGTGATTGCCACCAAAAACACCGTTTTGAGGCTAATCCATTTTAGTGTACATGTCTCCAATGGCTCAAAGGGTTCCCCTGTAAGTGCTTGTAGGACCAAGGAAAGATCCCACATTGGGAAGGGGGGGACCTTCAGAGGTCTCTGCCTACTCAATGCCTTAAAAAATCTAATGATCCAGGGATCAGCGGCTAGTTGTTTCTCCAGAAACACACTCAAGGCAGAAACCTGCCCTTTCAGGGTGCCAAGGGCTAATCCCTTGTCCGCCCCTGCCTGCAGGAACTCTAAGACCGCTATAGAGCTGTGAATATCAAAAGAAGTCTCTGTGCACCAGCTATTAAAACGCCTCCACGTTTTTTGGTAGATGACCTGGGTTTCTTTTTTCCTGCAGTTAAGGAGGGTCTTCACTAAGCTATCTGAGAAACCTCTGTTCTTCAACAATTCTTCCTCAGTAGCCAAGCCGCGAGGCTCCATCTCCCCACCTGGGGACAACAGATTGGTCCCTGGGAAAGGAGATTCTCCTGAACTGGCAAAAGCCAGGGGGGTTCCGCTGCCAGACTTCTCAGGATGGAGAACCAAGGCCTCCTGGGCCAATGTGGCGCAATAAGAATGAGGGTTGTATTTTCCAATTGGAATTTTCTTAGGACGGCTGGGATTAGTACAGGTGGGGGGAAGGCATAACACCTGTCGAAAGCCCAACTCTGAGCCAGAGCGTCTATCCCTAGAGCTCCATCCCACCTGTTTAGGGAGAAGAAGAGATGCACCTTCCTGTTCTCTCTCGAGGCAAAGAGGTCTATGCATGGCCTTCCCCATTTCTGGGATATTGCCTCGAAAACCCCCTGATTCAGAACCCAGTCGCCTTCCCTCAGCCGTTTCCTGCTGAGGTAATCCGCCACCAGATTTTGTTCTCCCTTCAGATGTACTGCCGAGAGGGATAGGACGTTTACTTCGGCCCATCTGAGAATGCTTTCTACCAGGGTCCACAAGGGTCTGCTCCTGGTACCCCCCTGCCGGTTTATGTAGGCTACGGCTGAGGAGTTGTCCGACCGGACTCTCACATGCTGTCCCTGAAGTTCCTTTTGAAAGGTTTTGAGTGCCAAGGCTACTGCCTTCAGCTCCCTCCAGTTGGAGGATCTTCCTGCGTCCTCCTTCCGCCAGCCTCCCTGAGCCACCCGGTCCTCCATATGCGCCCCCCAACCCATGCCACTTGCATCGGTCGTGACGCATCTGGACACCGGCAAAACCCAATCCAGACCCTGTGAGAGATTGGCTTCTTTCCGCCACCACCATAGGGATCTCTTGACCTGGTCCGGTACAGTTATCAGGGAATCCAAGGATTCCTGACTGTGGTCCCAACTGCTCAGGATAAATAGTTGTAACGGGCGAAAGTGTAAACCTGCCCACTGGACTGCTGGAAGTGCTGCCGTCAGTAACCCCAAGGCTGACATAGCCTTTCTTACTGATATTTGTTGGCTGCCCTGGAGTAACAACATTGCCCTGTCTACCTTCTGGATTTTCTCCATAGGCAGGAAGACCTTCTGTTTTGTTGAGTCCAACAGGAAACCTAAAAAGATTACCCTTTGCGAAGGAATCAAATTGGACTTTTCCAGATTTAAGAGCCAACCTAGACCCTCTAGGATGTTCCTTGTCAACTGCAGGTCCTGCGACAGTTGTTCCGCGGAAGGGGCAAAAAGTAGTAGATCGTCTAAATAAGCGATCACTGAAATGCCCCTGATCCGTAGGAAAGCCAAGACTTCTACCATGACTTTGGTGAAGATGCGGGGGGAAGAGGATAGCCCGAAGGGAAGGGCCCTGAACTGCCAGTGAAAGGTCCCTTCTCTGGTATTTATTGCCAGCCTGAGGAACCTTTGATACTGATCTGCAATGGGAATGTGCAGGTAGGCATCCCTCAAGTCTATCGATGCCATGAAGCAGTTTGGAGGAAGGAGCGTCTTTACCGAATAGATTGAGTCCATACGGAACCTCCTGTAGGTGAGAGAGACGTTCAGAGGCTTCAGGTTCAGGATGAGCCTGAACTTCCCCGAGGGTTTGCGCACCACAAAAATGTGGGAATAAAAGCCTCTGCCCGTCTCTCCTTCTGGCACTCGAACTACCACCTCCTGTTCCTCCAACTCCTGGAGGGAGGAAAGGAGAGCCGCTGACCTCTCTGCACATTTCGGTAGCGTGGTTACCAGGAGTCTGCATGGTGGAGGTTCTGCAAACTCCAACCTGTAGCCTCTTCTTATGACTTCCAAAATAAAATTGTTGGAGGTGATCATCTCCCACTGTGGAAGGAAGGCCCCCAGTCTTCCTCCCACCGTTATTCTGTCACTTTGTCTTTTTGGGCTGTTCAGGAGGGCGAAAAATAGCCCCCCCACGCCCCTTCCCTTTTTGTCCCCACCCCTTTTTCTGTTGGTCAGATTTTGGGGGGTCCAATTTCTTCCACGGCCGAGACTTTCTTTTAGTCTCTGCCGGTTTTCTTTTAAAAGGAAATGCCTTTTTTCTGTCAGCCGTTCTATCCAATACAGCTTCCAGACCTGGCCCGAAAAGCAAGTCTCCCGTGAGAGGAATGCCGCAAAGTTTAACCTTGGATGCGGTATCTCCCTGCCATGTTTTAAGCCATAAGGCTCTTCTTGCCGAATTGGACAATGCGGCTGATCTTGCAGACATACGCACCGATTCAGCTGAAGCATCTGCCAGGTAAGCTATTCCTTTAAGGAGCATGGGAAAAGACGATAGGATTGTTTCCTTAGGCGTACCCGCCTCTATGTGTGCTTTAATTTGCGTTAGCCAATACTCCATGTTTCGTGCCACCACCGTGGACGCCATGGCGGGTTTGAGGTTCCCTATGGAAGAGTCCCAGGATTTTTTCAGGAGGGAATCTATCCTTTTATCCATGGGATCTGGGAGTGCCCCCATGTCCTCAAAGGCCAAGTCAGTGTGTCTGGAGACCTGCGAAAAGGCTGCGTCTAGCTTGGGTGATTTGTTCCATACCAGCGCCTCCTCTTCTGCAAAGGGGAACCTACGCTTAAGTGCCTTTGAAAGGAAAGGCTTCCTTTCGGGGTCTTGCCACTCCTTTTTTATGGCGTCGACTAAGACCTCATGGACCGGGAACACCTTCCTCTTATGTTCCCCTAGTCCTTTGTACATCTGGTCATGGAGTGAAAGTTTTTTCCTTTCCTCCTGGATTCCTAGGGTGGTATGAATGGCTCCTAGGAGCTCCTCCACCTCCTCCAGGGAAAGCTTATAGCGAGAGGATCTTGTGGATTCCCCTTCCACCTCCTCTCCCTCTGACTCCCCTTGGGGATCTGAGGACCCGCTATCAGGCTCTTCCTCAACCTCGAATCTGGCACCTCCTGGATTCTCTCCACTTCCCGAGGGAGCATCCATTAAGGATTGAGGAACACTCTGCTGTGCTGGTGGAGAAACAACCTGCGGCTGTGGCAACTGAAGACTGGCAAACAATGTTTTAAAGGTCTGCACCGTATTGGAGAGTTCCTTAACGGATGCTGCTAAATCTGAAGACTGTTCTCCAGACTGCTCCCTTACTAGCCCTTCTATACAATCCCTGCAGAGGGGTTTAGACCAAGATTCCCCCATTGTGGTTCTACATGAGGGGCATTTCTTCTTGGTACTGTGGGGCGACTTGCTTTTCTCTGTAGCTTTGCCCTGGAAAACAAGTTAAAAAGTAGGGAGCAATCAGCAAACTTCCACCAGCACTACCACGGAGGGCCACCAGGGGTGCACTTCCCGGGACCGACCACCACCAGGGACCCAGTCGCAACCCTTTCCCCCCCTTCACCACCAGGGGGAGTTCTACACCTGTGGAGCTTTACAGGAAGCGGTAAGGGAACACCACCCCAGGGTTCCTCTTACCTTAGAGTGGCTGGTGCAGGATTCTCCTGGAGCGGTTCTTGAAGCCTCTGCTTCCGACATCTCCTTAGAGTACAGTGGTGATCCAAGCCCCTGTGCGCTGTCACCACAGCAGGTCAGAGGCAGCACCAGCCGAACGCGCGGTCCGTTTTCATCACCGCGACCGGAACCGGAAGTCACGGGTCAGACGGAAACACTGACCTCCGCCGGAAATGACGTCGCCCGTCCTCCGACCCAGCGCTCAGAGCTCCCACGCTGGCTGCACAAGCAGGGCGGTCTCCTGTGCTTCCGCCTATGCCACCGCTAGGCACAAGAGAAAAACGGACCCCCCCAGCTTGCAACTTCGCTAAGGGAAGATGGGGGAGCGTGATGTGCAGTCTAAAAAGGTACTCAGCCACACTAGCCCCTTAGACTGCAGCTTTCCTAGAAAAGATGAGCAGGAGAGGGCCAGAGAGAGCGCGCCCCCCTTTGCTCAGCCTGAATTTTAGCCTCAGCCTCCCCAGCTGTGCGGCCCTGGTTCCTTGCGATGTCTCCCCACCGGAGGAAACACCAGAACTGAGGGGCCGGGGGAGAGCGGTGAGATTTAAAGCTTAAAGTTGAAGGCGGTGTTTCCTCAGAAGGGGAGGAGCCAAGGTCTCTCTATGGTGCTGTCCTGAAAGACGGAAGTGGGAAAAAATGGTTTTATTCTGCAGCAACATCCAACGCATTTTGGAAGCCCAACACTTCCCCTTCATCAGGGCTTGTAGAGCAATAACCATAGAGTGAGGGGTGCTGCCTGAACTGTAAGTTGGAACCCATGCAGGAATGTGCAGGTCATGCCTATGCCTATCTCTATCCAGGCTCTTGGTTGATTTGTATATGTTTACCTGGGTTCCAACTTACTGTCCAGGACGGTCTTCCTCAAACCTATGGTTATCACTCTACAAGCCTTGATGAAGGGGGAGTCTTGAGCCCCGTAAACACATTGGCTGTTGTTGCAGAATAAAATCTTTTAATAGTCATGCCTATGACTATCTCTATCCAGGCTCTTGGTTGATCTGTATTCTCCTACCTGGGTTCCAACTTACAGTCCGGGACGGTATTCCTCAAACCTATGGTTATTACTCCACAAGCCTTGATGAAGGGGGAGTGTTGAGCCCCGGAAACACGTTGGCTGTTGTTGTAGAATCAAATATTTGAATGGTCATGACTATGGCTATCTCTATCCAGGCTCTTGGTTGATCTGTATTCTTCTACCTGGGTTCCAACTTACAGTCCAGGACGGTATTCCTCAAACCTATGGTTATCACTCTACAAGCCTTGATGAAGGGGGAGTGTTGAGCCCCGGAAACATGTTGCCTGTTGTAGAATCAAATATTTGAATGGTCATGACTATGGCTATCTCTATCCAGGCTCTTGGTTGATCTGTATACGCCTGCCTGGGTTCCAACTTACAGTTCAGGATGAGATCCCTCACCCTACGGTTATCACTCTGCAAGCCTTTATGATGGAGGAGTGTTTAGTCCCTGAAACACGTTGGCTGTTGCAAAATAAAATCTTTTAATGGACTGCACAAACTTAAGTGTGCCATTCCCATCTTTTCAATACTTTAGCAAACTCCTCCATGGTTCCAGCAGGACACCATAGTTGCTGGTGAGCAGCCTTCAAGATCACACATCACATATTACGTTGTATCAAACCACCTCAAGCTTCTTTTTTGCCGTCTCTGTCCCCGCTTAGTGGATTCGCTCTTACCAAATCTGAGATATATGAAAACTCTAAAACAAGAGGTGAGGATAAATCTTTCAATGGGCATACCTGTTCTGGTGACTACTGTCTAAAGAGGGGAATTCTTCTCGCTTTGGAGAGGCTTCTTCCCACTTCATGACTGATTTCCAGGAAAAGAAAATTGGGGTCACAGAGAAAAGAAAATATATATATAGACTGAAAGCAGTAAAGGCGCCACAACACAGGTCATAGAGTCCAGAAAAGTTTTTAGTTATATCATTGGTAGAAAAAATGAGCCAATGCATTTCGGGGGTTCTGAAACTTCCCCTTTATCAAGGCTTATATAGTAAGTAACCTCAAAATTTACTGGGACTCAGTAGGATATTGATACTATTCATATATAGGAGGTAACTGGAAATATAACCAGCAGATTGTGTAGCGGGGACAACATTATGAACAACACTACATACATTCTGTATAGGCCCCGATGAATATGGAGTGCCTGAATCTCCAAAACATGTTGGCTCTCATTTTCTACCAATGATTTCTTTAAAAACGTTTCTGGACGCTATGGTTTTTGGTAGGACGCCAGGGCCTCTGGCTCAGGCCCTCGCCTCCATGATCACCACTTTCACATGTAAACACAGAAGAAGTTCAGCTTCTGTGTTTACTTATGACTGTTTGTCTTCCAACAGCTTCCACAGATCTCCTGAGGGGGTCCCACCGAGTGCAGGATAGGGACAAGCGAGATGAAGGTGCCTAGAGTGCAGTGTGGATAACGACAACCCCACTGGATGATCTCCCTGGAAGTGCGAGAGGCTGAGCCACCTACAGTGTGCGAGTAAATAATAGAGCCGTCTGGGTGCTTCAACTTCATACAGCAACAAAAGTAAGACGTGGAAGATGGTGGAGCTTTTAAGGGGGGGGATGAAGACAGTTTAGGGGGATGCATGCAGAGATCAGAGCTGACGAGGGGTGAAAGTGGGATGTGGATGGGGATGCAGCTGTACAAGAAGCTAAACTCTGCACTCTGTGTGTAGCGCACCCCTGAACTCTGCACTCTGTATGCAACGCAATACTGAACTCTGTATTATGTATGTAGCTCACCCCTGAACTCTGCACTCTGTATGCAACGCACAACGCACTACTGAACTCTGTATTATGTATGTAGCTCACCCCTGAACTCTGCACTCTGTATGCAACGCACTACTGAACTCTGTATTATGTATGTAGCTCACTCCTGAACTCTGCACTCTGTATGCAACGCACAACGCACTACTGAACTCTGTATTATGTATGTAGCTCACCCCTGAACTCTGCACTCTGTATGCAACGCACTACTGAACTCTGTATTATGTATGTAGCTCACTCCTGAACTCTGCACTCTGTGTGTAACACCCCCTCGAACTCTGTACTCTGTACGTAATGCACTCCTGGTATTTAATGCCCCTTTTAGACCGTCCCACTGTTCGTGAGATTTGACCTCACCCACTATTTGATGCGTTTGGTGGGTGTGTGTGGGGGAGGGAGGTTTTTTTGGGTGGTTTGTGGTTGAGCTCCTGCACCTAATTGCTGAGGGAAAAAAAGCCCTGTATGATGCCATTACTGCTTTCTACAAGTTTGGACTTCCCTCAGGACCCCTCCTAGTTGGACATATTCTGGAGTACCCCTTGAAGAAGTCACGTGATCCGTGACGCAGCGCGTTGGGAGGAGTCAGTGATGTCACTTCCAGTGTCGCAGGTACCCGGTAGTAGCGATGAGGAGAGCCTTGTATCCCTCTCTCTGTCTACATCTTGTTTTAATGCATTGTACAAGACGATAATTTTGTGAGTGGACTATTGTTATTCTCAATAAATCCACATTTTTTTAAATATAGTTCTGCGCAATGAAAGTTTTTGTTTTCTCGCTCAGAGATCGGCCAATGTTTCAACACTAAGTGAGATTCTGAAAAGACCCAACTTAGCAGCATATCCCTGCCAGGAATATCAAAGATTTATATCTTCAAGGCACGACTAGACCCAGTGGGGTCGCTCCGTAAAGCGAGCGGGCATTGCACCCGCTGGTGAAGGTGGTGTCACTCATCACTGGAAAGGTTTTTTGGAGGAGCACTTTGTGAACACTTTATGAAGTTCTAAGTTATTTATTTATTGAATTTATTAAAGTGCTTAACCTACGCAGTCTTACCCGAAGGCCTCGATGTGCAAAAACGAAAGGACATTGACATTAAAAAACCTTAAGGGAACCAACAAACCAGCATAGCAAGATACAGAATAAAAGCCAGGGAGTCAGTCCAAGTTATGAAGACTTTTTGCATAGGGGACTTTGTTCAACAATTTTTCACTATTTGTCATGTCATGTTTATATATACATTGACACTATGTTGGAATAAGCGCACCATTTTTCAATTATTAATTCGGGAGTACGTGAGCAGCCTCACAGAGCGAGCTTACTCAGAACAATAGCCATTCACAGCACTGAATATCACAAATTTGGCACCTCTTATGCATGAATTTCTGAAAAAAAAAAAAAACAGATTCTAACCCTTCTCTACTCTATCTAAAACCAAATAGGCGTTTTGGCTATACATATACTTTAACCACTTGCTTACCGGGCACCTAAACCCTCCTCCTACCCAGACCAATTTTCAGCTTTCAGCGCTGTCACTCTTTGAATGACAATTGCACAGTCATCCAACACTGTACCCAAATTACATTTTTATCATTTTTCCCCACAAATTCAGAGCTTTCTTTTGGTGGTATTTGATCACCTCTGGGTTTTTGTTTTTTTTTTTAATTAAAAAAGACCGAATTTAAAAAACAAAAAAAAAAACATTTATAATTTTGTTAAGAAATTTTGCAAACAGGTAATTTTTCTCCTCCATTGATGTACACTGATGCGGCTACACTGATGGGCACCGATAGGGTGCACTGATGGGCACTGATAAGGCGACACTGATGGGCACTAATAGGCAGCACTGGTGGGCACTGATGGGGGGCACTGAAGGGCACTAATAAGTGGCACTGAAGGGCAATAATAGGTGGCACTGATGGGTGGCAGTGATGGGCACTGATCTGCACTGGTAGGTGACACGGATAGGCAGCACTGCTAGGTGGCACTGATGAGGCACCACTGGTGGGGATTGATAGGTGGCACTCGTGGGCATTGTAGGTGGCACTGATGTACTTGTGGGCACTGATTGGTGGGCACAAATGAGGCGGCTTTGCTTCTCCCTGTTCGGGACCGATGTCCCTTCAACAGGAGCCGGTGGCTGGCTTTTTTTTCTCCTCACGCTGTCAGCGTGAAAAAAACAAAAAAAACAAACAATCACCGATCCTCTGTTTACATCACGTGATCAGCTGTCATTGGCTGACAGCTGATCACGTGGTAGGGGGCCGGGATCAACCCCTTACTCCGATCTGTGATCATCTGAGTCTCATTGACTTGGGTGATCACAGCGCGCACACTGCAAGGGGGGGGGGCGCGGCCAGCTTGCAAAGGGGAGGACGTCTATTGACGCAGAGCAGATCTGCGCTGTAGCCGTCATTCGGCTATATCGTGGATCTGAAGGAGTTAATCACTATGCAGGGACTAAAATAAAAATAGCCTCTCCCACTATGTTCTGGTGAGGTCACCGGTGGACTTCCTGCTCTGCAATCCAGTGGCGGTCATCTTCCCAGTTGGATGACATCAAGCAGGACTCGCCCTCCTCCTTGACACAGATCAGCATTGACCTAAGCAGCCAATTGTCAGGCCTCAGCATGTGGACGTGGCACAAAGTGTACCGGTCCTTAGGAACCTCAGGGGACCCTGAGAGCAGGTCCGGTCCGTGGCAAATCCATTGGTGGCTGTACAGTGTACTTCCACACCTCCCAACATTTTGAGATGGGAATGAGGGAGCAAATGTATGTAGGCATGGGACACGCCCCTGCCACACCCCCTTAAAGAATAATTAACCCCCCCCCCAAAAAAAAAGGTTCATTAAATCCACAAGTGCTTTTTTTTTATCCACTACTATTCCTTTATATTGGCTTTTAATATTTAGAAATGCAGCAATTTAGAATTTGGATGAAAAGTTTAGCACCGGGAAACACTTTTTGAAAGATAAAAAGTGCATTTTATATACATCTATATAGATCAGACCAAAATGAGGGACAAATGAGGAGGAAAGAGGGACATTGCTCCAAATCAGGGACAGCCCCTCAGAATCAGGGACGGTTGGAAGCCATGTGTACCTCTTCTATTACTTTATGCAATTACAGAGCCCTATCTACATCTCCAGAGTTTTGTTATTGCAGCATGATGTTGTGTAAAGGAAAATGAGGACACAGCGTTTGCCACAAGAGCACGTGTCTCTGTTATTATTACACTCAGACATTAATGAGGCCATAGGCGTGCACAGCCTATTGCATTAGGGTGTTCACTCCAAAGCTCAAACACACATCAACTCTTCTGGGAAGATTGTCCACAAGGTTTAGGAGTGTGTCTATGGGAATGTTTGACCATTCTTCCAGAGACACATTTGTAAGGTCAGACACTAATGTTGGATGAGAAGGCCTGGCTCGCAGTCTCCGCTCTAATTCAACCCAAAGGTGTTCTATCGGGTTTAGATCAGGACTCTGCGCAGGCCAGTCAAGTTCCTCCACTCCAAACTCGCTCATCCATGTCTTTATGGACCTTGCTTTGTGCACTGGTCCAAATGATTTGGTGGAGGGGGGTTATGGTGTGGGGGTTGTTTTTCAGGGGTTGGACTTGGCCCCTTAGTTCCAGTGAAGGGAACTCTTAAAGCGTCAGCATACCAAGACATTTTGGACAATATCATCCTCCCAACTTTGTGGGAACAGTTTGCAGATGGCCCCTTCCTGTTCCAACATGACTGCAAAATAGTGCACAAAGCAAGGTCCATAAAGACATAAAGTGCAATAATTCACATTATAATAGTAACTAAAACATATAAAAGTAAGTAACAATCTAAAAAATAAAAATTCCAAAGTGCTACAATGGTGTCAACTTCCCAACTAAAAAGTTCAAAGTTAAATTTGTTTTGCAATTATCTGTAGAGGGGTTTCCACCATCCCTGCTCAGTTTTATTTGATATGTCTTGTTTTCAGTTTAATGTGTATTATATGTGAAGTTGCGTATGACAGAGACTGATATTGTGGTAATATTGAAGTTCATTGAGATTTCCATACATTAGAGGGTTCCACCATTATTAGCAAGTTAGCGCTGCACTTTCTTTTTTTTGTGGTGTGGGAACACATAACAGTGCTTAGCGGCAAACCTTTTACTGACACTTTATTTTACCTCCAGTAGTTTATTGTAAATAGTAGTTTGGTGATTACCTATTATACTAAAGATTGGCATGTGGCATTAATAAACATCAATGGATTTCAGTTGTGCCCCCCCCAAGCCGCCCACCCCCAGGACAATGTGCCCAACTGCCGAGTTCATCTCCCCATCCCTTGGCAGCATTGATGGGCACTAATAGGTGCCCCTAATTGACACTGATAGGTGGCACTCATAGGCAGCACTGATGTCCACTGATAGGCAGCATAGATTGTTAGCACTGATCGGCAGCACTGTTAGGCAGAAATGATTGGCACTGGTTGGCAGCACTGATGGGCCGCACTGATTGGCAATGATAGGTTGCACTGCTTGGCAGCACTGACTGGCAGCACTGATGGGTGGCACTGATAGGCAGCACTCATGGACACTGACAGGGTAGAGGGGGAGATTCACATGCAGCAGATACTGAAGCTTGGAAGAGCCACTCAGTGTGTGACACTGTCAGATAATGTAACCGCTTGCAGGGAGAGACCAGCTGTCACAACTCAGCTGCGATGTCGGGGATGGGCGGGACCAAGCAGCTATCAAACACCAGCCAATGATTGAGCCGCTTAAGAAAGGGGGTGGAGCCACATAAATGTAGGGGCCCGCCCAGACCCCATCCCATTGGCTGGTGTTTGATAGCTGTTCCGTCCCGCCCACCCCCGACATCACCGCTGAGTTTTGACAGCTGGTCTCTCTCCCTGCAAGCAGTTACATTACATGACAGTTTGACACACCGAGCAGCTCTTACTAACCACACGATCTGCTGCATGTGATACTGTTTCACAGGCAGCGCGGGCTACACACTCCTAGGATGCATGTCAGACCAGATCTCGGGAGACAGCACAGGGCGATTGGGGTGTGCCCAGGCACATCCGTCACACCCTGTGCGCATGCCTATGAATGAGGCCATCTGATGTCTTGATCTTCTGCCAATCTTGTGACACTTATGGATAGGTGTGTAGACATAAATGCATAAGATTTCTTTATTTAGCAAATTCGGTCAAAAGGCAGACACAGACTAGAGAAGACAGCAAAGATGTGTAGCGTTTGTTTAGTACATTTTACTTGTGCCCCATATCTCTGCATGCCAGTTTGCCAGGGTGACCCTTGTCAAATGTCAATCTGTTTGGAGAAGTGGCTGGTAAAAGGTTCCAAAAAACAGAATACTATTGGCAACCGAACCAATGATTTCACATTGACCTCACCTATTTACAACCATTGTACATCATCCTCCTTTGCCGATGCTTCGGCACTCTGCTTGCCTTCTCAAATGAGTGAGGCCAGGGGTCGCCATTGGCCCTCAGAGCCTCTGACAGGGGCTGTACACCTCTACTCAACCACCCTCCCTTCAACCACTGCTACGCTCTTTGAACACGACTTGCATCTGGTCTGACAATGCAAGGAAAACCCTAGGCTTCTCGTTCTCCCAAATTGGTCCTCTAGTATTTTGGCTCCCACTATGGACAAGCAGTGTGCCCTCCCCAAACCAGGTGCAGATATGAAATGTTCCTCAAGGAACTTCACATCCCATTTCATGATATTTTCCTCTTAATAGACGTCATCATAGGTGTTACGTTTCCTGACCAGTATGGAACAGAAGAAATCTGTACATCTCCGTGACAGTTTCCTTGTCAGCCTTTTCCTTCCTTCCTATAAACAGGTAATGGTGCCAAATGTTTAGGACTTTCCACTGCTTTAAATATTCTGTACCTAAAATATAAAGCGGAAGGAGATCATTTCCTCCACAATTCCTTACTGTTTTCAGTTTAGAGATGAAGGCCATTTCTGACCTGACATCCGTTAACTGATCATACAGGTGAGATGCCAGCCCTGACCCCCCCCCCAATGGAGCCAATGCTGGAAAATGTAAACCTTTACCCACCATAAAAAGGAGCTTTTGGTTGTGTTTACCCTATAGGCCATAGGATACCAGCTCTGCCCTCACCCCCACCCCCCTTCCGAAATGGGAGCTGATGCTGGAAAATGTAAACCTCTACCTACCATAAAAAGAGCTTTTGGTTACATTTGCCCCATAGGCCATAGGATACATCCCTCCAAAATGGGAGCCAATGCTGGAAAATGTAAACCTGTACATACCATAAAAAGTAGCTTTTGGTTGTAATTGCCCTGTAGGCCATAGGATATCTGTAACCCCCTGCACAACTACCCCACCTCTGTAACCCCCTGCTCCACCTCTGTACCCCCCTGCTCTTCTGCTCCACCTCTGTACCCCCCCTGCTCATCTGTCCCACCAATGTACCTCCTTTCTCCTCTGCCCCACCTCTGTACCCCCCTGCTCTTCTGCCCCACCAGTGTAACCTCTGCTCATCTGTAACACCACTATAACCCCTTTCTCATCTGGCCCATCACTAAACCCCCCTGCTCCTCTGTCCTACCACTGTAACCCCCTTGCTCTTCTGTCGCACCACTGACCCCTGCTCACCTCTTCCACCATTGTACCCCCTGCACATCTGCCCCACCATCGCACCCTCCTGCTATTCTGTTCTACTGCTAAACCCCCCCCCGTTCATCTGCCCCACCGCTGTACCCTCCTACTCACCTGCCCCACTGCTGTACCCTCTTCTCATCTATAATATGCACGATATGCAGAGTGGTTCAAGGAAGCAGAGATGAGACACATCTACCTGTCCTGGCACACTCATCCCTGCTGATCCACCTCCCGCATCCAACCCACATGCTTGTATAGGATGTATGCATAGCTCCCAACATTTTGAGATGGTAATGAGGGACACCTACTAACAAATGTATGTAGGCATAGGACACTCCCCCTGCCACACCCCCTTAAAGGAGAATTAACAAAAAAAAAAATACTTTTTTTTTACCACTACTATTCCTTTATATTGGCTTTTAAAATGTACAAATGCAGCAATTTAGAAATTGGATGAAAGGTTTAGCACTGGGAAACAATTTTTGAAAGATAAAAAGTGCATTTTACATACAACTATATGGATCAGACCAAAACGAGGGACAAAGGGACATTGCTCCAAATCAGGGACAGTCCCTCGAAATCAGGGACAGTTGGGAGCTATGTGTATGGGATGTATGGGATGTCACATACAAGCATCTGGAATGGATGCGCAATGATGAGCTCAGGGTCTGTATGAAAGATCAGGGCTCTCGCAGCTGAGAAAAAGTGCGTTGCCGAGCGCCGCAGCAAAATTGGGTGTGATTTTAATTGCATTGAACACTGGCTGTGGCTTAAAAGGGACACGGAGTGCTGGGGTTCAGTAGTAAGTGACACAAAGTTCAGGGGTTGGGAGTAGGTGATGTAGAGGTTGGCGGTAGTAGATGATGCAGGGCTGAGGGGTCAGTAGTGACACACACAAATATAATCTATATAAAAATATACATATAAAACATTTTATTATTTAAGTTCCCAGAAGCTCAACAGTAATTCCACAAACTGTATACTGATTGGTAGTGGCAACCAAGCGAATCATCTTCCTCCAGATGGTGGGTGGGGCTAGCAGAACTGTGATTTGCTTTGGCAGTGGCCAATCAAGTCCTCCTCCTCCAGGAAACAGGGAACGCCCCCCCCTAGCAGAACTGCACCCAATATCTTCCCCATCACAAGAGCTGATGATCGCAGCTACAACAAAGTTAGATAACCAATTAATGCTTCCCATTGTTTACAATGTGTGGGGGCGCAGTGCCTCCCCCCCCCCCGCCGTGTAGGTGCGACATGGGGACTTGTGAGATTGGAATGCATTAGCGTCTCACTGACACTTCCCTGCGCTGCTCTGCTGTTGGGGAGGGAGTCGGGTGTCGGCAAAAGAGGCTTTGCGTGCCGTTTGCGGCACCAGGGTTGCCTACCCCTGGCATAGATGCTCTAAATGACAAACATGCCCATATTCCATATCTCATGTGCAAAATAATGGAATGTCATGCAGGAGTGCTCCACCTCTGCGTATCCACCACCAGTCTCCACTGCCTGTTACCTCCATGGCCGACCTACACACTGGTAAGGTCAACCAGAGCTATCCCAGACACCTGGGTGTAACTATTGCAGCAATCCTCCAAAGAACAGATGAGATCAGATCCCCAAACAATGCCTCAGGATACGTAACACTCAGTAGCATAAATGAAACAAAAAAAACTTCCTTAGTGTAATACGTTCAGATCAAAACCATTTATTCAGCAAAAGATGAAATAATACTCTCAAAATGTGCACTGCGAATCCCGTGCACAAGGGTAAAAGCAAGAAGTAATTACATGTATGTTGCCCCCTTAAGCATGGACATCTGGAATGTATTTAAAATGGCTGCTACACAACTTCTGGACGTGATGACGTCACGTGGCTCTGTCTCTAACACGTTTCGTCACATGATCTGTGACTTCTTTTCCCTAGGAGGAAGTCACAAATCATGTGACGAAGGGGCCTGAGGTCTCTCACTGGCATCTTTATATCTCTAGGGCAGTCAAGTGGCCTAGTGGTCACCCACCTTAGCTCCTTCATCAACCTGATCTCTTATGTGTTTAACCGAAAAAAAAAAAAAACACATATTCCCTTTTAAACTTAGGGGAGCAGTCAATTTAATGTCTCCGATTTAGTGGGGAGTTTATGAACTTGGCCGTTTTCCATTTTGCTGATTTCATGGATGCCATCACTGTCCAGCATCCTCTGGAGTGCATTTGTTCTAAAGAATGATGTTTTCCATTTCTTCACACCAGGTCCCACACATATCTAATCCATTAAACTAGATAATCCCTTGGCACTTTGTAATGATATCAGCTGGATTGTGCTTACCAGGCTAAGCTTACAGCTTTTCCTGGAAGATCCAAGTCAGAGGACAGCTGGAAATCCATGTACTTGGTTTAGGAGTCAATTTTATGGGGGGTTATTATTGTAGCGCCGACCCATACGCTATTTTTACACCATGCTGTTCTATATTTTCCAACTGTGTTCCAGAATTAGGATGACTATGCAGTTAGTGGTTTAGGTCAGGCAGTACACTGAGCGACCATGCTTTATCGCAGCAGAGACTACAGAGCCTTCTATATTCTGTCAGTTCAAGCAAAGAGAGTTTCAGTGAAAGAGAAACAGTAAAGCAAAATCACTGTGGTGGTTGGCACTATTACCTGCCTTCACCTAAGTACCTCCTCTGCCTGCTTTTAAGTACCTCCTCTGCCTGCTTTTAAGTACCTCCTCTGCCTGCTTTTAAGTACCTCCCCTGCCTGCTTTTAAGTACCTCCCCTGCCTGCTTTTAAGTACCTCCCCTGCCTGCTTTTAAGTACCTCCCCTGCCTGCTTTTATGTACCTCCTCTGCCTGCTTTTATGTACCTCCTCTGCCTGCTTTTATGTACCTCCTCTGCCTGCTTTTAAGTACCTCCCCTGCCTGCTTTTAAGTACCTCCTCTGCCTGCTTTTAAGTACCTCCCCTGCCTTACCCCATGTACCTCCCCTGCCTTACCCCATGTACCTCCCCTGCCTTAACCCCAAGTACCTCCCCTGCCTTAACCCCAAGTACCTCCCCTGCCTTAACCCAATCACTTCCCCTGCCTTAACCCAAGCATCTCCCCTGCCTTAACCCAAGCACCTCCCCTGCCTTAACCCAAGCACCTCCCCTGCCTGCTCCAAAGCACCTCCCCTGCCTGCTCCAAAGCACCTCCCTGCCTGCTCCAAAGTACCTCCCCTGCCTACTCCAAAATACCTCCCCTGCTTGAACCTAAGCACCTCCCCTGCCTGAACCTAAGCACCTCCCCTGCCTGTTCTGCTCCTATATAAAGTACATTCTCTTTCTGCATCTAAGCACCTCCCCTACCTGGTCCTAGGTACCTCCCCTACCAGTTCCAAAATGATTACAATGGAAAAGGACTTTTGAAATGACATCAAAATATCACAGATTATTATACAGTATAAGATAATATTGTTTTGGTTTAAATCTACTTTAACTCTAAATAGTACTTGATGAAAAAAAATGTAGGAGCTAACCTACAAGGAAAACAAGTCAAAGTCACCTGCAGATCCCGACATGCCAGCATCCAAATTGATATGCACTCCTTGACTTCTCCAATAAACATCTAGCTTGGTGCTGCTCCCAAGAATCCGTATTGGCCAGTGTTGCTGCCCCTCATATTAAAGATCCAATGAGAGATCCTACAGGACGAGATGAGCGGGGTGAACCTTGACTTTTTGGAAGGAAAGTCAAGATTTACAGGTTTTCCTGCTCGTATTTTTCGAATCACTTTGAGCGTCCATGCTTGTGTTAGGTTTACTGTAAACTGGGTGAGCTGATTGTCCTAGGATATCCCCCTCATCTAGTTCTGTAAATGAAAGCATTTAGACTCTGCCAAGTGGCCTGTGACCCTTCCTGGTCTCTTCTTTGTGTGTATTGTCTCATATAACTGGTAAAGCTTGGGGGGTCTTATCAACACGTAATACAACACACATTGCACCAATGAATGGAGTCATTATCTCCATTCCTGGAGTAGGTGGAATAGATTAATTCCGGATGACAAAACCTGATTCACAACAGTAGAATAGGAAATACTATGACAAAGATTTCTCAGTGTATTTGATCCCCGGAGCACAATGAGAAGACGGGGATGTACGAAGCTCAGACAATGGTACAAAGTATCACAAGCAAAGCTTCATTGTTACTCGCAGGTCTCCTAAGTGGGAAAATACTCAGCATTACCACTTAGTTTACTTTTACAGTTTACCGCACAGTAATTGTTAACTATTTTTACCTGCTATCTGTCAAATGCGTTAGTGAATGTATTTTCAAACGCAAATTTGTAGACTCGTTTTGCTGAGATTTTCACAACAGATTAAAACTGGACAATGGAAACTAACGGATGCCATACTCCACTAGCTCAACAGGTGATGTGTGATATAAACAGCCCCAGCCTCCTCCTGTGCCATTACCTAACGTGTTTCGCCCCAACCCCAGCGCTTAACCACTTCATCTCCGGAAGGTTTCCCCCCCCCCCCTTTAATGACCAGGCCATTTTTTTTCGATACAGCACTGCGTTACTTTAACTGACAATTGTGCGGTTGTGTGACGTTGTACCCCAATAAAATGTAGGTCTTTTTTCCCCCCCAAAAATAGAGTTTTCTTTTGGTGGTATTTGATCACCTCTGCCGTTTTTATTTTTTGTGCTATAAACAAAAAAAAAGACAGACAAATTTGAAAAAATAAAAAATAATATTCTTCAAAACATTGTATTCTGCTACCTTTTTTTTTTTTACCAAAAAAAAAAATAAAAAAATCACAATAAGCCTATATTAATTGGTTTGCACAAAAGTTATGACATCTACAAGCTATGTGAGGGTTTCCGCTCCCCCCCCCCCCCCCCCACCAAAAAAAATGACATGCCAAGTGTGGCATGTCAGGGGGTCACCTTCCCTTAAAGTGGAAGTTCCAATTTTGGGTGGAACTCCGCTTTAAGGACTTTATAAATTGTAGTACTCAATATGTAGTCTACGTGGTAGAATGCGATGTTTGTAAATTACAATATGTAGGATGTACCACCAGGCCCCTTCGCACGAGGATTAGCGAACATAACGGAGCAGCATATAGCATTGAGAGAAAGTTGTCCAATATATCAAAAAAATTCAAATTTATACATGAAGGTAACATGGATTCCTTCTCTTTCTCTGCAGTAAAAAAAAAAAAAAAAAAAAAACAGTGTCGGTACGTGAAGGAGACATGCACAGAAGACTACTAGAACAGGAAGTGGATTTTCCTGTTGGGGACACGCACCCCCCACAGGCATGAACCACAGATGGGATGTGGATCTATTTCTTAAATGACATCATCCTATCCCATCTTTAGTTTTATTGTTCACCTGCTTTACATTTTGCCCTTTTCTCTTAGTAGGTTCCTTCTGTGCTTGTCTTCTGCCTTCTATTTTTTCCTCCTTTTTTTTTTTTTTTTGATCCGGCCATAAATCTTGACTTTACATTGTGTTACTATCACAAAGTATTTTACTTGAACATTAGTCTACACTTTCACTTTCTTCTAAGGAATACATTTTTTCCCTTGGAATAATAAGGTCCTAACATCTCATGTAGCATTTTTACACACTTCTCTTTAGGCTCAACAATTTTTATATTTTCTTCCTTTCCTCACCCCTTCCTCTTGCTGGCTGAGAACAGGTGTAGTCACCAACCTGATTGGTGGTATCAATTAAATATGCTAATTGTCTGTGACACTAACCTGATAGGCCAATTATGTAGGGGTGGAGCATATATATATATATAATATACATACACACACATACAGAGTGACCATAAAACAATAATTCTGACGCATTTCGGCAATAGCCTTAGTCGTAGCTAGTTTGAAACTGATATGATATAATAATATAGATTTTGAAATGGATATGGCAAGATAAATAGATATAATAATAGAGATTTTATATATATATATATAATATATCTCTATCTCTTGCCATATCTGTTTCAAGCTAGCTACGACTAAGGCTATTGCTGAAATGCGCCAGCATTGTTTTATGGTCACCCCGATGTGTGTGTGTGTGTGTGTGTGTGTGTGTGTGTGTGTGTGTGTGTGTGTGTGTATATATATATATATATATATATATATATATACACACACATACATACATACATACATACATACATACATATATATATATATACATACATACATACACACACATCAGGGTGACCATAAAACAATGCTGACGCATTCTGCCAATAGCCTTATCTAGCTTGAAACAGATATGGCAAGAGATATATAATATATATAGATATAGATATAGAGAGAGAGATTAGATATAAATAAATATATATATATATATATATATATATATATATATATATATATATATATATATATATATATATATATATACACACACACATATATGCACACACACACATATATATATAATTATTATTATTATTATTATTATATCTATCTATCTTGCCATATCTGTTTCAAACTAGCTACGACTAAGGCTATTGCTGAAACGCGTCAGTTTATTGTTTTATGGTCACTCTGATGTACCAATAAATGACACCTCAGGGATTACAGTCTTGCCGGCTCTTCTTACTATTATTGCACAGAACGACAGAAAAATACAAAATCAGAAAGGAGAGGGGACGTTAGACGGGGGAGTTTTCAGGGAGCACACTCAATCACCCTGTGAGGTTTCTAGTGGCCCCAGCGCAAATCTTGAAGCGGGGCCTCCCTACTTCACTGCTTACCCCCTTCTCCTGCCCTGATGTGTGACTTAGGAGTGAGCCAATAAATAATGGAATAAGTAGATCATTGACTGGCACTTCTCATGCATATCCTGCTCTCAGTCATGTGAGCTCAAAGATTACAGGAACATGGGAAGGGTCACCGTATCCAATGTCACCAAGGATCAACTAATAATCCCACTTGTTTTCTCGGAATTACAGAGGAGGGTGGAACCGATCCAAGCACAGAGACCTGGCTGGAACTTTGACTTCTGCCACTGCAATCCCTATATCACTGCTCTAATGTGTATATATATTGAATACATAAGTGAAATAGATACAAAAAAAAAAGTATCTTTTACATTTTAGACATTAAAGAGTAACTCCATTTTTGTTGAGGGAAACCCCCCCCCTGGTGATCTATGTACATTGCAGGGTTTTTAACAAACTTTGATTCCAACCTTTTATTATTCTAAAGAAATAGCTGTTTGTCTATATCCATGTGCAAAGTGAATCTGAATGGGACTGATTGTATAATTATCAATAAGCTGCTGCTGCACCTGTAGGGTTGTAATGGGGAACGTGGCAGGGTCTGCATCCCTTTTGATCTGATTTCCGATTGGGAGTATCCTGCTAAAAAAAAAAAAAAAATATGACATTTTTGTTACAGGGGATGCCCAAAATCCGACTTGTATATTAGTGCAGACTTCAGGAAAAATCAGTGAGCCAATCACACAAGCAGGAAATTAAATTTTTTGGGGGGGGGGGTAAGGGTGGGGTGGCGTTCTGTATACCATCTGTAACCCACCAGGATGTCATATTGCATATGACTTGTGTAGCATTCGTGTATGCGATGCAAATCATTTTTTTTATATTTGCTACTTTTTTCTCTCTAAGCTAAGGACTGTACTAATGCAACCAGCTCATCTAAGGACTGTACTAATGTAACCACCTCATCTAAGGACTGTACTAATTCAGCCACTGCATCCCAGTGGCGGCTGGTGCTCAAATTTTTTTTTGGGGGGGGCGCAAAAAAAATAAAATGAAAAAACAAAAAAACAAAAAAAACAAACATCAATTGCACCCTCACTGTGCCCATAAAATGCAGCCACTGTGCCCATCAACTGCAGCCACTGTGCCCATCAACCGCAGCCACTGTGCCCATCAATTGCAGCCACTGTGCCCATCAACTGCAGCCACTGTGCCCATCAACTGCAGCCACTGTGCCCATCAACTGCAGCCACTGTGCCCATCAATTGCAGCCACTGTGCCCATCAACCGTAGCCACTGTGCCCATCAATTGCAGCCACTGTGCCCATCAACCGTAGCCACTGTGCCCTTCAACCGCAGCCACTGTGCCCTTCAACCGCAGCCACTGTGCCCTTCAACCGCAGCCACTGTGCCCATCAACCGCAGCCACTGTGCCCATCAACCGCAGCCACTGTGCAAAAAAAATAAAATGAAAAAACAAAAAAACAAAAAAAACAAACATCAATTGCACCCTCACTGTGCCCATAAAATGCAGCCACTGTGCCCATCAACTGCAGCCACTGTGCCCATCAACCGCAGCCACTGTGCCCTTCAACCGCAGCCACTGTGCCCATCAACCGCAGCCACTGTGCCCATCAATTGCAGCCACTGTGCCCATCAACCGCAGCCACTGTGCCCATCAATTGCAGCCACTGTGCCCATCAACTGCAGCCACTGTGCCCATCAATTGCAGCCACTGTGCCCATCAACCGCAGCCACTGTGCCCATCAACCGCAGCCACTGTGCCCTTCAACCGCAGCCACTGTGCCCATCAATTGCAGCCACTGTGCCCATCAACCGCAGCCACTGTGCCCTTCAACCGCAGCCACTGTGCCCGCCCACCCTCTGACCGGCACTTACCAGGTCAGGCAGCGGGTGACGGCGGCGAGCTGTGGGTCAGGCAACGGCTAGACATGTGCGATTAGTTTCGTACAAATGAAAATTTCCGTAAATTCGCACATTTTGGAGGATCCGAAATATGAATTGCCATGCTTCCGAATTTTGTACGAAATATGAAAATTTTGTTTACCAATTTCGGATCCAAATTCCTAACGAACATTCGTAATTGTTACGAAAAGTTAACGAACCTAAAAAGTTAAAAACCCAGGAAGTCAGCACAGCACAGGAACTGTGGGAGCCCCTCATAATGATAAATTCATCATAACAAGCATTCATAATTGTTACGAAAAGTTTACGAACCTAACGAAAATTCGTATTGCGTACGAAATTTCGGACACAAATTACGAAATACGAATTAATTCTAATACGGAACGAAACTAAACGAATGTATTGACGGCGCACATGTCTAGTGACGGCTCCTGTGTCCTCCATGCTTATAAACAAAAAAGTCAGTGCTACTACCCATACATCACATAGAAAGCAGAGACCCCGGGTGCTCGATCCCCAGTCGCTGGCTGAGTAGGGAAATGAGGAAAAGATGATCCGCACTCCGGTGATTGCTCTTAAAAAGTGTAATATTTATTGACAAGCCACAGTGACCAAACGCAAATGAGAACAGTCCTTCTGCTAGGCGTCCAATAGTATCGCCTGTGGCTTCAGCCAATCAGGTGATGGGTATTAGACCCACGCTTCCTTATTGGCAGAGAGGCGTTTCAGTGTTAGAAAAGCAAATATTCATTTGCTTTTATAACACACCTGGGTGGGCTCCAAGCGCAATGCTGTGCGCTCCGAGTCCACCTTTTTTGAAGCTATGGCTCTAATCAGGTGCTTTAAAGAAACACCCCCCACCGCTGCAATTCAGGCGCCCTGCATCCTAAAAGGGGCCAGAGCCGGATGTCTGAATAGAGGGGTGGCCACGGCGGCTATGGATAGATTCATGCATCTACATATAGGGGGGTGGCATGATAGAGGGGCGGTGCCCGTGCGCCCCTAATGGACGGGCCGTTCCTGCTGCATCTACCTAGGCAATTGTGATTCTGCAAAAAAAAAAAAAAAAAACCTCATACTTCTCTTTTAATATTTATAATAATTACACTGTATACAAGGTGACACAAGGAACATCTGACTGCCCAATGGGGGATCAGGAGTGAACGGAGTCATGCTAACTTTTTTTTGCCTTCCTCTGGATTCAATGCAGGTTCAGGACTCGGAGTATACAAGTTTTTAATTGATTTCATTTTTGACTTTTGGTTGTTTTCAAATGGCATGTCTTTCTTTCTTTCTTTTTTTCACAGGATTCTGTCGCATCTGCTCCTGATGAGCGGACAAACATCCACGAAACGCGTCGAGCTACACTTGATGCTACAGCTATATCCATTACGCCCTGATGATGTCATCTTTATCATTTTTAGCGTTATTATACCTATTTACCATGCGATTACAGATACAGTCACCGGGCATGCCACCTTTGGCACTTGTAGGCCATGTTGCTGTCCTGTATAACACTGCTTTGATTATCATGTATTCATTATGATTATGTGGTCATTTGTATATATTTCTTTTATCTATCATGCCCATACTCTGTGCCAATTATATGTGTATGTATATATATATATATATATATATATATATATATATATATATATATATATATATATATATATATATATATATATATAGATATGTGTGTGTGTGTGTATATATATATATATATATATATGGATATGTGTGTGTATATGTATGTATGTATGTATGTATATACATACACACACACACACACACACACACATACATATATATATATATATATATATATATATATATATATATATACACACACACACACACACATTATATATATATATATATATATATATATATATATATATAATATTATAATCTTTTTCTATTATACTTGCTATGAACAATAAATATAATTTTACTTCATCCTCCACATTTCAACTGCTTCATCTTAAAGTCCCAAATTCCCTTTGCATATACCTGATACCGGGATGGAGGCGCCTAGAGGTGCCTCATTTAAAGTCTCAAATCCCCCCTTGTCTTTCTTCAACAACCTATGAAGCATGGCCATCCTCTCCACCTTATATTTGGTCATTTGTAACTTCCCAGAATTCCACCAGCACCGATTTCCCTTTAAATGCTAGTCAGGGCCCCCGTTCCCCGTTCTGGATCAGAGTGCCCTTTTTACTGGCCCTGCACACCTCTGCCTGAACTCTGTGGGCTGTGAAACTGGCGCACTCATTAAGTCAGAAGTTTTTTTTTTCTCCCACGCCTTCCGAGGGGATTATGTCAGCGATTCTGTGTTGGTGCTAATTACAGGCCCATGCCGCGTCCCTCAATGCTGGCTGGAGATATAAATATTACAGTGCGTCTGGTCTGGGGAATGGATTACAGCATTTCTGTTTTAACTCATAGAAATTATGACTTTATCTCGCTCTCTCTGTCTCCTATGTCACCACTGGTGCCAGCTTTCACACGGCTTATCGCTACACAAAAGAAAGTTTTATCACCCCAACCACATCCTGGTGCCTCCAACTTCACATTTGCATTGGTGATAACGCCTTTGTGTATTGTGCATTCAGTTTTTAAGTATCTCTGCACCCAGAAGTGATCATTCAAGTCTTCGGCAGCAGGAGCTTAACAATGGATCATGGGGTTCTATAGCAAACATTAAAATGGGGGCCCCTCCAGCTAACTCGCTCTTTAACATTTGTGACAATATGGGGTTGATTTACTAAAAAGGCAAAATTTACTGTGCAGCAACGCTGCATCCGGGGCTAGGCCGACAAGGCCCAGGCCCTAGGGCAGCACTTTGCAGGGGAGGCAGCATGGAAAGTGTCCCCTCCGGCTTGCGCTACACTGTTAGTGTAATGTCAGTCGTATGGGGCGGAGTGGGCTGGGAGGCAAATTAGTCATAAAGCCATAAAGCGGCCGCACTGCTTCTGGTATGCGGGCGGCTGACATTCCGCATCTGTGGGGGGTGGGGGGGGGCACTTCTAAATTTGACTGTCCTCTCATCCAGGACCACAAACCTTCCTCACTGTGCTATATGTTTTCTGCTACACCATTGGCATGGTTATATCTTCTTAGTCCTCTCCATAAAATTATCAGAAATTTGTGCTTAAAAGCAGAACTATAGGCAACACTTTTTTTTTTTTTATCATTTTGGATAGAGTAAGGGAGGTTTATAACCCCTGTCAGTTTATTTTTTGCCATCCTTGTCCCATTGCAGAGATTTCCCTTCACTACCTGCCCCATAGCCATGGCCTGGCCAACCATCTGACCTGGGGGGGTGCTGGGCACCGTCCTTGACCCGACCGGTGGGGGGGGGGGGTGTCACACATTGTTTGCCGCAAAAAAGAAATGAAATACAAAACACACCAGCTGCCACTGCATTCGGGGGTTATAGCAATGGAAAAACGCTGGATTTGTGACCGCAAGGGCCATACAAGGTATAGCGGAGGAGACACTCCGGTATTTATGAGTGCATTAGATATACAGGGTTATAGTAGAGGAGAAACTCTGGGATTTATGACTACATTAGATATACAGGATTATAGTAGAGGAGAAACTCTTGGATTTGTGAGTGCATTAGATATACAGAGTTATAGTAGAGGAGAAACTCTGGAGAAACTCTGGGATTTGTGACTACATTAGATATACAGAGTTATAGTAGAGGAGAAACTCTGGGATTTGTGAGTGCATTAGATATACAGGGTTATAGTAGAGGAGAAACTCTGGGATTTGTGAGTGCATTAGATATACAGAGTTATAGCAGAGGAAACTGTTGCATTTGTGGCTGCATTAGATATACAGGGTTATAGTAGAGGAGAAACTCTGGGATTTGTGACTACATTAGATATACAGAGTTATAGTAGAGGAGAAGCTCTGGGATTTGTGAGTGCATTAGATATACAGAGTTATAGTAGAGGAGAAACTCTGGGATTTGTGACTACATTAGATATACAGAGTTATAGTAGAGGAGAAACTCTGGGATTTGTGGCTGCATTAGATATACAGAGTTATAGTAGAGGAGAAACTCTGGGATTAGTGAATGCATTAGATATACAGGGTTATAGTAGAGGAGAAACTCTGGGATTTGTGGCTGCATTAGATATACAGAGTTATAGTAGAGGAGAAACTCTGGGATTAGTGAATGCATTAGATATACAGGGTTATAGCAGAGGAGAAACTCTGGGATTTGTGGCTGCATTAGATATACAGGGTTATAGCAGAGGAGAAACTCTGGGATTTGTGAGTGCATTAAGGCCACTTTCACAGGGGGCCGATCCGCTCAGTGGACTCCACTAGCTCAGTGGGAAATCGCTCCGTTGATCCCCGCTGAACAGGCGGATGACAGGTCGATCCGGGCTCACTGTGTGGGATGGACTTGTCTGAGCCCCGCTCTTCCTCTATGGGACAATCAGATGAAAACGGACAGCATATCCTTTTTGTCTGATCCCATACGATCCGCTGGACGGATGGCGAATGTATCGCCATCCGTCTGTTTCCAGCGGATCGGATGGCAGGCGGGTCTCAGCGGACACATCTCCGCTGACATCCGCCTGCCCATAGGAGTCAATAGGTGGCACGCTAAGATCCTGAAAAAACGGACAGGCGGATCTTTGCGGGCCATTCATGTGAAAGGGGCCTTAGACATACAGGGAGCAGCTCTGGGATTTGTGAGTGCATTAGATATACAGAGTTATAGCAGAGGAGAAACTCTTGGATTTGTGAGTGCATTAGATATACAGAGTTATAGCAGAGGAGAAACTCTTGGATTTGTGAGTGCATTAGATATACAGGGTTATAGCAGAGGAGAAACTCTGGGATTTGTGAGTGCATTAGATATACAGAGTTATAGCAGAGGAGAAACTCTTGGATTTGTGGCTGCATTAGACATTCATGGGGGGGGATTTCAGTCTGTAGTACAAGTTCAGAGGGCAATAAATCTACAACACGAAGACCGATAAGCAAATGCTTCTTCCTTCACAGAGTGGGAAGATCTGTAACTATTGATGATTCTAAAGTCTGACTCTAGCCCTCTATACTGGAAACGTCATAGTTTAGATTTCCTTGACAGCCTCCCTAATGGGGTTCCCACCCTAGCCCAGGCTCCGCTGCAGCCACATGGGCTGCCATGGCTATTGTTAGAAAAAGAGAACTAACGAATTGGGACTTTATATGAGGACATTTAAAGAAAAATGTACCTCCATCCCCAAAATGTATACAAAAAAAGGAAAAAGGGATTTGGGACTTTGTATGAGGCATGCAGCTGGGAAGGTAACACAACATAATACTGGTGAAAATATCTAATGAATGCACCATGTATGCGACCACATCGTATCGCATAGTAACAAGTTGTAAACAGTAAAGTGTAGTAAATCAGGGAAACTTTATTTTATAGTAAGATACATAATGATAAAACGTCATTGTCACGGAACGTCCCACACTCCGCTTGAGTGCTTCCGTCAGTATACCGCTTCCTAAGTTCTGGAACACGAGTCCAATGGATCTGGCTATAGGAACCCCCAAGAAGTAGACAACACCAGTCTTGGAGTACATCAGGACTAACTCTTTATTTGAGATCTCACACACATTTATACAGCAGACTGACTCAAAGCTAACCTAATTAACATGAGCTAATTTACTAAAACATTTACCCAGACCAGATGACAGACTTGTGGGCACCGAGCTTCACACAGTAGTATAAACACAATAACAGGAGCTAATTACAATTAACAATACAAACAATAATCTCCCCCCTCCTCAGCCTATTCATCAACAGTTCGTTTCCTAGCCAGTCCTGGAGGCTAATGTGATCAGCTCACACAATTAACAGGTTGAGTTCAGAATCAACCAAACCAATAGTCTCTACATTCATCCTGGGAGATATTGTGGATAAATATTACTGTCCCATTTTAAGTAGTCCAAGATATATTTTCTCAGTCACCTCACAAAGAGTATTGTTCCATTGAAAATCCAGGGCCCATAATCAAACGGCAAGAGGCTTGCATTCAGTCCTCTCCAACAGCCTCTGTCCCGGCTAGGTCTGTCACATTTCTCCCCTTTCGGCAGGAGACTAACACAGGAGGAGACCCCAGACGGGTTGACTCCGAAGTTAGTCAGTAGTTCCAGTCCTCTACTGCCTGTACCCACACAGTACCCCAAACAAAATTGTTCCAGAGTATTACTCACCCAGCCAACCTCTGCCTCTCTCAGAGAACATATCTGCCGCTGGGGAGAGGCCTGGACTGGCCCTTCTCCCTGGAGTCCTTTCTGCCGCTGGAGAGAAGACAGGGGGACTGGGCTCGCTCTGTCATGCTGTTGGGGATCTGGGCCGACTGCCCAGCATCCCTGGAGTCTACAGGTGGAGACTGAAGTCCCATCCACCTTCACAGGAAATCCATCCTCTGTTAGTTGAGGGCAGAGTCCAGCAGTACTCGGCCCTGTTGCCAGCCCTTCTGCTGGAAACCCCACACCATCTGCTCCGGCTACCTGTTGGGGAGGGAGGCCGACTGCCCCACCTCCCTGGAACTCTGTAGTTGTTGCCGGTGATGGCCAGAGGTTGGTAGCACTCTGCCCGGTAGCCGGCACTTCCGCTGGGGGGTTGCTAGGTGGTTCCTCCTCTACAGAAACGTCTAATAAATCCCCAGTCTCTGGAATTGGTAAAAGTGTGGGACAGAGGTCTTGGACCCTCTGTTCAGTTACCAGATCTTCAGCTGGAGAAGTTTGTTTTAACTCCATTGATGCTGCTGGCAGAAAATCAGATGTCCCTGTCAGTGTTGTGGGAGAAAGGCCGACTACCTCTTCTCTCAAGAAGGCCGAAGCCACTGTGTGTGCTGGGCAGAGCACAGTGAAGTTTGGCCCTGATAGCAGCTCTTCTGCTGGAGGCTCATCAGGTTGTTCTTCCTCAGCAGAAAAGTCTATCAAATCCCCTGTCTCTGCAACTGATGTCTGGGGATAGAGGTTCACCATCTCCTGTCCATGGAACCCAGAAGATGTTATCAGTGCTGGGCAGAGGTTAGCAGAGCTCTGCCCTGTTGTCAGCACTTCAGGTTTGGGGACGGCAATCTCCGGATTTTCCACTGCCGATTCTCTGGCATGCTGCTGAACTTGTTCTAGCAGTTTCCTGTATGCCCTTTCCAGATGCTGTTCCTTCCTTAGCAAATGGTCCAGATCAGGTTTGAGCTCTGAGACCCCTGCAAGACCGAGCATAGCCTCTCTGTATTCTCGAAGGTCCTCAAGGTCAGGTTCCCCTTCATCGCCAAACATAAAATGATCTGTAAGGCTCTCCCACAGCAATCCAGGGCTGCCAAAGTCATATCCCTCCGGAGAGCATTCTTTTGTCTCCCCTAAATATCCCTCCTCTGAGTGCCATTGCAGAGCCCGATAACGATTGTCCAGCTCTATTTCCTGCTGGACCAGCCTGTCCAACTCAGTCACCCATTGCTCCTGGGGCTGCTCTCCCAGGAATGCCATCCGCAATGCCCGTTGGTCACTGGCCCGTTGCTCTTGGGTTGGAAAGCACTTGCCCTGTTTTATACCAGCGAGACGGAGGGCTGCAATCCAGAGCTCCACCCGAATTTGCTGCCTAAGCTCCAGGTATTCATCCTCAGACACAGTCCTGGTGTATGTTGAAAGGATGATCCGCAGCAGCCCCGGGAACTCTGATGCCAGGTCCATATCTCCGCTGGGGTGACTGAAGTCTGCTATCCTGATCTTGGATCCAGGTGAAGGTTTAGATTTCTCAGACTGCAGGAAGCTTTCCCGCTGCTTGCCACCAATGTCACGGAACGTCCCACACTCTGCTTGAGTGCTTCCGTCAGTATACCGCTTCCTAAGTTCTGGAACACGAGTCCAATGGATCTGGCTATAGGAACCCCCAAGAACTAGACAACACCAGTCTTGGAGTACATCAGGACTAACTCTTTATTTGAGATCTCACACACATTTATACAGCAGACTGACTCAAAGCTAACCTAATTAACATAAGCTAATTTACTAAAACATTTACCCAGACCAGATGACAGACTTGTGGGCACAGAGCTTCACACAGTAGTATAAACACAAAATCAGGAGCTAATTACAATTAACAATAATCTCCCCCCTCCTCAGCCTATTCATCAACAGTTCGTTTCCTAGCCAGTCCTGGAGGCTAATGTGATCAGCTCACTCAATTAACAGGTTGAGTTTAGAATCAACCAAACCAATAGTCTCTACATACATCCTGGGAGATATTGTGGATAAATATTACTGTCCCATTTTAGGTACTCCAAGATATATTTTCTCAGTCACCTCACAAAGAGTATTGTTCCATTGAAAATCCAGGGCCCATAATCAAACAGCAAGAGGCTTGCATTCAATCCTCTCCAACAGCCTCTGTCCCGGCTAGGTCTGTCACAGTCATAAAACAGCATGATGGCATTGCAGCATATTGTAGTCATAATGGTACCATAATAAAAAATATCAGACTGTTTATTGCATGTAACTGCATCATAGTATTAGTAATGTCTGGTGAATAGACCACATTTGTGACCAAATATCCTGCATATTACCAAATGTATACAGAATAATATAGTAGAGCATATGAATACATGTTCCATAAAACTGATCCACAATAACAGTGTAGCCTAGCAGCATAGCAGCACGATGTGAATCGCAAGGGTGAGGTAAAAAACAAACTCAAACTTATAGTTGTGTGTCTTCACAGTAACATATTGGCAGTTGGTGGGGTCCAAACGGCATAATATGATAGAAGTATAAGGAGGTTATTAGTGTGAATAGCATCTAAAAGCTTGACGCGTTTCATGGATCTTTCCAATCTTCAGGAGCAGATGCAGTGTAGCTATCTATAAAAAATGTATAAGGAGATTTTTTCAGGGGCTGACCACAGGACAGGCAAGAAAAGATTATAATTAGATCTTAAAGTAGCAATGGTAACTTAGGACCATAATAGATTACTTACAAGGGACCTGTGTAGATGGGTGGATGGCACCGAGGGTGTAAAACTGCCAGGGATATGAGTCTCACCAGTATTATGTTGTGTTACCTTCCCAGCTGCATGCCTCATACAAAGTCCCAAACCCATTTTTCCTCTTTTTGTATGGCTATTGTTAGGCCATTAGTTGGCAGATGCCAAACAGTTATGGGAAACCCATGTACACAGATGATTAGGGGCGAAAAAAAATAAAATAAAAAAGTGTTCTGCTATTAAAGCTGACCATACACCAGTAGGATGTAGTTCAAAGAATTTGGTTTTTTGAACATTGGTTTGGTTTTTCTAACAGTTAACGGGGTCAAACAGACGACTGTTTTCCATTGATGAGGAGACTTTGACGTTGGTTGGAAAACTCTTCTCACATGAACGAACGTTAAACTATGAATGTGGTTTTCATTGTGGAAAAATTTTACTTATTGTAATGCATATGTACACCCCGGATTTGAACATAAAATTCAAAACATTGGCATGGCAATCGAACTGAATTTTTCAAAAAAAATTTCTATAATAGTCCGATGAACAATGTTGACGAATTTCTGTATGCACGTCTGAATGAAAGTCTACTGGCCAGCTTTAGTCACTAATGACATAGTAGGCAGTGAATGAAGCCTCCTTGGAGATCAAGGGACCACGGGAAGGCTGAAGATTCTACTGTAGCTCTGTCAAGAGATTGAAGAGGTAGCTGGTCTTTTTTTTTTAGTTCTTTTTTAATTTTGTGATGAGATGTCATCAGATAACAATGGGTTCCCAGGCCCTGTACTCTTGGTGTGCCCATTATGAGAGGTTCCCGCTATCCCAGATGGATTTTTTTTTAATGGATTTTATATTATGGGAAATGCAGCAGGAGGATCTTCACGCCATGGGGAACTCATCTTAATAGATGTGTTTATGCACTTGTGACTGAGGAATGCAAATGTTTGGCCTAGCTGCCAAAGTCTATCACATGGACTAATCCACGTAATCCTGACCGACCGGCCTAAAGTCATCTGGAAAGGGTCAGTAAACAAAAACACACAAATTGTGCTTCAGGATGAAAAGAAATAAAAAAAATAAAAACCTTTTACGTTAGCCAAGACATACACGTCAATTTACCGGCTGTAACAATGGTTATTTGCCATAATGACACTTGGGTTTGCTATAGCAGCCAACAAGAGCTGAAAATAACAACCACATTGCTAAAACTAAGGAACATTATAACAAATACCACAGCGTAGTGAATTAAGCCTATTGCCTGATGATTTCCCCAAACATCATTAACAATTTACTAATTCCATGCCCTACTACTAAAAAAAAAAAAAAAATCACGCCCACCAATAGGCCCCCACATCCATTATTTTATATCATGATAATTAAAACTAAAATTACATTTATCAGGAAGTCAGATTTACATGCAACAGCACCTTGTCTATATGCAAAATTATATGACATACCATTATGTTCAATTCCAAGGGGCGGGCTAGGGCAGTATAGGGACAGTTTAGGGCAGTATAGCGACAGGCTAGGACAGTATATTGACAGGCTAGGACAGTATATTGACAGGCTAGGACAGTATATTGACAGGCTAGGACAGCATTGCGACAGGCTAGGACAGCATTGCGACAGGCTAGGGCAGCATTGCGACAGGCTAGGGCAGCATTGCGACAGGCTAGGGCAGCATTGCGACAGGCTAGGGCAGCATTGCGACAGGCTAGGGCAGCATTGTGACAGGCTAGGGCAGTATTGCGACAGGCTAGGGCAGTATTGCGACAGGCTAGCGACAGGCTAGGGCAGTATTGCGACAGGCTAGGGCAGTATTGCGACAGGCTAGGGCAGTATTGCGACAGGCTAGGGCAGTATTGCGACAGGCTAGGGCAGTATTGCGACAGGCTAGGGCAGTATTGCGACAGGCTAGGGCAGTATTGCGACAGGCTAGGGCAGTATTGCGACAGCCTAGGGCAGTATTGCGACAGGCTAGGGCAGTATTGTGACAGGCTAGGGCAGTATTGCGACAGGCTAGGGCAATATTGCGACAGGCTAAGGCAGTATTGTGACAGGCTAGGGCAGTATAGCGACAGGCTAGGGCAGTATAGCGACAGGTTAGGGTAGTATATCGACAGACTAGAGCAGTATATAGACAGGCTAGGACAATAAAGGGCTGGGCTAGGGTAGTAATAGACAGGCTAGGGTAGTATATAGACAGGATAGGACAGTATAGGGGTGGGCTAGGGTAGTATAGGGGCAGGCGGAGCAGCCCGGGGGGGCAGTTGTCATCATGACACACAAAACTGGTGGACAAAAATTTTGGTCGTCAATTTGCTTGGTAAATAGAAGAGAAGGAGAGGCGGCCGTGGTTCAATCCACTGCCCCTCATAAAGTGCTGCCTGGGTCAAATGGACCCACTGGGACCCATGGTAGGACCGGCCCTGCCAGTATGTCCCCCCCCCCAAATCAGACACCAACTGCCTATAAGTCCATCCTCCATTGTGACATGACTAGGTGGTGTCCAGCTTTGATAATTTGCTCGATCCTCCCGGTTTAATGCAGGAGCATGAAGGCTGAAGCTGGGCCCCCTAGACACCCACCGAATGCACGTCTGCTCAGGTTACCTTATGGCTGGCATAGCTCTGTTTAGAGGAGGGGGGGCACATAGGGACTATTGAGCAAATGCAAAAAAAAAGTGCCTATACGCAGTAGCGGCCTGTCCATTGGGGGCGCCGCCCTCCTAATCCATGCGCCTGGCCCCAAATCTACATGAAGGGCACCGGGCGCATAGCTTTCAATGTTTTTTTTTGTGTTTTAGCACATGATTAGAGCCTGAGGCTCTAATTGGCTTCAAAAACGGGTGGGCTTGAGCCCACCCAGTTGTGTGACAATAGCGAATGAATATTCGCTATTGTCTAACCGATTCTCCTCCTGGCCAATCAGGAAGTGGTACTGAGAACCAATTGGCCGAGAGGAGAAGCGATCGTATTGGCCACTGAGAGAAGCCTCCAAGAACAAAGCCCCCCGCCATGGAGGAGGAGATGCAGGAAGGAGCCAAAGCTGCTGGATGGGGAAAGTGCGGGACAATCGACCGACCGGATGGTGGGGGAGGGGTTGGTGACGGGTGTCTTGCTTGCCGCCCCCCAAAATCTACAGCACCAGCCGCCACTGCCTGTACTAAAATCCCCTCCTCATCAAGAATACCAGTTTTCGGAACTGAAAACGATCATACCACATGGCACAAATTTTTACCACTAGCATTCAGTTAATCCGATTTTAGTGCTGAAATCTTAGACTGTATTAAAGATTTGTAGAAGTCATTATGTCAGCCCTCTGCCTGATCTCCAAGGCCCAGTAACACTTGGACCACATCTAGTTATGACATGGACTGCAAACTTTATACAGCTCTGAGCAACATCATTGGGCACCCTTTCACCTGGATTCCAGCACATAGTAATTGCTTTCCCATATTTACTCACTCAATATTTCCAGGCTGCTAAGAGCTCAGCGTTTCCATGAAATACAGAAAGTTCTTCAGGGGCCTCATAACCTTTTACACCATGCCAAAAAAACTGAAGATGTGGAGTTTATGAGCTGGCACAAATTGCTCACACCCACTTTAAAATTTAAAAGAGAACAAGATACAAATGAATACCATGTTTATAGCTAAAATAACTAAACCGGCTTTTCTCTGCAAAATTCGACTTCAGTGCAGAATTTTTTCCTGCATTACTTTTTTTTCTGCCACTAGTTGTCCTTTGTCTGATGGTCATCATTTTTTCAAACCACTTCCTCTGAGCCCAGGACATCCCGGACGCATCCCCAACCTGTGAATGGACGGTGAAAGGAGAAGTAGCACATTAATAAGTCCATCTCTCTGTCATTCTGCTCTATCCTCTTATCAGCACATCAGCCGATTAGCTCCTTGTGCTGCTATGCTCTTTCACACTCCGGTACTACTACTCTGTCCAAAATAAAGAAAAAACAAAAACAAAAAAATAAAATCTTAGCTTCAGTATAAATATCTTGACATAAATAACACATATACACAAAGTATATTACGTACGTTATCTTTATGCAGATTCTCGGACTGGCCGACGAGGAGACAAGTCTCCATCCAAAGACTATTCAACCAATTTTCATTGGTTTGTTTCAGGCACCAAAACAGTCATGAAATAGGTAGACATCAATTGAATCAATTTACAGGGAGGACAGGAAATCATTCTCAGAAATGCCATTACCAAGAGATGTTATCAATCTTCACTTTCACGCTGAGTGGCGGGGCTGTGGAGTCACTGCGACATCTGATAAAAACCTGCTACATCATCAACACATACGATGGAAACGATGAGCAATTTGCATTGAAGATTGCGGTTGAGTGCCTACATCTGAGGGTTTACATCTACTTTATGTAGTGACTTAACTTTTGCTGTTCCATATTTCTATTACTGTATCGCATAAACAGAAACCTCTAGCTGCAGTTTGTTTTTCCCAAGACATTCCTACAGACGTCATAATACACAACTACTGATATAAAACTCTGGCCACTCAGCCTTGACCCAAAGACCTTACATTGTGAGAGAGCACTGCGGGAATATTTTACATTTCCTCTCACTACCTATGTGACAATAACCACCAGGACTAATAAACAGATGCAGAGAGACAGCTGTAACAGCTGACAGGAGCCCTGACCGTTCTTAGTAATGGATAGAGCAGAGAACATTCTTGGAGATGGAATTTATTACATTTTTGCATTCTTCCGTTCACATTCACATGTTCAGCCAGGGAACTATGGATAATAGCTTCACTCGGAATACAATTAAAGACATTATATTTGCATTACAATATTATATCAGTACTATATTAGTATCATTATAGGTGTTATATCATATTAGTATTATATTGCATCAAATTACTGTATGTGTATTATATTAGTATTATATTGCATTAAATTACTGTATGTGTATTATGGGTTAGGATAATGTGTTATGTTATATCATATTAGTATTACATTAAATTTCTGTATTTGTATATTAGTATTACATTGCATTAAATTACTGTATTTGTATTATATGTGTTAGTATTATATTAGTATTATGTGGTTATGTTATATTGCATTAAATTACTGTGCTTGTATGATATATTATTTTATAGTAGCATTATTTTACATTACATTTCTGTATTTGTATTATATTAGTAATACATTGCATTCAATTACTGTATTTGTATTATAATACTAATATAATACAAATACAGAAATGCAATGTAAAATAATGCTACTATAAAATAATACATCATGCAAACACAGTAATTTAATGCAATATAACATAATACTAATATAAATACTAACATATGTTATATTGCATTAAATTACTCTATTTGTATAATATATTATGTTATATTAGTAATACATTGCATTAAAATCACTGTATTTGTATTATATTAGTAGTATATTATGTTATATTTTATTAGTGTTATATTTATAATATATACGCTTATGCCGTGTACACATGAGCGGACTTTGACGGCTGAACTCCGAAAGAGTTGCCTACACACGATCACACCAAAGTCCGACTGATTCGAACGTGATGAGGACGTACGACCGGACTAGAAGAAGGAAGTTCATAGCCAGTAGCCAATAGCTGCCCTAGCGTCAGTTTTCGTCCGTCGGACTAGCATACAGGCGACCGGATTTTTCGAGCGGACTCGAGTCCGTTGGCAAGATATGAAACATGTTCTATTTCAGATTTTTTTTCGACAGCAAAGGTCCGAGGAAGCCCACACACGATCGAATTGTCCAGCCGATTCGTTCCGTCGGACCTTTGCTGTCGAAAAGTCCGGTCGTGTGTACACGGCATAAGGTTCACACAGGGGCAACCCAACTAACAGCGCGACTTTGCAAAGCGATTTGGAGGCGACTTCAGCGCAACTTTGCGCAATTTACAACGCGACTTAAAGTTGCCTCCAGAACAGGCGACTTTGGCTGTGGCCAATCACAAAATAATCAGCTCTGTGGGAGGGGGTTGCCTGGGTAATACCTGTGTAGATTATTTTCTTCAAGTTGCTTCAATATAGATGGAGATCCCACTTGGAGGCAACTTCCATTGAAATCTATGAGTACAAGTTGTCTAGAAGTCGCCTTGAAGTAGTACAGGAACCTTTTCTGAAGTTGGAGCAACTTCAGTAGTGTACATTAAGACATCTCTCATTCACTTCAATGGAATTTCTTATGTCCAGCGACTTGGGGCAACTTGAGGTCTGACAAGTCGGATCCCAAGTCGTTGTAGTGTGAACCGGCACTTAGTATTGTATTATGTTATGGCATATTACATTCAGTCATTGTATTTGTATTATATCGTATTATAATCCTGGCATGTCAAGCTTGGTAAAAACAAAGTTCAAAATAATAAAAAGGAACCCAGGTAAGGAAGCCTGCTGATGGCTGCACCACCCTGATTATACAAATATTATAAAATTTCTTTAGGATACTATTTTTGTGTTATATTCTATTTTATTGTATTCTGTTTATATGAGATGACATCTTATTATATTATCATAATACATTATTATACTTTGATTCCAGTTCTGGCATGTCAAACTCCGTAAAAGCAAAGTCCAACCTGATAAGCCGAAAACCCTGCAAAGGTCACCCGGGATCTGCTGATGACCGCACCTGCTCAATTACACAATTTTATGTGCATTACATTTGTATTATATTCTAATTTATTATATTGTATGTGTAGCGGTACCCGCATAGGGGCTGCTGAGTGATGTGGCCCACCTGTCACCCTGCATTCATTTCCTGGACACTCCAAGACAATGAACAAGTCCATCAGCTTTGTTTTTGTATATTATTGAGGGATTAAAACTTGGATGGGGTTAAGGGATTAATGGGATGCCCAGGGGAAAAAAGCAAGCATGGTTTGGGACAATTTAGATACGCTCCTCCTGCACAACACTTGCTGCAGACTATCTCTACTCCCTCCAGCACAGTTCTTCAGGCGCAGCTAGCACATGGCTAGGTCTGACTATGGTTTTAGCCAGACCTTAGCAAAATTAACTTATTACAGGCAGGTGTAGCAAAGAATGTCCTGGTGCTAGCTGTCCTCTTTGGTGGATTACTGATTCCAGTCAGCCTGTTGCAGACCCCGACAGCCCTCCCAGCTGCAGCGGCTTGACTTCACTGCCAGTAACTACACAGTCTCTCCCGCTGGCTCTACATCCATCTCTGACTGGACACTCCCAGTCCGTTCCAGCATACCTCTCCCAGCTCTCCCGACTGTGCCCGTCACTCACCGCCCCCTGATGGATCCCTCCTGGAGACATGCCCGGCAGTATTCCCCCGCTGTCCTCTCCTGCTTCAGTTCAGGACACCCCTTGGGTTATATGGGGTTACTGTTCAGCTCCGAGACCCTGGCCCAAAGGTCACCCCCTCCCTAGAGTAGGGGGCTTCCTCCAAGCCCCCCCCCCCCCGACAGCCTAATACTCCATCTCCAGTTCTTCCACCCAAACAACTCCTCCCCAGCTGGGCTGACTCTAGGTATTTAAGGAGTCCTGCCCCCTGCCAATCTAGATTGGGGATTGGTCAGGGCTCCTTAGAACACCCCAGACAGCTTCACCTCTCTCTTTCCTTTCTTCCTTCTAGAATCCTTTAGAAGCAGAAGGGAGGTAACCGAAAGATGATGCTATCTGTGAGTCACCAGCCTACTCTGAGCCCCTCCCAGCCCACACAGATCAAAACAAACAGGCTAGGCCTGCCTAAGTGTACCTGTTCTACAAAAAATCTCACTTTAGCACCTACACCAGGTAGAGGGTGCTACATGTATATTCCATTACATTATATTCTAATTTATTATATTGTATGTATATTCTATTATGTTATATCATAGCTCCCAACTGTCCCTGATTTGGAGGGACTGTCCCTGATTTGGAGCAAAGTCCCTCTGTCCCTCATTCCTCCTCATTTGTCCCTCATTTTGGTCTGATCTATATAGTTGTATATAAAATGCACTTTTTATCTTTCAAAAAGTGTTTCCCAGTGCTAAAACTTTCATCCAATTTCTAAATTACTGCATTAGTACATTTTAAAAGCCAAAATAAAAGGAAGAGTAGTGGTAAAAAAAAAGTCCTTGTGGATTTAATTAACCTTTTTTGTGGTTAATTCTCCTTTAATTCTCCTTAAGGCTGGATTCACACCTATGCATTTTTAGTGCTTTTTGCATTCTGCAGATTTGCACTACAGAACCTATTCCATAGGAAACCATGTTAAATGGACTGTAGTGCAAATCTGCAAAATGCAAAAAGCACTAAAAATGCATAGGTGTGAATCCAGCCTTAAGGGGGTGTGGCAGGGGGGCGTGTCCTATACCTACATACATTTGTTAGTAGGTGTCCCTCATTCCCATCTCAAAATGTTGGGAGGTATGCATGTATTATATTTGTATTATATTATTTTTTATTATATTGTCTTTATATTCTGTTACATTCTATTATTTTTGTATGCCATTACATTATTACATTGTGTGCAATAACGGTCTGGCATGTCAAGCTTAGAAAAAACAAAGTTCAAACTGATAAAGAAGGAATGCTCTTGAGGTTACCCTCGGTCAGCTGATGGCGGCTCATTTTGCACACAATATCTTACAGCACTTTGGTAACAAGTGAATTCCAGTGAAGGAAATTTGCAACATTTGTATTTCAGAGAAAGGGGCCAGGAAATGTTTTTCCGAGTGTTCAGCTGCAGAATGTAAGAAGACACAAACCATTGAAAAGAGTTTGGGGACTCGCTGCCCCAATTACCCCAGGAGGACTTGCACGGTCTATTGGGCGTTTCTTTTTCTGACTTTAATGTGTCACTATGTACATGTGATATAGTGTACCCAAAATATAGAAAGCGGCACCGGCTCAAATTTAGTTGTAGCTACTAAAGATAAAAGATTATAAAATTGTCCCCATCACTCCAATCAGCTAGCCAGCTGGGAGGAGCCAACTACGAATTACAGCAAAACCTTGGTTTGAGAGCGTTTTGCAAGACAAGCAACATTTTTTTAATAAATTTTGACTTGATATACAAGCAATGACTTGATATACAAGTAGCGCCACATCACAACTGAGTATAAAAGAGAAGAGAGGCGCCTCTAAGTGTAGCAATGTGGTTAAATTTAATGAAGGTCCAACATATTGCTACACGTAGAGGCGCCTCTCTTCTCTTTTATACCCTGGAGCTCCTGCTGGATCTTGCTTCTAAGTCCTCCCCTTTTGGAGGCTTCTATTTGTGGATTATGGACATTTTATGCACCATATTGCATGGTACAAAAGTACCATGCGATCTGATTGCAGTGCGTTACAAAAAAGGAATACATGCACTACTTTCTGTTCTGTGCGGTTTCAGCCCATTTAAAATGCATTGAATGGGCTGAAAATTGCACTGCACAGAACTGATTGTGCATCGCAGAGCAGTTCCTCGTGTGAATGGGCCCTAAAAATTAAAATAAAACATTTATTTTATTAAAATTTATATATATATATATATATAAAAAGAGAGAGAGAGAGAGAGAGAGAGAGAGAGAGAGAGAGAGAGAGAGAGAGAGAGAGAGAGAGAGAGAGAGAGAGAGAGAGAGAGAGAGAGAGAGAGAGAGAGAGAGAGAGAGAGAGAGAGATATACACACAGTATATATATACACACAGTATATATATATATACACACAGTATATATATATATACACACATGTATATATATTTATTATATACACACACACACACACACACATTATATTTTATTAAAATATAATGAAGAAAATGTTGGTTATCACAGTGTTGATAAAATCCTGGCTTTGCTTTATTGTGCCCATTTTTTAGACGAATTCCCTCTAGTTCATCCACACCACAAATGATGAGTAAACAGTGGAGGATAACTCATGCGCAAAACCACAATGTAGATAGAAACAGAAAGAAGCTGCCAACATAAATAAAGTCATCTCACACAACTCAAAATAAATAAAAGCAAATTAATATGTGGCGCTAGCTAACCTATGTAGCAATACGATGATAAAAATAAATAGTATATGTCAAAAACAATAACATCGATGAGAAATAGTACATAAATATAGCAGAGAAATAGTACATAAATATAGCAGAGAAATAGTACATAAATATAGCAGAGAAATAGTACATAAATATAGCAGAGAAATAGTACATAAATATGGCAGAGAAATAGTACATAAATATGGCAGCTGAATAATAAAGTGCAAATGAATAACAAAATCTTCAGAAATGCAATAATAAATAGCCCTACTACATTAAGAAATTCTTCTAAAGTGCAATATAAAGGTGCATAAGTGAGTAACACAGCCGAAAAATATATAACGGTGAATGTCCAAAAAAAAAAAAAAAAAAAATTCCAATATAGTACAATTAAAAATAGAGATCCACTAAACCATATAGTAGAAATACCAACAGCAGGGATCAGAACTCCTTACTGCAGTCCATACGTAAAATAAAGTGCAAGTGCAACAAACGATCGATGTGAAGGGAAAAAAAAAAAAGGACCAATGTCTATTCTATCCAATCAGTATCCGGAGTGCGCCACCTGTTTTCCCCAGCCTCTCACCTCTATCAGCGCGCCTCTATGGGCCAAGTTGAGCTTGGATCAGCAAACAGTGCGGATTTCCTCAAACGATCGACCTTCAATGGTCACCTCCAGGGAACACACGGTATCCAGCAAACAGCTTCAATCACTGATCTCCAGACCCAGTGGTTGTAGTGAGGGTATATATTAAAAGAAAAAAGGTGGCTCCATTGTGTAGTATGTGCAATACATTTATTACATCCAGCACACGCAGTAACCTATATTTAAAAACACAAAACTCAGTAATCAGAAGGAATACCTCCGGTCTCGGCCGTGACCAGGAAGTAGCGGCACCTGGCTCCTCCCCGACGCCCATGGTGGTTTTCCCTCCCTGACAAATGATGGTTTTCCAAGGTAACAAGTCTACGGCCAGCGGCTGTCATTATAGCGCCGTACCCAAGTCTGGCCACTGTATGCAACACAAAGGAGGTGATGCTCTTTGGTATCTTCACTTTGGGTGCCAGGGGACCTTCCTACTCACATGTAGCTTTAAAAAAAAAAAAAATATATCACAAACTATACAAAGAATATAAACACAGGGCTGGCGCCAGCACAAGGCAGCCACCTGAGGGCGCCAGGAAAGGGGGCGCGCTAAAGCCAGGGCTTCTCTCAAGGAAAAAAAAACGTATGCTGGTGCCGCCCCCACTCGCACGTTCTCCTTGCTCAGCACAGCGGTGCTCAGTGACAGGCAGCCCAGTTCTGATAAAATGTCGAGCCCGGCAGAATATCAAACCACGTCACCTCCTGTGACGGAGACGTTCGGGAATGGAGCTTTTCCGAGCGTCTCCGAGCGTCTCCGGCGCCCCCGCACCTCTGCACACCCCAGTGGCTTGAATCCTGCTCGTCTTGCGAGATAACTCTCGCAAAGCGAGTCAGGATTTAATAAAATCGCTCATATTGTGAAACACTCGTAAACCACATTACTCGCAATCAGAGGGCCCGCTGTATATGCAAAGAATAAAAGCACACTATAGTGCATTACCAAGCCAATTCAACAATTTGTCTCTTTATCCTAGTAAGGTTTGCTGTAAGTACATTACTTTAATAAAACAGCACAGTATGTCCTGCTAATGTACTATAGCATGCTTTATTCCTGGCATATGTGGGGCTTCCTGTGGCTGGTACTGGACGGCGTGGTGAAAGGCCGCTTTTAAGAGAAAGCCATCATACCCGCCATCATACCATTGTTGCTTTTTTTTTCGTGAAGTGGCTGCAAATATCCGGCGGATAACAAGCACACATGACCGTATCATTTTATAAAGTCACATTTTTTGGTAAGCATATGGTGCGTGTGTGCTTCCTTTCTTGGTGATGTTACACTGAAGTCGGTGCAAACAGCCTGCAGTGGAGCTGCACAAGTTTATCACGGCACAATTTTATTGGACTTTTTATATGAAATGTATGTTTTATGCATATTAATTTATTGCACTAGCACTTTGGAATGTATATGTATTAATTATTCTTGATATCCACCATATTGCAGTTTATTGTGGTTCACACTTATGTGATGTATGTTTGTTTCTTTGAGTCCCATCCTCCCGGCAGAGCTGCTGCCTGAGGTCGGGGTGGTGGTCACCAAACGCACCTTCACCTATGTACACAAAAACTGTTGGCACTGGCCCAGTATTACACACATTGATCCCTCACATGGAGCTCAGAGAAGAAGAAAGAAAAAGAACGAAAGAAAAAGAACGAAAGAAAAAGAACGAAAGAACGAAAGAAAGAACGAAAGAACGAAAGAAAGAACGAAAGAACGAAAGAAAGAACGAAAGAACGAAAGAAAGAATGAAAGAACGAAAGAAAGAACGAAAGAACGAAAGAAAGAAAGAAAGAAAGAAAGAAAGAAAACAAAAGAAAGAAAGAACGAAAGAAAGAAAGAAAGAAAGAAAGAAAGAAAGAAAGAAAGAAAGAAAGAAAGAAAGAAAGAAAGAAAAAGAAGAAGAAAGAAAAAGAAGAAAAAAGGAAGAAGAAAGAAAAAGAAGAAGAAGAAGAAAGAAGAACAAAGAAAAAGAAGAAGAAACCAAAAGAAGAAAGAAGAAAGAAAAAGAAAGAAAAAGAAGAAGAACAAAGAAGAACAAATAAAAAGAAGAAGAAACCAAAAGAAGAAAGAAGAAAGAAAAAGAAGAAGAAAGAAAAAGAAGAAGAAAGAAAAAGAAGAAGAAAGAAGAAAGAAAAAGAAGAAGAAAGAAGAAAGAAAAAGAAGAAAAAAGGAAGAAAGAAAAAGAAGAAGAAGAAAGAAGAACAAAGAAAAAGAAGAAGAAACCAAAAGAAGAAAGAAGAAAGAAAAAGAAAGAAAAAGAAGAAGAACAAAGAAGAACAAATAAAAAGAAGAAGAAACCAAAAGAAGAAAGAAGAAAGAAAAAGAAGAAGAAAGAAAAAGAAGAAGAAAGAAAAAGAAAGAAGAAAGAAAAAGAAGAAGAAAGAAGAAAGAAAAAGAAGAAGAAAGAAAAAGAAGAAGAAGAAAGAAAAAAGAAGAAGAAAGAAGGAAGACTCTGCGTTCCCTTTAAGAGATCATAAATTGCTGTGCCATAGTCGATCGTAATTAGAATGTCATTATTGCAGTGTTGGAATCATTTTTGATGGCTCGGCTTACATCATCCATGGTCAATGTAACCGAGGACCTTTGTTCTAATTCCTGGGCTCTGAGTGTTCAAGGCTGTTAGGACTGCACAGCACTCTGTGATGGCTGATAATGGCAGATTACGCCGCCTCAACGTTAAAGACTTACCATGGCAGGGAAGGAAGCATTTGTTATCAGTGCAGCTTACAGGCCACCTGCTTTAATTCCTTGAAAGTCACAGGACAGAGCCAAACACCACCCAACATTCCCTAGAATCTGATCATGTGACCAGGAGCATGCCCTTTAAATTGGGAAACAATGCGCTCACATGACCAACGCAGATTACACTATCATACATGGAAACCTATTATACAGCAGCAAAAGCCACATACACTATATTGTCATAAGTATTGGGACGCCTGTCTTTTACACACGCATCAATATTAATGGCATCCCAGTCTTAGTCCGTAGGGTTCAATATTGAGTTGGCCCACCCTTTGCAGCTATAACAGCTTCAACTCTTCTTTTTTTTAAAAGCGCCCCGTCCTGCCAAGCCCGCGTGCAGAAGCGAACGCATACGTGAGTCGCACCCGCATATGAAAACGGTGTTTAAACCACACATGTGAGGCATCACCGCGATCGGTAGAGTGAGATCAATAATTCTAGCCCTAGACCTCCTCTGTGACTCAAAACATGCAACCTGTAGAATTTTCCAAAAAAAAAGTGCGCTTGTAAGACTGCTGGCTGCGCAAATACGGTGTGACAGAAAGTCGACCGCCATTTTATTCTCTAGGGTGTTCCGTTAAAAATGTATCATGTTTGGGGGTTCTAATTTTCTAGCAAAAAAAACGGTTTTTAACTTGTAAATAACAAATCTCAAAAAGAGGCTCGGTCCTTCAGTGGTTAAATTGGGAAACCATGTGATCCCTTTAAATTGGGAAACCATGTGATCCCTTTAAATTGGGAAACCATGTGATCCCTTTAAATTGGGAAACCATGTGAATACAATGCAGAATACACAATCATAAATGGAAACTTATTATAAGGCAACAAGAGCCACATATAAAAATGTAAGATTCAGCAGTATGAGGTTACAAAAGACACAAGTAATCCGGGTCTAAGTGCAAACTGTTTGGGATCACAATAGTTAACTTTTCTTTGAGGTCTAGGGGGCATAGAAAAGAAAATGGCTTTTAGACTTCCCTAGAATAAATGAGCTGTTAACCCTTGCAGTGTAACTGTAGCATCAATGCAAGGTAGATTTTTCAAGTTTGGCATTAACCTGTATTGGTTCATTTACTTTGTCCAGGTACAACATGCAAACATGGTCCCCCAATTCTTGGCGAGGGAAAATCTCCCCAGGAGGCCCTATTACAATTCTTGGTGATGGGGAATCTCCACAGTGGGGTCCCACAATTCTTGGTGATGGAAAATCACCCCAGGAGGCCCTATTACAATTCTTGGTGATGGGGAATCTCCACAGCGGGGTCCCCTAATTCTTGGCGAAGCAAAATCTCCCCAGGAGGCCCTATCACAATTCTTGGTGATGGGGAATCTCCACAGTGGGGTCCCACAATTCTTGGTGATGGGGAATCTCCACAGTGGGGTCCCCCAATTCTTGGTGATGGGGAATCTCCACAGTGGGGTCCCCCAATTCTTGGTGATGGGGAATCTCCACAGTGGGGTCCCCCAATTCTTGGTGAGGGGAACGCACCCCAGGAGGCCCTATCACAGTTCTTGGTGATTGGGAATCTCCACAGTGGGGTCCCCCAATTCTTGGCCAGGGAAAATCTCCCCAGGGGGCCCTATCACAATTCTTGGTGATGGGGAATCTCCACAGTGGGGTCCCCTAATTCTTGGCGAGGGAAAATCTCCCCAGGAGGCCCTATCACAGTTCTTGGTGATGGGGAATCTCCACAGTGGGGTCCCCTAATTCTTGGCTAGGGAAAATCTCCCCAGGAGGCCTTATCACAATTCTTGGTGAGGGGAACCCACCCCAGCGAGGGTCATCAATTCTTGGTGAGGAAAATCTCCCCAGTCAGGCCCTCACATTATTGGTAAGGGAAACCTCTACAGCGGGGTTCCCCATATCTTGATGAGAGAAAATCCCCACAGTGGGGTCCCCCAATTCATGGTGAAGACCATTCAGCTGGGACAGGCCGAATTTCGATCCATGTCACAAAAAGAAATGAAAAACCATGGACAGAAATTGTAACGCTTTACCAAAATTTGCCCAGAGGAATTTGGTGGAGAAGGTGAGGGGTCTCTGGTGCCTCTTGGGGTATTCCTTGGAGCTGGGTTACTTTCACTCACCGTTGCCGAGGGTCCCGAGGGTCTCATCTATGTGTAGGTCGAACACTCGGATCTCAGACAAGTTATCGCATCGTTCTATCAACATTCGGACCAGGTGAGAGCCAAGAAAACCGCATCCTCCGGTCACCACGTACACCTGGCCTTCCTCCAGTGTCATCTGCAAGAGAAGGAGGAACTGTGTAAGAAACGGCGGCAGATACAGACAACAGATCACTTGATCTGCAAAATACATACATAAATATTCCACAATCCATTCAATCTGTCAGTGATGGATTAATACTCCCTTGCCCCAGGCAAACGGTTTTATGCAAGCTTTGATGTCTATATCCTCACAACCCTTTGGATTTTCTGAATTCTTTGAAGTATAAGCTTTAAAAAAAGGACTTTTTGGTACCTTTTGTAACTATATTCATACAAAAACATTTGTGCACCATTTTTTTAATGATCATTTTGATAACAAAACAGTAGACATTAAAAGGAGCTTCCACTGTAATTCTCACCTTGAATCCCTTGCAGTACTTCTTTTCTGCCACTAGATGTCCTCTGTTTTTTTTTTTCAGGTTAAATAATGGCAGAATTTTTAAACCCAAGTCATTTGAGCCCCGGCTGTCAAGGATCTGCCCCTAGAGTGGGTGGACTGTAAGTACAGTACATTATCCCACCAATGGAAATTCACAAACCATGCATTACCGAATGCAAGGTTTGTGGATTTCCAACATACTGTGTGATTGGCGGTGCTGCCCCCTACAGCCTATGTTGGCTCCATTCCCATAGTAACGACTCTCCTTCTGTATGCAAAGCTCATACCGAGCTCCCAACAGAAAACCCACCTTAATTTAAAAAGGCAAAAGTAAAAAAAAGTCAGCTGCCAATTGGGTTTTTAAAACTCAAACTCTCAGTTTAAATCAGTCATATATGTTCCAGCTGCACCAAAACAAAAAAAAGGTGTGCAAAGTCTTCCATTTAACAGCATACTACAGAGAGGGACCCACTGAAGCAGCGGTCTCTCTGCTGAGGTCCAACGTGCCCCATTACTGAGTCAGACCAATCAGGGAAGCTCACACTCCCTGCCCATTGGACAACTCTAGCTGTGATTCAACAGGTGGAGTGTCCAACCTCTGCAGAGAGTCTGCTGACTGTTCACCGCGTGCTGGCAGGCGACAGGCTTTTCTACTTGGTCTATGGCTTAAAGTGGATGTAAACCCTCTCCTAGATCCAGTGAAGTAAACAGCTTCAGATGATACACAGAGATGAAACAAATCTCCCTACATAAGTTTTACATGTATATCTGCTGTCTTCAGCTTTATATACTGTTCAGAAAGTCCATGTCCCGCCTTCCTGTTCCAGCAGGAGGAGGGGAGTCTTCCCATACACTACGAGACAGCTGATTGGAGGAAAGGCACACACCCCCTCTCCTCATAGGCAGAGACTTGCAGAGCTGTGCTGTGAATAGACCAGCTCTTTGCTAAGCTATAGCACCCGCCCTGACACAAATTTCAGGCTGGTTTTATCACAGTTGACAGAGAACTTGTCAGAAGTTATCAGGCTGATAAGAGAAGAACAGAGCAGGAGAAAGACACGGGACTTAGTGCTTTAAAGAGAGATAAGAAAACACTGCAGATATATGTGCCCAGCTCAAATTTCATGAATTGGGTTTAAATCCACTTTAACAAACTAGAAGACACACACACACACACACACACACACTATACAACTTTTGTCTGATTTTCTTCAGATTTACCAAAACCATGTAGTGTAGGGCCTGCCTGATTGCATACACATTGAAACTCTTAAAGGTTTGATCTCATATTATATGGTTATGGTAAATCTGAAGAAAATCTAATAGTGTGTGTGTATGGGGGCTTTAGAATTTTCCCACCTTTTGGGCCCAATAAAAACTATTGCTGGCACACAGTGAGAAATTGCAACAAGGGAACCATGTACAAAATTGTAGCGGAAAAAGTCGCAAACTGCAACAAATTACAAGCTGCAATGACATAATCGATAAGGGGTCCAGCGCCACCTACTGCTTGGCTCACTAGTATGCCCAATCTATGTGCCCCCAAAACCTATGTGAACTTTCCAATGATATGCCGCACAGAAAAAATGTTACAAAAAATGAGATTTCGCCATTTCTGAGGCACACGTCGCATTCCACAGGAACATGTGGAAAGAAATCATTATTTTACCTTAGCAAAAATGGCACAATTGCGCCATTTTGATAGCGCCGATAATTCATGGTGCTACGCTACTCTGCTGTGCCGCGCCATCTTGCCTGCGAATGTCCCTTCATCAATGAAGCAGAGATGTGACGGGTTTCAAGAAAAAATGGCGGCACACAGCAGCGCCGAAAGGCTCCCGATTTTCTCAGCAGTGCGGCAAAGAAGAATACATTTTTCACGTTACCAAATTTTTTAAAAACTTTAGCGTTTTACATTCCTTAAGATCAATGGAAAATAATGACAGGTCCACTTTAAAGAACGCGGTCGTCTGGTCTCAGTAAGCGAATCACGTCTTATGTGAGACGCCTTGTCTGAACGCTGGCGCAAGCGGCACTGGCCTCCACGCATTTCAGGAACTTGGAGGTCACGTAATTTTTTTTTTTTTTTTTCGCAAAGTAACAATCGTAACATGTCATTTCATAAATAAATATATATTAATATAATATATAATAATTCATATTAATAATACAATTAATATAATTAATTTCATAATAAATTCATCTTGCCAACACCATTACCCAAACGGATTCTGATCTTTACCTTATAGATGATTTGAGAATCAGCGCATTAGGGGCGTTACCCGGTGTGACCAATCAGAGTGCAGCTCACATTACCCCATGCTAGGTAAACAATGACAGCTCACTTCTCAGTGGCTGTCATCAGCGGCGTCTGTCATTATGACATTTAAAGATATCTTTGCCAAACGCAGCGCAGAGAGAAAAGGCGAAGGATTCAACGCAGGTTGCAGGAAACCGATATAAAAAGTGACGTGAAAAAAAATTAAATTAAAAAAAGATATTCCATTGTTTTGTCATTATCTTGCCGCATTTGCCAACGCTTGAACACAGGATAGTCAAACGCGGTCAGGATGTGGTTAATATTTCCTGCCCGCTGTCAGAATTTCACATCCTGCTTCGAGTCCCTTTTTACTGTCGCATTAACCCATTCAGCCCCGGAAGAAGGATTTACCCCCTTCCTGACCAGAGCACTTTTTTGCCATTCGGCGATGCGTCGCTTTAACTGACAATGGCGCGGTCGTGCGGCGTTGCACCCAAACATCCTTTTTTTACCCACAAATAGAGCTTTCTTTGGTGCGTTTTTTATTTTTTACGCTATAAACAAAAAAAAAAAAAAAAAAAGAAGACAATTTTGAAAAAAAAGCAATATTTTTTAATTTTTGCTATAATAAATATCCCTCAAAAATATATATAAAAAAACCAAAATTTTTTCCTCAGTTTAGGCCGATATGTATTCTTCTTCGTTTTTTTTCCCAAAAATATAGCAATAAGCGTATATTGATTGATTTGCGTAAAAGTTGTAGTGCTACAAAAATAGGGGATTGTTTTATGGCATTTTTATTATTATTATTTATTTTTTTTTAATTAGTAATGGCGGCGATCTGCGATTTTTATCGTGACTGCGACATTGTGGCGGACACATCGGACACTTTTGACACTATTTTGGGACCGTTGTCATTTATACAGCGATCGGTGCTATAAAAATGCACTGATTACTGTGAAAATGACACTGGCGGGGAAGGGGTTAAGCACTAGGGGGAGATTAAGGGGTTAAGTGTGTCCTAGGGAGTGATTCTAACTGTGGGAGGGGGGGATGGGCTACCACTGACATGACAGCGATCACAGGGAGCACTAGATCTCTCATGTCACTAGGCAGAATGGGGAGATGCCTTGTTTATATAGGCATCTCCCTGTTCTTCCGCTCCGTGACGCGATTGCCGGGACACCGGCCGGACATCAGGTCCGCGGGACCCGCGGTCACGGAGCACGCGGCGGGCACGCGCCCACAATGCCGCATCTTAAAAGGGGACGTACCCATGCCGTACCCCCTTGCCCAGCTGTGCCATTGTGCCGACGTATATCGACGTGCGCTGGTCGGCATGCGGTTAAAGAGGACCTGTCACCTGTGGGTAAATGTGCTGTGGATAAGCTCTAATGAGCAGGGCCCTCTGATTCCTCCTTTATTAAATTGTATTGTAACTGTACTGTCTTCCCTTATGGTGTAAAGCGCTACGCAAACTGTTGACACTATATAAATCGTTAATAATAATAATAATAATAATAATTATTATAAAATAAATTTCCCCTCTGCTGGTGCCCTGCTACTCTTCTGTGCAGCGCCATCTTGCCTGCGAATGTCCCTTCATCAAAGAAGCAGAGATGTGACGGGTTTCAAGAAAAAAAAAAAATGGCGGCACACAGCAGCGCCGAAAGTCTCCCAATTTTCTCAGCGGTCCGTCAAAGAATAATACATTTTTCACGTTACCGAATTTAAAAAAAAAAAACTTTAACATTTTCTATTTCTTAAGATGAATGGAAAATAAAGTATCAATGACAGGTCCACTTTAATGAACGCGGTCGTCTGGTCTCAGTAGACAAGTCTCGTCTTCTATGAGACGCCTTGTCTGAACGCTGGCGCAAGCGACACCGGGCCCCCACACATTTCAGGAACTTACGGGTCACGCAAGCTTTTTTTTCACAATGTAACATTTCATTTCAAAATTTCATTAGATTAAAATCTGCAGTAATAACCCCCTTCGCGCCGACCGCGTCCTGGCCCCTTTAAGAGTTCTAAAAGCCGGGAGGCGGAGGCAGGCATTCAGGTCACGTGAATTGGCTGTCACATGTTCGGAAAGCTCCTGATCGTTAGCATGCATTGGGAGCTTTCCGGCTCTCAGCGCGGTAAGGTGTTTTAACAGGACCGCATATATGCAGCAGCTCAGTGTTGAGGCCCACCCACCGAGCGGCCCCGTAGAGGATCACATTATTTCCAACCATTTTAAACTGTTGCCATCGAAGCCTTTGCACACCGTAATCGGAGGCACAGCGCGCCCTTCTGAATCAGGCATGGCCTCGGTACAAGTGTGTGTGTCAGCCAATGGGTGGATTATATGGAGGATCTCGTGTGTTCCAATCCGGCATATATCCAACATAAGCTCAGCTGTCTGCTATACAGACAGGAATGTGCGATAGTATTGTGCTATGAACTCTGGCTGAGCTCCGAGTACGCCTACACCCTACAATCCGACATTACATTTATAACCTTTTCCTTTGATAAAGGGCAATTCCACCCAAAACGGATTTCTCACTGAGGCACAGCAGGTGTACAGACCCGGGAACTCAGCACAGGGATGGTGGGAACCCCTCATAATGGGCACAGCAGGTGTACAGACCCAGGAACTCAGCACAGGGATGGTGGGAACCCCTCATAATGGGCACAGCAGGTGTACAGACCCAGGAACTCAGCATAGGGATGGTGGGAACCCCTCATAATGGGCACAGCAGGTGTACAGACCTGGGAACTCAGCACAGGGATGGTGGGAACCCCTCATAATGGGTACAGGAGGTGTACAGACCCGGGAACTCAGCATAGGGATGGTGGGAGCCCCTCATAATGGGCACAGCAGGTGTACAGACCCAGGAACTCAGCACAGGGATGGTGGGAACCCCTCATAATGGGCACAGCGGGTGTACAGACCTGGGAACTCAGCACAGGGATGGTGGGAACCCCTCATAATGGGCACAGCAGGTGTACAGACCCAGGAACTCAGCACAGGGATGGTGGGAACCCCTCATAATGGGCACAGCGGGTGTACAGACCTGGGAACTCAGCACAGGGATGGTGGGAACCCCTCATAATGGGCACAGCAGGTGTACAGACCCAGAAACTCAGCACTGGGATGGTGGGAACCCCTCATAATGGGCACAACAGGTGTACAGACCCAGGAACTCAGCACAGGGATGGTGGGAACCCCTCATAATGGGCACAGCGGGTGTACAGACCTGGGAACTCAGCACAGGGATGGTGGGAACCCCTCATAATGGGCACAGCGGGTGTACAGAGCCTGGAACTCAGCACAGGGATGGTGGGAAACTGCCATTCCACTCCCTGACAGCGAGGTGTGAGGTTGCTAGTTCCTTTGCTCCTGTGCTTCCAGAGACCAGGGGCTAGAGTTGCTCCTCTGCCCCAGGAGTGATGCAGGATCCTGGGGAGGACCCTGGTGGAGGCCCCCTGGATAGGCCTCAGCCTGTGGACGACACTGGGCCTGGCCCAAGGAAAGATGAGTCCCTGTCTGCTTTTAGACGGAGGGTTATTGAAACGCTGAAGCGGATTGAGAAGGAAGAGGAGAAGTTGGTGGCTTTGAAAAATGAATTTAAAAAGAAAAAGCAGATTTGTGCCAAAGTGTTCAGCAAGAAAAGACCGGCTCTGAGGCCTGAGCTGAAAGACCTGGAACAAGCTCTGCGGAAGCAGAAAGAACTGGTGAATTCTCTGAAGGAGAATAGTGGAGCATTTAAAGAGAAATATAAGAATGAAGAAAGATTCAGCCAAATGAGAAGAGGAGCCGCTTCCTGCATGGAGGGCGAGGAGACCAGTGAGGAGATGCAGCTACAGACAGCAGAGAGTGAGAAAGTGGGCCCGGAGGATGAGCCCAGCTCTTCAACACCTCAGACATCTGCTGAGCCCTCAATGGTGGAGGCCTCTGTCCCCTTCACTCCCCAGCAATGTGGAACATCTGAGCAGGAGGTTGAAGGTTCTGCCATGCTGGATTTCATCAATAAACTTGAATCCACTTCCCAGGATGGTGAGGAAAAGATGGACGCCGTTCCTAGCCCTGTGGAAGAAAGACCTGTGGAGAGACAAGGTGCAGGTACTGTGTGTGTGCAGGATGATGGTGTGAACTTTAATGACAATGTGCTTGCTGAGGGTTGTAGTGCTGCAGGCAGTCAGCCCAGACCCATAGACAATACACAGCATGCAATAACATCTGCTAATAACTGTCAGCTTCAGTCTGCAGAGAGGTCCATGGACAATACAGAGACTTTGCCTGGACCAGGCACAGCGGCTGTTCCTGTGAATGGTGGAGGAGATGCTGGGTGCAGTAGTGCTACAAGTTTCCAGGAGTCTGCAGCAGCCATGACTGTGATTGATCCCAGAAAAGAAACCATGTGCTCGGGGGAGGGGGAGGGTCCTGCCTCTAATCAGAAGACTGCTGTCCCAGCTGATTCAGACTCTCTGCCAGCAGGTTTGATTGTGTCTAAGGACAAGACTGCAAATGCTGCTGGTATAAGAAAAACTTATGCTGGTGTTGCTGCTACAAGATCTGGGAAGGGGCAGCAAGCAGGGAGGGAGCATGAAAATGTCTTATCTTCCTCCATGTTTAAAAGGAGGAATGTTGTGCAATTAAAATGGGAAGGCAGTGGAATCCCCCCACATAGGAGGACAGTGGTGGATAAGATTCTACAGATGGGGTTTACACCCGGAGATATCTTCGCCCTGATCAGTCCGGCAGGTTCCTATGAATATGATTTGTCCTTTATCCGTCCGGAGTCTTTGGACATATTTTGGGAGAAGTATGAGCACGTGTGTAGGGGCCTGCCGGACTGGAAAGGGCTCATCCCAAAGCTTGTTTCACGCCAGCCCCTCATTAAAATGGTCACAATTTTGGTCCGCAATGAATCCATACCACAAGGGGATTTATCTGTATGGTTGAGGAGGTATGGAGACGTCCTGAGCCCCCTAAAAAAGATTGTAGATGATCGGGGAATATGGACGGGGGGATGGTCTGTACAGCTAAAATTAAAAGTTGTTGACAATGTTGTCCAGCATCTGCCATCCTCAGCTTTTCTGGGGAGGGACAGGCTGACCATCTTCTATCCAGGCCAGCCAAAGCTCTGCAATAAGTGTGGAGATAAAGGACATCTCGCATCCTCCTGTCCAGTGATGAAGTGCTCTCTGTGTCAGGGTATAGGACATTTGGCAAAAGACTGTAATATCATCAGGTGCAATCTGTGCAATGCGGTGGGACATCCTTACAGTCAGTGTCCTGAGGCAATGCACAACAATCCTGAGCTCATGAGAGAGTTCTTCCGCATGGACATGGAGGATGCTCGGAGCTCAGCAGCTGGGGTGCCTGTGAGTCCATCCGAGTCTGTGTCAATACCCAATGTGTCTCCCCAATCTGTGGTGCCCCAGTCTGTGCCAATACCTAATGTGTCTGTGTCTCCCCAGTCTGTGCGTTTACCTAGTGTGCCCATGTCTTCTGTAGGTAAGGTATCGGTTGCCAAAAATGTGTCCAATCCTTCTGTGTCTGTGTCTTCTAAAATTGCAGAGGCAGCAAGAGGTGCTGAGGCAGGTGCGTCAGGTGTGGTGCCAACCCCCCTCCCCCGACGCTGCAGGGTTTCTATTGAGGATCGTGGGGTGCAGAGGAGTGGGGTGGATGGTGGAGAGGCTGGCCTGGTGGTAGATAAGGGAAGGGGGAGTGGGGGGGTGGGGGGTGAAGGGGAGGATGGGGGTGGGGAGGCTGTTGAGTCTGGTTTGTCTAAGGATGATATGGAATGGTTGGAGGATAGGAGGAGGAGGGGCAAAAGAAGGAAAAAAGGGGGTTCCGTTACCTTAAATCCTAAATTTTTGCCTTTAGAAAATAAGTTTAAGGTCCTGTCTGATGATGATGATGATGATGAGGATGAATGGGACTCATTCAGTTCTGCATCCTCTATGGAGGATGAGTGCCAGGGTGCAACAAAGCGCGCTGGTTCTCCAGGAAGAGGGAGTAGTCAGGCTAAGAAACGGTTGCCTTAACTACCCTAATGGCAGTTCCCATTCCGTTAAAAGTGGCAACCATTAATGTTGCCAGCTTAAGATCAGTAAGTGCTCGTCATATGGCTTTATTTTTGCTCAGCGAGTTTGATGCTGACATTTTGTTTTTACAAGAGACCCATCTGAGTAGTCTGGCCGATATACATCTGGCAAAGAAGGAGTGGAGACGTGGTCCCTCATTTTGGTCTCTTGCGGCCGAGCCTTACAGCGGAGTTGCAGTCCTTTTTTCTGGTATGGTAACGTGCCGGTGGGTAATTGAGGTAGAGATAGGGAGATGCATGGTCTTAGACGTCTCTGTGAAGGGGCAGGACTTGCGCCTGATTAACATCTATGGTCCCCAGACGAAGTGGGACAGGAAATGCCTCTTTACAAAGATTAAGCCTTTTCTTTTTACGGCCCAGCAGGTTATCTTTGGAGGTGATTTCAACACCATTACTAGGTCTAAAGACAGGAGAGGTTTCAGAGATAAGCTGGGCTATGACACCCTTTTTCTTAATGCGATAGTTAGGGAAGCAGGTCTGGTAGATGCGCACATTAAGCGCTGCCCAGACAGCACGGGGTTCACTTTTCAGCGAGGTAATAGTCAGAGTAGGATAGATAGGTTTTTTTTTAAAGGGAGACTCCGCTTTTTCAGCACCTGCGTGTCAGGCAGTGGAGTTTTCTGATCACTGTATTCTATCTGTGACTCTGAATGCCCCAGACATGCCACCTAGGGGGAGGGGTATCTGGAGATTGAATTCGGCCCTCCTGGAAGACGAGAGAGTAAGACAATCCTTTGAGGATTTTTTTCAAGCACAGGTAACGATCCTAGACTTTTGCAACAGCAAGTCAGAATGGTGGGAGCTTGTTAAACAGCGGACTGTTAGGCTTTTCAAGGCCATAGGAAGAAAGAAGCAGCAAGATAAGTATATCACCTACCAGCGTTTGCGGAGGAAACTTGACCGCCTTGTTTCGAATGGAGGAGATTCTGGGGCGATCTCTGAGGTGAAGCTCCTCCTTAGGAGACATCAATATGACCGGCACGCCTCTTTGGTTCAGGAGAGGGATTACGGGAAATACCATTCGCCTGACCCTTACCAGAACTGTAAACAGAGCGTAGCAGTTAAGACGGTCAATGGCCTGAGGGACAGTACGGGCTCTCTGACGAAGTCTAGGTCAGGGATCCTGGAGGTTGTCAGGTCATACTATGCCGATCTCCTGGGAGGAAGGAACCTTGATCGGACAAGGATGTTGGGTTTTTTGGACTCTACACCAGGACTGGAAAGTAATGTTCCTTTGATGAATTTGACAGATGAAATCACTGCAGATGAGGTAATTCAGGCTATTGATAAACTAGCCATCAAGAAAACTCCAGGGCCAGATGGTTTGACAGCCGAGTTCTATAAATGTTTTAAAACGATCCTGGCTCCCTACCTTGCGGAAGTTTTTAATGGCTGTTTGAATGAGGGTTCTCTCCCTCCCTCCATGAGGCAATCTGCAGTGATCCTTCTGTCAAAGGGTAAAGATCCTTCCATGATTGGGAATTGGCGCCCCATTAGCCTTCTTAATGTCGATAGAAAGATACTGGCAAAGATTTTCTTCTGGCGATTATCACCAGTTGCAGGCAGTTTGTTATCCCGCCACCAGCACTGCTCGGTCCAAGGTAGAAGCACTTTCTCAGCAGTGTTAGCTGTCCGGGAGGCCTTGGAGCGTTGTAGGGCTGCTGGTTGGGGTAAATATTTGCTGACATTGGATCAGGCTAAGGCCTTTGATCGGGTTAATCATGAGTACTTGTGGCTCCTTCTTGACAAATATGGCCTGGAGGGGGGTTTCATTGATTGGCTCAAGATTTTGTACAAAGGGGCTGAAAGCTTTCCTTTGGTTAATGGTTGGGTCGGGCAGCCCTTTGCGGTCGGCTCGGGTGTGCGTCAGGGGTGTCCATTGAGTCCTCTGCTATATGTGTTTGCAATCGACCCCTTCATTAGAAGGCTAGAGAGTGGACCATTGTGTGGGGTACCTTTGGGCATCACTGGTGAGCCTCCTTTGAAGGTTGTGGCCTATGCTGATGATGTTTCTGTTTTTATCTCTGGGACTGCGGAGGCGCAGGAGGTGGTCTCAGTGATAGGGCAGTATGCAGAGGCATCTGGTTCAAAGGTCAACCAGGACAAGTGTGAAGCTTTCTGGATGGGTGTGGAAGGGGAGAGCTTTGTTCTCCCGGATGACTTCCCGGAGCCCCAACAAAAAATTCGAGTTCTAGGCATTGAATTCGGCCCAGGTGACTATGGTCATGCAAATTGGGTGAACAGGCTGGAGAATGCCGATGCCAAGGTGGCAAGCTGGAAAGGTTGGCAGCTTTCCTTGAGGGAAAAGGTTGATCTGATCAAGACTTACCTGATTCCGATTTTTCTGTATGTCAGTTTTTTGTTTGCGTTTTGCCAGTTTCTCTCTATACCAGGATCTATAGTTGTTTCTTCCAGCTGTTATGGGGGAACAGAATAAACCTTGTCAAAAGGAATGTGACTTACCTTCCTAGGCGGGAGGGTGGTCTAGGGATGGTCAACCCTGTAGTCTTTTTCTCTCTGATGTTTCTGAAGTACAATCTTGGTAACATGTTGGCAGAGAGACCGCCTGGGTGGGTTGGTATTTTCCAGTCCTGGTTTAGGCCCTTTCTGCGAGACTGGGAGAATGGTGGGCCAGTGAGGAGCCTGAGGGTCAAGCATGAACAGCTCCCAGCTTATGTTGCCCTGTGTTTGAAAATGCTTCGGCAGTGGCAAGTAACAGCAGGAGAAGTCAGATCTCTTCCAAGGAAACTTCTTGAGAAGCGGATCATGAGCTCTGCTTTTTGCGAGCCACTGGCCTTGAGGGATTGCCCAAGCCTGGTTTTGGGGGTGGGTTTGCGATTGATTAATTTGGAGAGAATCCCAATGAAGTTTAGGGATCAGGCTTGGCTTGCCTTTCATGGAAAACTATATGTGAAGGGCAACTTGAAGTTTCTTTCCATGAGTGATCGGGGCTGCCCGAGAGTGGAGTGTGGAGGAGTGGTGGAGTCCATGGATCACTTTCTACTTCAATGCCCTTTTAATATAGAGGTGTACAAGAGGGTGGGGAGGGCTCTGAGTATACCCTTCCTCCCCCATATGAGTTATGCAGAGTGGGTGTATGGGGCATTCCAGACTCATCGGGATTATGATTTGGAAACACTTTTTTTAGTTAGTCTGGTAGTCCGTTATTTCACGTGGAGTGCACGGTGTCAGGTATCCTTACGGGGTAAAATCCTCCCTGTCGAAGTGGTGGTGCAGGACATTCTGGGTGAGGTTGGGAAGATTCGGGGTCTTGAGAAAGGCAGGTGGCAGCAGGAGGCCTGGATAAGGGCGTGGAGGAATATCAGGACTCTGTAGCTGCTGCCTGTTGATCTCGGGGTGTGCGGCTTTTCTTTGTATTCTTGATTCACTCCCCTAGATTTTTAAGATGAAATATATTTTTGATAAAAGGCTACATGCATGGTGACGGTGATGTTCCTTAGTCTGGCTCTCCCATAGGGATTGTGTTGTGCGCAATTTGTTTTGTACCATTTATTATGTTCTTGTTTTGTATTATCAAATTCAATTATTTTGTAAATATGTTTTATTTATTTATTATGGTTTTATTGTATATAAGTTGTTGTTTGTAAGATTTTTCAATAAACAAAATTAACCCCTTATAATGGGCACAGCAGATGTACAGACCCGGGAACTCAGCACAGGGATGGTGGGAACCCCTTATAATGGGCACAGCAGATGTACAGACCCGGGAACTCAGCATAGTGACCCTTTAAGCAGTGATGGTGAAGAATTATCAGCCTGATGGTCAGCGACACATCAGATATCAATACAGGAGGTGTCGCCTTGCCACCATTCCCAACTTAAAATCAGTGTTCTTCCATCTCTGAGATTCTCCAAGATTTGTTCACTGAGTTTTACAGCTCTTTTCACACACAGGAGTCTCATTTCTCTTGCTGCACTTGAATAATAAAAAAAAAAACCTGGCAAAGCGTATGAGATGAGACCCCCTTGATATATAGGTGGTGGGGAAGGGGAGAACGTGTTAAGAAGCTGCAGAATAGGATAATGTGTAAATAAAGCAGTCTGCTCAGAAAGGTCAACGAAAGAACTAATTTTTGCTTTAGTAACCTTTCTTGTGTTGTATCTAATCATGACTAGTTTCATCACGTTTATTGCAGAATGTTGTGACATCATAGCAAAAGAACGGGCAGACAAATTGGCAGAAAAAAAAAAAAGGGGGAAATGCAGCAAAAATGGAGAAATAAAATTAAAAACTGATCACCAATGTAAGGAACATTCTTCTCACTGATCACCAATGTAAGGAACATTCTTCTCACTGATCACCAATGTAAGGAACATTCTACCCACTGATCACCAATGTAAGGGACATTCTTCTCACTGATCACCAATGTAAGGAACATTCTTCTCACTGATCACCAATGTAAGGAGCATTCTTCTCACTGATCACCAATGTAAGGAACATTCTTCTCACTGATCACCAATGTAAGGAACATTCTTCTCACTGATCACCAATGTAAGGAACATTCTTCTCACTGATCACCAATGTAAGGAACATTCTACCCACTGATCACCAATGTAAGGGACATTCTTCTCACTGATCACCAATGTAAGGGACATTCTTCTCACTGATCACCAATGTAAGGGACATTCTTCTCACTGATCACCAATGTAAGGGACATTCTTCTCACTGATCACCAATGTAAGGGACATTCTTCTCACTGATCACCAATGTAAGGGACATTCTTCCTACTGATCACCAATGTAAGGGACATTCTTCTCACTGATCACCAATGTAAGGGACATTCTTCTCACTGATCACCAATGTAAGGAACATTCTTCTCACTGATCACCAATGTAAGGGACATTCTTCTCACTGATCACCAATGTAAGGAACATTCTTCTCACTGATCACCAATGTAAGGAACATTCTTCCCACTGATCACCAATGTAAGGGACATTCTTCTCACTGATCACCAATGTAAGGGACATTCTTCCCACTGATCACCAATGTAAGGGACATTCTTCTCACTGATCACCAATGTAAGGAACATTCTTCCCACTGATCACCAATGTAAGGAACATTCTTCTAACTGATCACCAATGTAAGGAACATTCTTCCCACTGATCACCAATGTAAGGAACATTCTTCTCACTGATCACCATTGTAAGGAGCATTCGCCCCACTGATCACCAATGTAAGGAACATTCTTCTCACTGATCACCAATGTAAGGAACATTCTTCCCACTGATCACCAATGTAAGGAACATTCTTCCCACCGATCACCAATGTAAGGAGCATTCTTCTCACTGATCACCAATGTAAGGAACATTCTTCTCACTGATCACCAATGTAAGGAACATTCTTCCCACTGATCACCAATGTAAAGAGCATTCTCCCCACTGATCACCAATGTAAGGAGCATTCTTCTCACTGATCACCAATGTAAGGAACATTCTTCCCACTGATCACCAATGTAAGGAGCATTCGCCCCACTGATCACCAATGTAAGGAACATTCTTCCTACTGATCACCAATGTAAGGAACATTCTTCTCACTGATCACCAATGTAAGGAACATTCTTCCTACCGATCACCAATGTAAGGGACATTCTTCCCACTGATCACCAATGTAAGGGACATTCTTCTCACTGATCACCAATGTAAGGAATATTCTTCCCACTGATCACCAATGTAAGGGACATTCTTCCCACTGATCACCAATGTAAGGAACATTCTTCCTACCGATCACCAATGTAAGGGACATTCTTCTCACTGATCACCAATGTAAGGGACATTCTTCCCACTGATCACCAATGTAAGGAACAGTCTTCTCACTGATCACCAATGTAAGGAACATTCTCCTCACTGATCACCAATGTAAAGAGCATTCTCCCCACTGATCACCAATGTAAGGAGCATTCTTCCCACTGATCACCAATGTAAGGAGCATTCTTCTCACTGATCACCAATGTAAGGAACATTCTTCCCACTGATCACCAATGTAAGGAGCATTCGCCCCACTGATCACCAATGTAAGGAACATTCTTCTCACTGATCACCAATGTAAGGAACATTCTTCTCACTGATCACCAATGTAAGGAACATTCTTCTCACTGATCACCAATGTAAGGAACATTCTTCCCAGTGATCACCAATGTAAGGAACATTCTTCCCACCGATCACCAATGTAAGGAGCATTCTCCCCACTGATCACCAATGTAAAGAGCATTCTCCCCACTGATCACCAATGTAAGGAGCATTCTTCCCACTGATCACCAATGTAAGGAACATTCTTCCCACTGATCACCAATGTAAGGAGCATTCGCCCCACTGATCACCAATGTAAGGAACATTCTTCCTACTGATCACCAATGTAAGGAACATTCTTCCCACTGATCACCAATGTAAGGAACATTCTTCTCACTGATCACCAATGTAAGGGACATTCTTCCTACTGATCACCAATGTAAGGAACATTCTTCCCACTGATCACCAATGTAAGGAATATTCTTCTCACTGATCACCAATGTAAGGAACATTCTTCCCACTGATCATTACACTAATGTAATGTGAGGTTTAGATATAATACTTATTAGCAGAGCTTCCCCAAGACCAGACATTTTATGTGTTCCTCAGTGTTAAGAAGTCTGAGAAAGGCTTGTCTGAGAGATACATGATGCCAGCTGGTGAATGGACTGGCTGGCATCACTCACAATCATGGTGGATTCACCCTTTAAGAATTTTTTACAACTGCAATGATGGAATCAGGAAAGACTGGTTGATCACAATTTGAAGATGACTGCTGGACAGGCTACATGCCTCTCCCACGATGCTTTGCAGCAGGAATTATACTCATTATTGCTTTCTCCGGGTGGTATGACCCATTGATAGATTCAAGAGAATGTGGCCACCGTGCAGCGCATGCGGTTCTGACACGATAGTGTGGGGTTCTAGGGGTTAAAGCAGGCGATACGACTCCTCACCACCTGTGAAGAGCGATCCCGAACGTGGAATGTCTGGCATGAGAGAATCAGGGAAGCGATTTCATTTTGATTTGTATAAGCAAACCCTATTTCTTCACTTTTTTCCTTTACTTTGATAAACAGACTGATGCAGGAACAGGCACGGAGTGCAGCAGGCATGGCATCACTTACAATAAAATATATAGCTCTGGCAAATTGAAAAAAAAAAAAAATAATAATAATTTAACCAATAATTAGCCAAAAACAGGTGGGTAGGGCTTGGACTTGGGTGTTCAGGAGGAGCAGCTGCCCTGGGCACAAACAATAGATGCGGGCAACAAACAATCCACCCCCTGGTCGGTCGGGTCACAGGCACTCCCCCCCCCCGTCGGTTGGTCACCAGCCCCGTACTTACCCCATCTAGGTCAGGGCAGCGTCTCCTCCTCCTGGTGCTTCATGGCGGCTTACCCTGAGTCTCCTCCCTACTCCTCCTGCTTGGCGGGCAATAGGCTTCCTGATTGGCCAGGAGGAGAATCAGGAAGACAATAGCAAATATTACTTCGTTATTGTCACACAAATGGGTGGGCTCAGGGCACAGTTCTCTGCGCCCCGAGCTGATCCTTTTTTTGAAGCCTATTAGAGCCTCTAATCACGTGCTTCTAAAAAAAACAAAACAAAAAAAAACAAAAACACACACAAAAAAAAAACACCCTCATGTAGATTAGGGGGTCGTGTTTCATGTATTAAGGGGGCAACGCCCCTGCGCCCTGCATTGAGGGCTGCCACTGGATGCAGGGTGGTACACTCATTCTATGGCATGCATTAACAACAGGGGGGTTCAATTCTGGATCCTTGCCCTGGGCGCTGGACGGCCCTGTCCTGGTACTGTAGGCAAGGGATTCTGATTTGCAGCTTCAAACCCTAACATGTCACTTTATCTCCTTTTTTTTTTTTTTAGAGCCAGGAGTGGCATCAAGCTCAGACTGGCATAGGACACATGGTCACCAAAGAGGAAATTGCACTTGGACCGGTAATAAAAAAATATTCATCCCCAGTGGATCAACCCCTCAACAGGTTTTTATCCCACATTGTGCCAGAAATCAGGGAATCCAGGGAGATTTTGATTACCAGATGTAAATCCTAATGGGTAAATTTTTGGCTTTTTATCAATAAGTCTGAGCTGAGACCGAGGACTGGCAGGCGGTGCCCCCCGGAGACTCTGGGAAGGTCGGTTATCCCCCCATAAATCCGTAATAAAAATTTATGGTGGGGCTTATTCACCTCTGCAGTGCCAGAATCAGGCAAGCCACGAAAGTACCATTTACATCGGCTAATATTTCACTTTTAGCCCCCCCCCCCCTTTTTTTTTTTTTTTTTTAATCTATTTATTTATTTTTTTATCCTTTATTTGAAGGTTATCTAATGGCAGCATTATTATGATGTTACAGATTACAAGAGATACACAGTATCAAAAATTCATCAAATACAACTGATTGAGCTGTGTAGAGTCACAAGTGAGATCAGATGGTGAAAGATACAAAAGGTATAGCTTTGTTGCCATTACTTAATTTTATGTTGCGTTTTAGGATACTTTGTATCTTTCACATTTTTATGTTGTGCCTTATGACACTGTATCTTTGTTATGGCTTTCTTGGCATTACTTCATTTTTATGTTGTGCCTTATGACACTGTATTTGTGTTATGGCTTTCTTGGCATTACTTCATTTTTATGTTGTGCCTTATGACACTGTATCTTTGTTATGGCTTTCTTGGCATTACTTCGTTTTTATGTTGTGTTTTAGGATACTTTGTATCTTTCACATTTTTATGTTGTGCCTTATGACACTGTATCTTTGTTATGGCTTTCTTGGCATTACTTCGTTTTTATGTTGTGTTTTAGGATACTTTGTATCTTACACAGTATCCAAAATTCATCAAATACAACTGATTGAGCTGTGTAGAGTCACATGCGAGATCAGATAGTAAAACATACAAAAGGTATAGCTTTGTTGGCATTACTTAATTTCATGTTGTGTTTTATGATACTTTGTAGCTTTCACGTTTTTATGTTGCACCTTATGACACTGTATCTTTGTTATGGCTTTCTTGGCATTACTTCATTTTTATGTTGTGCCTTACAACACTGTATTTTTGTTATGGCTTTGTTGGCATTATTCCATTTTTATGGAGCTCATAGTAGACGCTGAGCTCAACTCTCAATGACTTTTTCTTTAGGTTTGTTAAAGGATACAGAGTGCAACCTTATACAGATACAGGAATGAGACCAAAATATCTGCAAGTTCCAAAACCATATCCAGCAAACATCAAAAGGAGGGGGGGGGGGTAACAGAGATGTAGAACAAGCAGTATGAGTGGATTCCGAGCTGGGACCCCAGAACAACATCTAAGAGACACTAGGAAATTTTAGACTTGCATACGCAATTAAAAGAAGGAAAAATTCAAAACCAGCTCAACAGCTCTGGAGAGGCGGCTTCCCTCAATGGGCACCCAGCTTGGACCGTTGCAGAATCTCTAGCAATGAAATATTCATCCCTGGATCAATCCTTTAACCACTTCCCGATTGCCCGCCCACAATGTACGAGCGCCCAGTGTAGGCAAAGCGACGTACCTGCACGCACATGCGCCTCCCCCCCAGCACCCGCTGTGATTGTACACAGTTGGATCCCATCAACAAGTCCCAAGCCAATGATTCACAGCCTGGACCAGCCAATCAGTTGTGTCCATTCACAGCCCAGAGCTCTGTGTTGGAAAACAACACAGAGCTACAGAGGGAGCGATCTATCAGTTTGCTTTGCAGGGATGTGAAACTGAGAGATCTAGTAGTAGACATGTGCGCCGTCAATAAATTTGTTTCGTTTCCTTCAGTCTCGTATTAGAATTCGTATTTTGTAATTCGTGTCCGAAAGTTGATTTAAATTCGTACGAAATACGAATTTTCGTTAGGTTCGTTAACTTTCCGGAACAATTACGAATGTTCGTTATGATGATTTTATCATTATGAGGGGTTCCCACCATCCCTGTGCTGACTTCCTGGGTTTTTAACTTTTAATTTCGTTACCTTTTCGTAACAATTATGAATGTTCATTAGGAATTTGGATCCGAGATTCGTAAACGAAATTTCGCATTTCGTACCAAATTCGGAAGCATAGCAATTCGTATTTCGGATCCTCCCGAATGTACGAATTTACAGAAATTCGTACGAATTTTCCATTCGCGCCAAACTAATCGCACATGTCTATCTATTAGTAATAGCAGCACACTTTGCACACATTACACATAGTTAGGCATATATTTAACCCCTTGATCTCCGTAGATGTTAACCCCTTCCCAGCCAGTGTCATTAGTACAGTGACAGTGTATAGTATTATCACTGATAATTAATTAATTTGTATTAATTAAAATTAGTGTCACTGGTGATGTCAGGGGCAGTTAGTCAGGTTCCCCCCTGCATCAGATTGACCTCTCACTGATCGCAGTCCCATTATAAGTCGCTGATCACAGCCATTAGTAGTATATAAAAAAAAAAAAAAAATTCCAGTATATATTCGATAGTTTGTAGACTCTATAACTTTCATGCAAATCAATCAATATACACTTATTGCAATGTTTTTAACAAAGACATGTAGCAGAATGCATTTTGGCCAAAATTTATGAAAAAAAAAAATTTCTTTATTGAAAGTAAAAAATGTTTTTGTTTTGTTTTTTCAATATTTTCAGTCCTTTTGTTTAGAAAAAAAAAAACCCCAGTGCTGCTCAAATACCACGAAAAGAAAGCTCTATTAGTTCGGGGGGGGGAAAAAATGATATAAATTTCACTTGGGTACAGCATTGCATGACCGCGCAATTGTCAGTTAAAGTAGCGCAGTGCCGAATAGCAAAAAAAAAATGGCCTGGTCATGAAGGGGGTAAAACCTTCCGGAGCTGAAGTGGTTAAGGCCTGTGCCCTCCGCCTCTCACTCTGTGCTTTTCACCTCCTCCCATGCTCTACGCTGCCCCCCTGTGCCCTCTGTCACTCCCCCTGTGCTCTCCACCTCCCCCATGCTCTATGGTGCTCCCCTGTGCCCTCTGCCTCTCCCCCAGTGCTCTCCAGCCCCCCTGTGATCTCCACCTCCCCTATGCTCTACACTGCCCCCCTGTGCCCTCCAGCCCCCTCATTGATCTCTGCCTACCCCCTGTGCTCTCCACCTCCTCCCATGCTCTCTGCTGCCCCCCTGTGCCATCCACCTCCCCCCAGTGCTCTACAGCCCCTCCTGTGCTCTCCACCTTCCCCCCTGTGCTCTCCACCTCCCCCCTGTGCTCTCCACCCCGTGCTCTCCTGCCCTCCCTGTGTTTTTGCTTCCCCCTGTGCTCTCCAACCCCCCACCCCCTGTGCTCTCCAGCCCCCTTGTGCTCTCCTCTTCCTCTCTGTGTTCTCTGCCTCTCCCCTGTGCTCTCTGCCTCCCCCCACAGTGCTCTCCAGCCCCCCTGTGATCTTGCCCCACCCCATGTTCTCAAAGTTCTTCCCTGTGCTCTCTGCCCCCCCCCCCCCTGCTCTTTCCCTGTCCCCCTCACCCCCACACCTTTGCCGGGTTTCCCCCTCTCCCGGGGGATCCGTCAGGATGGAGAGTGGGGAAGGGGCTGGTTAGGATGTCATGGCCTGCTCATTCCAAAATGCCCGGGCCTATTTTTTGTCCCAGTCCGGGCCTGCTGGTGACATATATCTCTTGTTTTCTGCCGTCACTGGAGAATATCACTGCAGTTTGGAAACTGGATCTCCAAACTGCAGTGATATTCTCCAGTGACCTCACCAGGAATTACCATCATCCCCCTGGGGATACATGCGAGTTTGACCCCTGCTTTGCTGAGGTCCACTATTTCTGGTAAGCACAATTGGCTATTTTATGCAAGACCGATTCCTGTCACTTGAAGTTTATCTCATATGCATTTGTCCTGATAGACTATTGTGGAATTCATCCATTCCTATTGGATTATTCGTTTTATCTTGCATTTTGCGCTGCACTTACCCTTTATTTTTGTTACTTTACAGGCATATGTGATTACCTGTAGTGTTCAGCTTGCATTTTTGCGATTGTGTATATGTGGTTGCGCTGATTGTTACCCCTTTTCGTATATATATATATATATATATATATATATATATATATATATATATATATATATATATATATATATATATATATATAAAATTGCATTTTATAGTTGCCCCCCTACTTTTGTCCCTGTCCCCCATGTGCCCCCCCCCTAAATATGAAAGCTGGAGACGCCACTGGTTGCCGCCCTCTGGTGCTTCTACCGACTAAAGAGGACCGATCATGCCATATTCCTATTACAAGGGATGTTTACATTCCTTGTAATAGGAATAAAAGTGATCAAAAAATGTTTTATTTTTTTTTAAAAAAGTGTCAAAAAAAAACAAAACAAAACAAAAAAAAAACCCCAAAAACAACAAAAAAATAATAATAATTTAAAGCACCCCTGTCCCCGTGAGCTTGCACGCAGAAGCGAACGCATACATAAGTCCCGCCCACATATGAAAACGGTGTTCAAACCACACATGTGAGGTATCGCCGCGAACAGTAGAGCGAGAGCAATAATTCTAGCCCTAGGCCTCCTCTGCAATTCAAAAATGTAACCTTTAAAAAAAATGTAAAGTGTCGCCTATGGGGATTTTTAAATACCGAAGTTTGGCGCCATTCCACGAGCGTGCGCAATTTCAAAGCATGGCATGTTAGGTATCTGTTTACTTGGCGTAACTTCTGCTTTCACATTCTGCAAAAAAATTGGGCTAACTTTACCGTTTTGGTTTTTTCTTAAAGCACAAAACAGTCCCCCCCCACCCCAAAAAAACACGTTTGCAAAATTGCTGCGCAAATACCGTGCGAGATTAAAAAGTTGCAACGACCACCATTGTATTCTCTGGGGTCTTTTCTTAAAAAAAACATATATAATGTTTGGGGGTTCTATGTAATTTTCTAGCAAAAAAAATGATGATATTTACATGTAGGAAAGAAATGTCAAAATTGGCCTGGGTGGGCAAGGGGTTAAACAAGCTATAAGCAGGCTTCAGCACTTTCTGAAGCTTGTCAAAAGTCTGCTGAAGCCTGCGAACAGCTTGCTTAAAAAGTGGTAGTCAGCACTCCTATTAGGATCTGTGTTCAGCAAACTGGAGCTATATGGCACTTTAAAAGCTTCAACAAAAGCATTCTGAAAGCTCTGGAAATGCTTTGCCGATCACACTGCTCTTTTTAGGAGCTGAACCCCTCGTGACACAGACCTTTCAGTTTCTGCCAAAATTAGGTGATCTGGGAATTTCCAGTTTGCAGGTGCAAATCCTATGTCTCTTTTCACTTCCTTTTAATGGAGCTGAAAATGGATATCAAATTCGGACCAACGGATGGTGTTCCCCGCAGACTTTGAGGAGGTCGGCAGAGAGGACACTTACACCCCATACACACTATTAGATTTTCTGCAGACTTTTGTCTTCTGATTTACCAAAACCATATGATATGAGGTCAAACCTTAAATGTTTCAATTTGTATGCAATCAGGCAGGCCCTTACACTACATGGTTTTGGTAAATCTGAAGACAAAAGTAATCTAATAGTATGTATGGGGTGAGGGTCTAAGCTTGGGCATTGCTCACAATGAAATATTCAACCCTAGTGGATCGAACCTAACAGATTCCAACCCCTGCTGTGCCAGAATCAGACACTTGGATTCCAATTTACCTCTGAAAGTCCTAATATGCCCCCCCCTTTAAAGCAAGCCAGATGTGGGAATCGGGCCATTGACCTCTGGCATCATTTGCAATAAAAAAAAATTCATTCCTGGTGGATGGACCCTTTAACAGGATTTTAAACCCCGCTGTGCCAGAATCAGGCCAGCCAGGAGATTCCCATTCCCACTTGCAAATCCTAATATGAGCCCTTTTCCTGAATTTTAATCAACCCAAGAGCAGACATTGAAAGTTCCCCACACATAGTGAGGTCGGTCAGTTGGATGTTGAGCTCTGGCATACGCGCAATAACATGCCGTTGGATATACCCTTTAACCAGGGGCGTTGCTAGGTCTACAAAAGATCTGGGGCTAGAGCCCATAGCAGCGTAGTAAAGAAAGTCATACGCTTGGGCGGGCATACATATACATATATATACACATATATATATATATATATATATATATATACACATACATACATATATATACACATACATACATATATATATACACATACATACATATTATATATACACATACATACATAATATATATATATATATATATATATATATATATATATATATATATATATATATATATCTATATCTATATATCTCTATCTCTATCTCAATGTATGTGTGTATCCCCAGAGAGCCCCCACTTACATCAGGGCCCCAGAGAGCCTCCCCCTTAAATCATTGTCCCCAGAGAGCCTCCCCCTTAAATCAGGGTCACCAGAGAGCGTCCCCCTTAAATCAGGGTCACCAGAGAGCGTCCCCCTTAAATCAGGGTCACCAGAGAGCATCCCCCTTAAATCAAGGTCACCAGAGAGCGTCCCCCTTAAATCAGGGTCACCAGAGAGCGTCCCCCTTAAATCAGGGTCCCCAGAGAGCGTCCCCCTTAAATCAGGGTCACCAGAGAGCGTCCCCCTTAAATCAGGGTCACCAGAGAGCCTCCCCCTTAAATCAGGGTCACCAGAGAGCCTCCCCCTTAAATCAGGGTCACCAGAGAGCGTCCCCCTTAAATCAGGGTCACCAGAGAGCCTCCCCCTTAAATCAGGGTCACCAGAGAGCCTCCCCCTTAAATCAGGGTTTCCAGAGAGCCTCCCCCTTAAATCATTGTCCCCAGAGAGCGTCCCCCTTAAATCAGGGTCACCAGAGAGCGTCCCCCTTAAATCAGGGTCACCAGAGAGCCTCCCCCTTAAATCAGGGTCACCAGAGAGCCTCCCCCTTAAATCAGGGTCACCAGAGAGCGTCCCCCTTAAATCAGGGTCACCAGAGAGCCTCCCCCTTAAATCAGGGTTTCCAGAGAGCCTCCCCCTTAAATCAGGGTCCCAGAGAGCCCCTCACTTACATCAGGGTCCCCAGAGAGCCTCCCCCTTAAATCAGGGTCCCCAGAGAGCCTCCCCCTTAAATCAGGGTCCCCAGAGAGCCTTCCCCTTAAATCAGGGTCCCCAGAGAGCCTTCCCCTTAAATCAGGGTCCCCAGAGAGCCTTCCCCTTAAATCAGGGTCCCCAGAGAGCCTTCCCCTTTAATCAGGGTCCCCAGAGAGCCTTCCCCTTTAATCAGGGTCCCCAGAGAGCCTTCCCCTTTAATCAGGGTCCCCAGAGAGCCTCCCCCTTTAATCAGGGTCCCCAGAGAGCCTCCCCCTTTAATCAGGGTCCCCAGAGAGCCTCCCCCTTAAGGCTCGATTCACACCTATGCATGTTGCTTTTGAGCGTTTTTGGAGGTTTTTTTTTTCATGCTTGCCACGTTTTTGAGCAGCGTTTTTGCCGCGATTTTGCCGCGATTTCCGTTTTTTTTTTTTTACAGTTTTTTTTACAGTCTTAAAAAAAAATTAAAAAAAAAAAAAAAAACGGCAAAAACGCATCAAAAACGGTGCACTTGCGTTTTTGATGCTTGTCCATTGAATTCTATTACATGCAAAACGCTGCATTTTGCATGAAAAAAAGTCCCTGACCCTTTCCAAAAATGCAGAGAAACAAAAAGGCATTGATGTGAACATGTTCCATAGGAACCCATGTTAAAAAATTCCCATGCATTTCTGCAAAATGCATCAAAAAACGCGCTAGTGTGAATGGAGCCTAAATCAGGGTCCCCAGAGAGCCCCTCACTTACATCAGGGTCCCCAGAGAGCCTCCCCTCAGGGACCCCTGCAGAGACTCGGGGCTATGGTCCCAAAAGCCACCCCCTAGCGACACCACTGCCTTTAACAGATCCTGACTCCCTGCTGCGCCAGAATCAGGCAAGTGAGGCGATACCAATTCGCCCCTGCAAATCCTAATATGTCCCTTTTCCCACCAATCAATCCAAGATCGGGGGGGGGGGGGGGCAATCAAGAGGACCCCACGCACTGTGAGAAGGTTGGTTAGGTGGTCATTAAACTGTGGCACTGCTTGCAATAAAATATTTATTCCCAGGGGATGGACCCTTTAAAAGATTCTCAGAGCAAGAGACTGTCACCAGCACACCACGGATCTCCAGAGCAAGTCCAAAGCTTTTACTCACCGATCACATAATTAAACCAGGGGCAGGCGTTTTGGAGACTCCCAGGACCTCTTCATAGGGTTGCCACCTCAACCCCTTAAAACCGAACACATTAATTACACAGGTTCAGGGGCTAATTTAATGCAGGTAAGGCACTAAGCGAGTTTAATTACCACCTTAATCAGACCACACAACCTGTGTAATTAACATGTGTTCGGTTTTAAAGGGATGAGGTGGCAACTCTAACCACCAGGTATGTGCTTGATGAAGGGGTCCTGCGAGGCTCCGAAGCGTTGCTTATATTTCAATGATGCGATCGCCGAATAAAAGCTTTGGAGCCGTTTTGGAGGATCTGTGGTGTGCTGCTGTCATTCTCTTGCTCTAATTAACTTCAGTTCCACTCGATTGTCGCCACAGCACCCCCTACCACCTACAACCACATTGCAGGAAAGCGTGCGTTTAGAATAGTATGTTTGAATCCCTTTAAATAGATTCTAACCCCTGCTGTGCCAGAATCAGGCAATCCAGGAGATTCCAATTCGCACCTGCAAATCCTAATACGTCCCTTTTTCTCACCAATCAATCAAGCCAAGAGCGGATATCAAGAGCTCACCACGCGCTGTGGGATCCGTCAAGGTGGATGGTGAGCTCTGGCAGTGCTCACAATGAAATATTTTAGCCCAGGTGGATCGACCCTTCAACAGATTTTAACCCCTGCTGTGCCAGAGTCAGGCAAGCCAGGGGATTCCAATTCCAACCTGCCTATCCTAATAGGTCACGTTACCCCCCTTAATTAAAGCCAAAAGTGGACATCAAGACTCTTGATGTCCACGTTTGGCTTTAATTAAAGGGGGTAACGTGACCTATTAGGATAGGCAGGTTGGAACTGGAATCTCCTGGCTTGCCTGACTCTGGCACAGCAGGGGTTAAAATCTGTTGAAGGGTCGATCCACCCGTCGTAAAATATTTCAGAGCTTCCCACACACTGTGAGAAGGTCGGTCAGGTGGATGGTGGGCTCTGGCATTTCTCACAAATATGAAATATTCACCCCAGGCTGATCGACCCTTTACCAGATTTTAACCCCTGCTGTGCCAGAATCAAGCAAGGTGGGAGATTTTGATTCACAGATGCAAACTCTAATATGTTCCCTTTCATATGGAGGAGCGAATTGCACGGGAGTTTTTTGGTCCGTTTCAGGTCCGAATTCAGCCCAAAATCCCGCCGTGACCCATTGCGATCTCTAGTGTGAACCCAGCCTCTGGGTCTATTTATAAAGCAGGGAATGTGACCTTCGCCAAACGTTCCTTGGTAGATTCTAACCAAAATCAGGAGAGCCGGGATATTACAATTCACAGATGCGAACCCCAATATGATTCCCCCCCCCTCTTATAATCAAGCCAAGACGGGGCATTGAGATCTCCCCAAACACTGTGAGAAGCTCAGTCAGGTGGATATTTGGCTCTGGCATTAGTTATGATGAAATATTCACCCCCAGTGGGTGGACCCTTTAAAATATGAAATATTCACCCCCAGTGGATGGACCCTTTAAAATATGAAATATTCACCCCCCAGTGGATGGACCCTTTAAAATATTTTACCCCCCCCCCTGCCGGTCGCTGTGCTAGAATCAGACAAGGTGGGATATTTCGTTTCGCAGATGCAAACTCAAAGGGTCTTTCACCAAACCTTCCCTGGTAGATTCTTGCGCTGGATACACACTATACGACTTTTGTTGTTCAATTTCCTTTAGGATTTAAGCTGGATACAACCTATACAATTTTATGTAGAATTTTTTTTTTCTTCAGATTTACCAAAAACCATATAATACGGAGGTCAAACCTTAAGGCTATGTTTCCACTAGTGCGACTTTTCATACGTTTTGGGACTGAAAAGTCTCATGACAAGTCGTACCCCCATGATTTCCAATGAGTACTGTTCATATCTGTGCGACTTCAAAGTAGTCCCTGCACTACTTTGGTCCCACTTTGATGCGACTTGAGGTCCATAGACACAGGCATTGCTTCAAGTCGCGCGACTTTGGGGACGCAATAGTGGAAACGTAGCCTAATGCCCCATACACACGATGAGATTATCGAACGAATGATCATCCGTTTTTTATATTGCATGCTGATATCAGATCGAATCTGATGAGTTTACTAAAGTCACGAAAATTCCCGCACGACAGGAATAAAATTCGGAAGTGATGTCATGTGTTGTAATGCATTTGTATCGCATTTTCGAAACGATAGCTGTACTGATTAAACGAAAATCGTACGAAAAATTTTTTCCTACATGTCCGATAGAATAATATCGGATGGACTGTCCTGTTTGGTTCTCGAAAGCTCTGTACTAACGATCTGATTATCGCACGATCGATTCGAAAGCGGTATTTTCCGTACGATTTTCTGATCGTGTGTACGGGGCTTAAGAGTTTCAATTAGTATACAATCAGGCAGGAAAAGGAAATCAGAAAACAAAAGTTGTATAGTGTGTATGGGGTCCTACCTTCAACTATGTAGCAGAAGGGCTCGCCTGATTGCATACAAATTGAAAGTGTTTAGGTTTGACCGCATATTATACGGTTTTGGTGAAGCTAAAGAAAATTGTATAGTGTGTATCCAGCTTAACCCCGCTCTGCCAAAATCAGGTGAGACGGGATATTACAAAATTTATAGATGCAAACCCCAATATGGACCTTTCTCCCCCCTTATGATCAAGCTGAGATGGGGCATTGAGAGCTCCCCAAACGGTTGGCCAGGTGGACGTTGAACTCTGACCTTGCTCACGATTTAATATTCACTCCCGATGGATGGATCCTTTAAAAGATTTTACCCCCCCCCCCCCCCACCGTGCCAGAATCACACTAGGTGGGATATTTTGATCCACAGATGCAAACTCAAAGGGTTTATGTATAAAGCCGTGAATGTGACTTTAACCAAAAACATTCCCTGGCCCTGGTAGATTCTTAACCTGGATACACACAATACAACTAGCCTAATTGCATACAAATGTAAAGTGTTTAGGTTTGACTTCATATTATATGGTTTTGGCAAATCTAAAGAAAAGTGTATACAGGCATACCCCACGTTTACTTACACAATGGGACCAGAGCATGTATGTAAAACGAAAATGTACTTAAAGTGAAGCAATACGTTTTTTTTTTTCACTTCTCAATGCATGTACTGCATTTACAGGCATAACCATGTCAAGCTGACCAGTGCCATGTCAAGCTGACCAGTGCCATGTCAAGCTGACCAAGATTTCCCATAGACGTCAATGTGTAAGTAAAGCGGGATATGCCTGTAGTGTGTATCCAGTTTAACCCTGATCTGCCAAATTCAGGTGAGCCGAGATATTCCAATTTATAGATGCAAACCCCCAATATGGACTCCCCCCCCGGGACGGGGCATTGGGATCTCCCCAAACACTGTGAGAAGCTCAGTCAGGTGGATGTTGAGCTATGGCATCACCCATGATGAAATATTCTCCCCCCCAAGTGAATGGACCCTTTAAAAGGTTTTTAACCCCCCAGAATCAGACAAGGTGGGATATTCCGATTCACACATGCAAACTAGGGTTGCCCCCTCATCCCTTTAAACCCAAAACACATATGAATTACACAGGTTCTGAGGCTAATTAAATGCAGATAAGGCACCAAGTGAGTTTAATGACCACCTTTAATCAGCCACAGAACCCGTGTAATTCATGTGTGTTCGGGTTTAAAGAGATGAGGTGGCAACTCTAATGCAAACCCAAATGGTCTATTTATAAAGCAGTGAATGTGACTTTCACCAAACATTCCCTGGCAGAGAATCAGTCACTCATCCAAAACACATGTACCTGGAAGATTCACCTGCAGAGAATATGAGAACAGATCTGGAGACAAGACCAGCAGTAAAGCTGCAGAGCGTTTGGCTGTCTCCGATCAGTCCGTACCGGGCAGCTGTGCTGATCTCACAGTCCCAGCTGGTCCCCATCCAGGAGACGTGCTGCCCTGCACCCTGCACCCCTCTATGTGCACCCCATTACTGACAGCAGTACATACGGACACGGAACGCTTACCTTGAGGTTGTCAAGCGTTGACTATACAAGTTCGCTGTGACAGGAGAGCATCGTACAGGAGGAGGAGGAGGAGGGAGAGGAAGGGGGAGGGGAACCAACGCTCAGCCTCCACTAGTACATTTCACTTCTTTTTTTTATCTATATTTCTGGTGTTCGGTGAACATTCACACTACAGGGTTGATTTACTAAAACTGGAGAGTGCAAGATCCGGTGCAGCTGTGCATGGTGGCCAATCAGCTTCTAACTTCAGCTTCTTCTAATACGCTTTGCCAAAAGAAAAAAAAAACTGGAAGCTGATTGGTTTCTATGCAGAGCTGCACTAGGTTTTGCACCCTCCAGTTTAAGTAAATCTCCCCCCACTGTGTTTATTGATTACTGAATTTGCAGAACTATTCACTCTGTGAAGCTGCATGTACATTCGTTCTGTGTGAATTAACCAGCATTTGCTCGTTCCTTTTTTTTTTTTTTTCTTGTACAATGTATATTATTTTATTTATTTATTTCAGGTACTTATATAGCGCCGTCAATTTACGCAGCGCTTTACATATACATTGTACATTCACATCAGTCCCTACCCTCAAGGAGCTTACAATCTAAGGTCCCTAACACATATTCATACATACTAGGGACAATTTAGACAGGAGCCCATTAACTTACCAGCATGTCTTTGGAGTGTGGGAGGAAACCGGAGTACCCGGAGGAAACCCACGCAGGCACAGGGAGAACATGCAAACTCCAGGCAGGTAGTGTTGTGGTTGGGATTCGAACCAGCGATAGTGCTATCCACTACACCACTGTGTATAAAGCTGTGGCTGTGCGCCAATGGGGAGAAATCAAACGTATCTCCTGTTCTGATCGAATGTCCATAGGGTATTTCCTCTGGACTAGATTTTTGGTACAGTCTAGTTTTGTAACCTGACCCAAAAGATTCCTCTGCACTCACCTCTATAGATGTGAGTATATAAATGATATATCAACAAAAACTTTGGGGGATGCGATCAGTAGCAGCAGCGGTGGTAGGGGAGGATCAGTGGAAATGGATGTGGTGGGGGATGGGATCAGTGGCGGTGGTGGGGTGGGATCAGTCAGAGATAGTAGTGGTGGGGGGATGGGACCAGTGGTGATGGTGATAGTGGGGGAGGGGATCATTGGCAGTGGTGGTGGGGGGGAATGGGACCAGTGGTGATGGTGGTGAGGGGATGTGATCAGGCAGAGGCAGCAGTGGTGGGGGGGATGGGGGCAGGTGGTGATGGTGATGGGGGGAGATGGGATCAGTGGCAGTGGTGATGGTGGTGGGGGGAGATGGGATCAGTGGCAGTGGTGGTGGGGGATGGGGCAGTGGTGGTAGGTGAAAGTGATCAGGCAGAGACAGTGGTGGTGTGGGGGGGGGGCGGGGTGGGACCAATGGCAGTGGTGATGGTGGTGGGGGGTAAGGATGAGCTCCGGCGTGTTCGCATGCTGCACGTGCCGAGCCCGCCAGGAAGTCGGCACCGCGCAGCGCTAGACACAGGCAGTGAGATATTTCCCGATCTCTGCATCCGCACATCAGGACAATGTCTCACTGCCTGTGATTAGCGCTGCACGGTGCCGACTTCCTGGCGGGCTCGGCACGTGCAGCATGCGAACACGCCGGAGCTCATCCTTAGTGGGGGGATGTGATCAGGCAGCAGTGGTGGTGGTGGTTGGGGGGGGTGAGACCAGTTGCAGTGGTGATTTTGGTGGGGGGAGGGGATCAGTGGCAGTGGTGATGGGGGGGATGTGATCTGGCAGAAGCACACTTTGGTGGTGAGGGGGGATAAGACCAGTGGCAGTGTTGCTGGTGGTGGGGGGAGAGGATCAGTGGCAGTGGTGATGGTGGTGGTGGGGGATGGGACCAGTGATGGTGGTGGGGGGAATAGGAGCAGTGATGATGGTGGTGGTGGGGGATGAGACCAATGTTGATGGTGGTGGAGGAGGGGAATAATCAGAGGCAGTGGTGGTGAGGGGGGATGGGACCAGTAGCAGTGTTGATGGTGGTGGGGGGAGAGGATCAGTGGCAGTGGTGGTGATGGTGGTGGTGGGGGATGGGACCAGTGATGGTGGTGGGGGGAATGGGAGCAGGGATGATGGTGGTGGTGGGGGATGGGACCAGTGATGGTGGTGGGGGGAATGGGAGCAGTGATGATGGTGGTGGTGGGGGATGAGACCAATGTTGATGGTGGTGGAGGAGGGGATCAATCAGAGGCAGTGGTGGTGGTGAGGGGGGATGGGAACAGTAGCAGTGTTGATGATGGTGAGGGGGAGAGGGTTAGTGGCAGTGTTGATGGTGGTGGGGGGGATGGGGCAGAGGTGGTAGGGGGATGTGATCAGGCAGAGGCAGTGGTGGTGTGGGGGTGGAACCAGTGGTGATGGTGATGGGGGGGATGTGATCAGGCGGTGGTGGTGGGGGGAGGGGATCAGTGGCAGTGTTGATGGTGGTGGGGGGATGTGATCTGGCAGAAGCAGCGGTGGTGGTGAGGGGGGATGGGACCAGTAGCAGTGTTGATGGTTGTGGGGGGAGGGGATCAGTGGCAGTGGTGATGGTGGGGGAAGGGTTCCAGCGGCGATGGTGGGGGAGGGGATCAGTGGCAGTGTTGATGGTGGTGGGGGAGGGGATCAGTGGCAGTGTTGATGGTGGTGGGGGAGGGGATCAGTGGCAGTGTTGATGGTGGTGGGGGGGAGAGGATCAGTGGCAGTGTTGATGGTGGTGGGGGAGGGGATCAGTGGCAGTGTTGATAGTGGTGGGGGGGAGAGGATCAGTGGCAGTGTTGATGGTGGTGGGGGGGAGAGGATCAGTGGCAGTGTTGATGGTGGTGGGGGAGGGGATCAGTGGCAGTGTTGATAGTGGTGGGGGGGAGAGGATCAGTGGCAGTGTTGATGGTGGTGGGGGGCAGAGGATCAGTGGCAGTGTTGATAGTGGTGGGGGGGAGAGGATCAGTGGCAGTGTTGATGGTGGTGGGGGGGAGAGGATCAGTGGCAGTGTTGGTGGTGGGGGGAGGGGATCAGTGGCAGTGGTGATGGTGGTGGGTGAAGGGTTCCAGCAGCGATGGTGGTGGGGAGGGGATCAGTGGCAGTGTTGATGGTGGTGGGGGGGGTCAGTGGCAGTGTTGATGTGGTGGTGGGGAGGATCAGTGGCAGTGTTGATGGTGGTGGGGGGAGGGGATCAGTAGCAGTGGTGATGTGGTGGGGGGGACCAGTGATGGTGGTGGGGGGGATGGGAGCAGTGGTAATGGTGGTGGGGGGGATGGGAGCAGTGGTAATGGTGGTGGGGGGGGAGGACCAGTGATGGTGGTGGGGGGGATGGGAGCAGTGGCAGTGGTTAGGTGGTGGTGGGGGATGGCACCAGTGGCAATGATGGTGGTGGGGGAGGGGATCAGTGGCAGTGTTGATGGTGGTGGGGGGGAGAGGATCAGTGGCAGTGTTGATGGTGGTGGGGGAGAGGATTAGTGGCAGTGTTGGTGGTGGGGGGATGGGGCAGAGGTGGTAGGGGGATGTGATCAGGCAGAGGCGGTGGTGGTGGGGTGTGGAACCAGTGGTGATGGTGATGGGGGATGTGATCAGGCAGAGGCAGCGGTGGTGGCAGTGGCGTAGTGCGGGGGGTGCCGTGGCCCCGGGCGCGACATTTAGGGGGGCGCAATTTCGTGCCAGTAGTGTCACTACTGGCTGCCTCCTCCTAATTTAATTTCCTGTGTCCCCCGCGCTCCGCCGCCATGTCCAGTGTTTGGCGCCCTGTGATTGGGTGTATGGGGGTCATGTGCGGCGTGCGGCTGGCCTACCCGCGTTTACGGTTGCTCCTGAAGTCCCGCCTCCGCACATGACCCCCATACCCCATACGCTCAATCACAGTGCGCCGGGAAACAATGAACATGCTGGCCGGAGCGCGGGGGAGACGATCACTGGAGAGTGTGAGCTGCCGGGGCCGCTGTCTTCTCCTCCTCCTATCCTCCAGACTGATGCAAGACAAGAAGGTGAGGAATGGATAAACCAGGGGGGGGGGGAGAAGAGACAGGCACCATATATGTAGTGTGAGTATAGGAAGACTAGGCAGGACAGTATAGTGTACAGTGTAGTATAGTGGTCAGTATAGTGTTGTGGACAGTGTAGTGTAGTGGTCAGTGTAGTGGACAGTGTAGTGTAGTGGACAGTGTAGTGTAGTGGTCTGTGTAGTGTAGTGGACAGTATAGTGGTCAGTGTAGTGTAGTGGACAGTGTAGTGTAGTGGTCAGTGTAGTGTAGTGGACAGTATAGTGGTCAGTGTAGTGTAGTTCTCAGTGTAGTGGTCAGTATAGTGTAGTGGACAGTATAGTGGTTAGTGTAGTGGTCAGTATAGTGTAGTGGACAGTGTAGTGGAGTGTATAGTATAGTGGTTAGTGTAGTATAGTGGTCAGTGTAGTGTAGTGGACAGTGTAATGGTTACTGTAGTGTAGTTCTCAGTGTAGTATAGTGGTCAGTATATTATAGTGTAGTGGACAGTGTAGTTCTCAGTGTAGTGGTCAGTAAAGAGGACAGTGTAGTGTAGTGGACAGTATAGTGGTCAGTGTAGTTCTTAGTGTAGTGGACAGTATAGTATAGTGGTCAGTGTAGTGTAGTGGTCAGTAAAGTGGACAGTATAGTGGTCAGTGTAGTGGACAGTATAGTGGTCAGTGTAGTGTAGTGGACAGTATAGTGGTCAGTGTAGTTCTTAGTGTAGTGGACAGTATAGTATAGTGGTCAGTGTAGTGTAGTGGTCAGTAAAGTGGACAGTATAGTGGACAGTATAGTGGTCAGTGTAGTGTAGTGGACAGTATAGTGGTCAGTGTAGTATAGTGGTCAGTGTAGTGGTCAGTGTAGTGTAGTGGACAGTATAGTGGACAGTATAGTATAGTGGTCAGTGTAGTCTGTAATGGTCAGTAAAGGAATCAGGTTGGTCAGTGTTGAAATCAAGTAGGTTAGTGTAGTGGTCAGTATAGGAATCAGGTAGGTCAGTACTATTGTATTTGAAGGGACTCGGGGAGTGCTAAAAGTTTGCAGGTTGGGGGGGGGGGCGCAAATTACTTGCCTTGCCCCGGGTGCTGACAACCCACGCTAGGCCACTGGGTGGTGGTGGGGGGAGAGGATCAGTGGCAGTGTTGGTGGGGGAGGGGATCAGTAGCAGTGGTGATGTGGTGGGGGGAGAGGACCAGTGGCAGTGTTGATGGTGGTGGTGGGGGATGGGACCAGTGGCAATGGTGGGGGAGGGGATCAGTGGCAGTGTTGATAATGGTGGGGGGAGGGGATCAGTGGCAGTGTTGATGGTGGTGGGGGGATGGGAGCAGTGGCAGTGGTGATGGTGGGGGATGGGACCAGTGGCAATGGTGGGGGAGGGGATCAGTGGCAGTGTTGATGGTGGTGGGGGGAGGGGATCAGTGGCAGTGTTGATGGTGGTGGGGGGATGGGAGCAGTGGCAGTGGTGATGGTGGGGGATGGGACCAGTGGCAATGGTGGGGGAGGGGATCAGTGGCAGTGTTGATGGTGGTGGTGGGGTGGGATCAGTCAGAGATGGTAGTGGTGGTGGCGGGGGGGGATGGGACCAGTGGCAGTGGTCATAGTGGGGGAGGGGATCAGTGGCAGTGTTGATGGTGGTGGTGGGGTGGGATCAGTCAGAGATAGTGGTGGTGGTGGGGGAGGGGACCATTTGCAGTGGTGGTGGGGGGATGTGATCAGGCAAAGGCAGCGGAGGGGGAGGGGATCATTGGCAGTGGTGGTGGGGGGGATGTGATCAGGCAGAGGCAGTAGTGGTGGGGGGGATGGGGGCAGGTGGTGATGGTGGTGGGGGGGGTGGGAGCAGTGGCAGTGGTGATGGTGGGGGATGGGACCAGTGGCAGCGGTGGTGGAACAGTATAGGGGGGGCCAGGAGGGAACATTATAGTTCAGGGGGGCAGGAGCAAACAGTATAGGGGGGCTAGGATGGAACAATATAGTTCAGGGGGGCAGGAGCAAACAGTATAGGGGGCCAGGAATGAACAGTATAGTTCAGGGGGGGCAGGAGCAAACAGTATAGGGGGCCAGGAATGAACAATATAGTTCAGGGGAGCAGGAGCAAACAGTATAGGGGGCCAGGAGGGAACAGTATAGTTCAGGGGGGCAGGAGCAAACAGTTTAGGGGCCAGGAGGGAACAGTATAGTTCAGGGGGCCAGGAGGGAACAGTATAGGGGGGTCAGGAGGGAACAGTATAGGGGGGTCAGGAGGAAACAGTATAGGGGGTCAGGAGGGAACAGTATAGTGGGGCCAGGAGGGAACAGTATAGGGGGCCAGGGGGGAACAGTATAGGGGGCCAGGGGGGAACAGTATAGGGGGCCCAGGAGGGAGCAGTATAGTTCAGGGGGCCAGGAGGGAACAGTATAGGGGGCCAGGAGGGAACAGTATAGGGGGCCAGGGGGGAACAGTATAGGGGGCCAGGAGGGAACAGTATAGGGGGCCAGGAGGGAACAGTATAGTTCAGGGGGCCAGGGGGGAACAGTATAGGGGGCCAGGGGGGAACCGTATAGGGGGCCCAGGAGGGAGCAGTATAGTTCAGGGGGCCAGGAGGGAACAGTAGAGGGGGCCAGGAGGGAATAGTATAGTTCAGGGGGGCCAGGAGGGAACCATAAAGGGGGGACAGAAGGAAACTGGTGGGCACAATAGTGACATCTTTAGTAATTGCCTTAATGCAGAGTAGCTCAGAGAAGCTGCTGGAATGCCTGCAATCCTGCTGGAATGCCGATTCCAGCCCGCCCTGCTCTCTCGTCCCTCCTGTTAGATGGACTAGCAGATTTAGCTTTACTAACAAATTGAAGCCAAACTCCAGCTCACAGTTCATAATCAGTTAGGGCTGGTTTATACTTGCTTCAAAATGTGGCATCGTACACGCTTTTTTAAATCACTCTGAATGTCAATCAAAGCTCCTCTCACTAAATAAAATGGTTACCTTACAGTCCTGTTCACATTGTGTTGGCTTTGCTTCAAAAATTATACCTCATGTCAGTTTTTTGATGCTATAAAGCATCTCCAGGGGGCGTGGCCTGGACATGGCTGAGTGAAGCTGCTCTTTCTTGGAGCTCCCGGCCTGTCCCGAAAACTCCGGCTATATACACTTTGCCAGAGGCATGCTACCAACCAAAAGGCACAGGACAAGAGCAACTACCCGGGGGACACCCGTTGGAAGGAGTCCAGGAGAGATCCGCCACTATTTCCAGCAGCTGCAAGGCTCATCTCCGGGAGCCACAGTAGCGGCGCCGCGAGGCCTCCTACGTGGAGAGAAGCAGAAGGCCTCTAGACAGAGCGGTCATCCCGCCTCATCCTACTCCCGGGGTGTCATTAACAACTCCCCAGGTATCAACGGGGGTCCTACGAGGGGCACGATGGCATCCCCACAATCTCCTGAACCCATTACGCTTGACCAGGACATTCAGGCTTTACTTCAGGCCCTCCCTACTCGATTAGACATTGAGGCGCTCATCCTCAGGTTGGAAGAGACCCACCGACGTGATATGCAAGAGGTATGAGGAGAGGTAGCTACTCTGGCGGAACGCATGACCGCAGGCGAAGCCTCGGTGTCCTCTTTGGAGGGGAGAGCAAGCTAGAGATCTACACCGAGATTCCACCATTGCCTTGCAGTTACACCTGGAAGATATCGAGGACCGGAGTCGCAGGAATAATCTGCGGCTCCGAGGAATCCCGGAGGAAACAGCAATGGAGAATCTAGGGGAGACGGTGAAAGAGATATTCCGCACCGTGCTGGATGACCCCGACCTCGATATCGAGCTAGACAGAGTGCACAGAGCTCTTGGCCCAAGATCTGAAGACCCGAGCAGACCGCGGGATGTAATATGCAGATTGCACCGCTACACTCAAAAAGAAAATATCCTCCGTCGAGCCTGGGAATATGGTGATGTGGAAGTGGGTTGCAAACAGGCTAGAATATTGCCGGATCTATCGAGGGCCACACTGAAAGGCAGAGCCCTCCTTCGTCCTCTCCTGGAACTTGCCAAGCAGAAAGGCTTAACATACCGATGGGGGTACCCGCTAGCAGTAACGTTCCGCAACGACACAGGCTCTTTCTCCCTGCAAAGAACAGAAGACCTCCCAGCGCTATTCAGGTTCATGGACACAGAACCAATACAGGTCCCTGACTGGCTCCAGTTCCTACCACGTCCACAAGGACGATGGGGACCCTTGAGGCTGCACGGACCCCTCCCTCCTCACCACCTAAGGAACAGAAGGAGATGCAGGACGGCCTCAGAGGGGGAACCACGTGAGTAGGCCTTTGGCCATCCATCCCTATCCAGTTTCACTTGTCCAGGACAGAACGAGAGGTTGCTAGTCCCCGCACACAGGGAAGTGAAACATGGCCACTTTTGCCCGTTAGAGGAGGGGAAGATTAGACAAACTCTAGCTCTACTTCCCCCTACCCAACCTCCCCCCCTCCTCCACTCCTCAGTACGTTTGCTGGGCCTGCTGACGGACAGCGTTGAGAGCTGGAGGATCCCCTGGAGTACTAGAGGAAACCCAAAGGCCTAGTACCTAACAGTACCCGCCCCAGCCCTGGACATAAGTTACAGCAGAATTAGTAGAATCAGGGTTACGGAACTTATCCTCTCCTGTCCACCAATACAGGACTATCTAAGAGGCCCAGGGACATCTCCTCTTTAACCGCTGGAAGCCATGCATACAATGCGGACGCAGGAGGCTGAGTGACATAGGAACGACAGGGGACGTGACTCGAAAGGCTTTCACCATTCCATGCCTTGCACTTCAGGGACAGCACACCATGGAACTACAAATGCGACAGAAACCATGAACGGTGGTATGACCCGGTTTCTATCAGCGGCTATTGGTACTTACCATACCACTAGTGCACAAGCCAGTATTTAAGCGCTGACGCTTTATGTTGTGGTGGGAGGGGGGGATTCCCCGTTTGTTTGTTTAACCCTTAAAGTTAATGTTTACGATAGAGTTTGATCACTTCAACATATCCTTGTGCGGGACTGAATACCCACGAACCTGATGCTTTGTCCTGTGTAGAGAAATGCTAAGTTCAAGCTGGCTATGCACCTCAACATACAGTTCACTTTCTGGCCATTCCATTTGGCTTGACTATCATATACATCGCTGGATGGGGATGGAAATGTGATTTATTTTATTGCACTTGCTGAGTTATTATGTTTATGCAACTGTGCTCTTTGGGCTCTAGTTATGAGAGCCCCATTTTATTTTATTTTATTTTATGTTATTCTATGCCTCTTTTACTGGTTATGTTTAGACCGCTAGTACACTTGTACTGTTACAACCCACTAGTCTGTTATATTACTGCTAATGGCACACCGCATGCACATATAAAAACCATCGATAGCCTTGGGTGGAGGGGGAGGCTCGGGAGCTCACTTCCCGGCCCTGTCTATCCACCGTCCCACATAGGACAGCGCTCCATTCCCAGTGTAGTGTCTGGGGAGCGTAATAGCCTATTTGGCTAATTTAGTAATTGCACTAAGCTGCACTCTCTAGTGACAGCTTCTAAATTTTCTCTTTTACTCTTTCTTGAGTTTACTCACTTTCTCCTACTGAACCTGCTCTACACCCCCTTCACTCCCCCTTACTCTTCCCTCCCCTTACCTCAACTCCCCACCCCCTCCTTATCATCTACCCCTTGAACATCAACATACCCACCACCCATGATCATGGCCTCCATAAACATAGTCTCTCTTAACGTGAAGGGCCTAAACACGCCAGAGAAAAGACGTATGCTGACTAATGACATGAGACGCATGGGCGCTGATATTGTTTTCTTGCAGGAAACCCACTTTAGGGAAGGTGCTCTGCCGACACTTCAGAACAGATTTTTCCCGGTGGTATATCACTCAAGGTACACAGAAGCTAAATCCAGAGGGGTCTCCATTCTAATTTCGTCCAAAATCCCATGGTCACTTACAGAAGTAAAGTATGACAAGGAAGGTAGATTCCTCTTTCTAAAGGGGAAGATAGGGGATTCAAAAGTAACTCTAGCTAACCTGTACGTTCCCAACACACACCAAGACATATTCCTCAAACGACACCTAGACCTACTATCGCAATTCTCGGACGGACATTTGATCTTGGGAGGAGACCTTAATGTTCCCCTTACCCCTACGGAGGATACTTCCACTGGAACATCCTCAACCTCGCGAGATTTGCGTAAACGTATCGGTACGACGTTACACAATTCACAACTGATAGACGCTTGGCGTCTTTTTCATCCAGGGGAAAAGGACTATACTTTCTTTTCTAAACCACACCAGACGTATTCCAGAATCGATTATTTACTGATCCCCCACAGGGACTTGCAAGCGATTAAAGACGCCACTATAGGTTCAATGACATGGTCGGACCATGCCCCGATTACACTGCGGTACGTTCTCCCAGATCTGAGGTCGACACAGAAACCACCGTGGCGACTAAACGAGGGACTTCTGAAAGACCCAGCAATTCTAGCTGAGGTAACCAAGGAAATAGGTCACTATTTTACCTCTAATACCACCCCTGACTGTGACATCGGGCTAGTGTGGGAGGCGCACAAAACCGTTATTAGGGGGATACTTATCAAACACGGTTCACGACTCAAACAGCAAAGGATTGCACAATTGAATACTTTGCTAAAGAAATTAGAAACATTAGAAGAACGTCATAAACAGACACCCACCAAACAACTGGAAATAGAACTAGACTCAGTCCGTACGCAGATTACTGACCTTTACGATATAAAGCGAAAGCGGCAATACAAATTAGCAAAAGGAAAAATTATGAATCTGGTAACAAATGCGGGAGACTATTAACCCAATCATTACGAGAACAAAGAATGGCTTCATATATTCCCCACATTATGTCCCCTACGGGTCGGAAGGCCTCTCTACCCCAACATATAGTGCAGGAGTTTAGTTCCTTCTATTCCTCTCTATACAATTTAAAGGAGACGCAAACTCCCCCCGAAAAAACGACAGAATACATATCATCCTCCCTTATGCCGACCCTCCCAGATGATGCAAAATCCCTATTAGAAGATCCCATCACGTTGAACGAACTGCAAATCGCATTAAAAAATACTAAATTGGGTAAAGCGCCAGGCCCAGGTGGGCTTACAATCCCTTATTATAAGACCCTACTCCCCTTTCTAGGTCAACATCTGGTCAGACTTTATAACAACCTAGGCTCAGGGGGAAAGTTTCATAAATCCACGTTACAGGCACAAATCTCCGTTATACCTAAAGAGGGTAAAGATCCAGGCCAATGCGGGTCCTATCGCCCGATTTCTCTTTTGAATACGGATCTAAAACTTTTCACAAAGATCATCGCCACCAGATTACAACAACACCTCACCTCACTTATACACCTAGACCAAGTAGGTTTGGTCCCGACTAGGGAAGCTAGGGACAACACGATTAAAGTCCTTAACCTACTGCATATAGCTAATGGCACCAAATCCCCATGCATCCTACTCGGAACAGACGCCGAAAAAGCGTTCGACCGGGTCAGCTGGAGGTTCATGTTTGCAACGCTGAAACACATAGGACGAGGAGACAAAATGATACATTGGATTTCCGCAATTTATTCAGACCCAACGGCCAGAGTAAGAGCGAACGGGGTAATCTCGGAAGCTTTCCCAATTACTAATAGGACCCGTCAAGGCTGCCCTTTATCACCTCTGCTCTTCACGCTATCCCTGGAACCTTTCCTATGCCACATTAGATTGAACCCAGACATTACAGGAGTAGGAGTAAATAAAAAACAATTTAAAGTTTCTGCATATGCTGACGATTTGATGTTCTCCCTCACAAACCCAACCATCTCTCTCCCCAACCTTATGAAAGAATTTCACATCTATGGTCAACTGGCCAGTCTGAAAATTAACTTTAGTAAATCTGAAGCGATGGGACTGGGAATTCCACAACCACAACTCACACAACTTCAAAATAGTTTCCACCTGAAATGGACCACTACAGCTCTGAAATACCTGGGTACACACATACCTCCGACATTCTCCCAATTGTTCAAGCTTAACTTCCCACCCCTACTAAAAAAAAGTCCAACAAATGCTAGATAAATGGAATGGGGGGCTCCACTCCTGGTTTGGACGTTGCAACATCCTCAATACTACCCAAATTCCTGTATCTCCTACAGACTATTCCAATACATATACCCGCAGGCTACTTTAACCAAATAAGATCAATATTCATTAAATTCCTTTGGGCAGGAAAAAAAACGCGACTACACAGGAAGATCCTTTCGTTGCCCAAACGATACGGAGGACTGGCAATGCCTGAACTCCAGACCTACTATAGAGCAACACATCTAGGAAGGCTCATCGACTGGTGCCGACATACAACCACCAAACTGTGGACGCAACTTGAACAAGCACAAAGCACGACTCCTATACACAGAATCCCCTGGTGTTACATTACCCTCCCAACAGATCTCAAGCGCCACCCGTTAATAGGTAACACGGCACGTGTCTGTGCTCATCTGATTGACTCATCTTCCCTCTTTTCTCGTAATTCACCACTTAAGCCCATACTAGGAAACCCTTTATTTGAACCAGGAGTGGGTGATGGGGGGTTTCTGGAACTGAGGAAGGAGGGACTATTCCAAGCCTCACATTTCAGCAATAGGGGTAGGTGGAAGACTATCACAGAGTTGTCCGATCCAGAAGGACAGTTCCGTCTGGATTTTTTGAGAGCACTACAGCTCCATCACTTCCTCAGCAGTATGCCACCACCTAATGATACTGATCAAACCCTCACACCTATGGAAGACCTATGCTCGGGAACGGGGCCCTTACTACATTCACTCTCTCTAACCTATAGTATGTTAATCACTCCAGCGGAGGAATATAAATTACAGGGCCTCACCAAATGGGAAAAAGAACTAAAATGTCAGTTTACCACCAGCAAAAAACAACACATCCTGCAGTTCACCCATAAATCCTCTTTATGTACCAAGATCCAAGAAACAAATTATAAAATCCTTACTCATTGGTACAGAACCCCAGCGTTGCTTAACACAATATTCCCCTCGTCATCTGATGTGTGTTGGAGATGTCAAGAAAGAAAAGGCACACTCCTCCATATTTTCTGGTCCTGCTCTCGGATCCAGAACTTCTGGAGAGAAGTCCGCCAGTTAACGCAAAAATTCACAGACCGTGTTGTACCAGATGACCCGGCATACTTCCTTTTACATGCTAACGACACCCCCACACGGATTTACAAGAAATCAGTTGTACGTCACTTACTAGACGCAGCAAAAACTTGCATCCCACTCTTTTGGAAGTCCACTCAAACACCAACCATAGCCCTCTGGCTCCAAAAAGTGGAGGAAATAAATCAGATGGAGGACTTAATCCTCACAAGCCAAAACAGACAGGAAACGTACACCAAAACTTGGCAATTATGGAATATGTTCAAGTATTCAGAAGAGAGGGACAGGCACTTCGAGGCCGGTGAGGTTATAATGCACTCTGTTTCTAGGAATAATCGCAGATAGACGCAAGCAAATACACATACTCATGAATAATTATTCAGATCCCCAGCAGTGAGTGGCTTTTATTCAGTGTTAGCTCTACTTTGTTTTGGAGGTATTGCAGGTATGAGATATCCCAGGATGCACCAGGAAACCAACAAGTGAACCGGAAAGACGCAATCAGCAGTCACTTCTGGTTCATGTGTTTATATTCTGGAAGTGTCTGGTGTACACGTCACATCTGGTGTGCATCGTGGAGCAGCAGGAAGGTGAGCGGGGTCCGGACTGGAGCAGAGCAACTAGCAGACGGCACACATGGTGTGCAACATGTGAATGCTATAGCAGAATGTGAATGGGGACCAGAAAGAGAGGACTGAGTGGCTAGGGATCAGCAGAGCTGGGGGACCAGAGCAGGGGAAACTAGCAGATGTCACACATTGTGAGCAGCATGGGAGCAATATAGCGGTAGGTGAGCGGGGACCGAAGAGAGAGGAGGATCAGCAAACCAGAGGATCAGCAGAGCTGGGGGTTACTACTTAGCGGGGATTCAGCAGAGCTAGGAGTACTACTGAGGAGGAGCTCAGCAGAGCTGGAGGTTACTACCAAGCAGGGGATCAGCAGAGCTGGGGGTTACAACTGAGTTGGGGGATCAGCAGAGTTGGGGGTACTACTGATTGGAAGATTAGCAAAGCTGGAGGTTACTACTGATTGGGGGGATCAGCAGAGCTGGGGGTACTACTGAGTTGGGCATCAGCAGAGCTGGGGGTAGTACTAAGTGGGGCATCAGCAAAGCTAGGGGTACTACTGCACAGGGGATCTGCTGAATGAGGCTACTAATAAGCTGGGGATCTGCTGAAAGAGGGTATTAATAAGCTGGGAATCTGCTGAACGGGGGTTAGTACTGAGCAGGGGATCAGCAGAGCTGGGGGTTACCACTGAGTGGGGGATCAGCAGAGCTGGGGGTTACCACTGAGTGGGGGATCAGCAGAGCTGGGGGTTACCACTGAATGGGGGATCAGCAGAGCTGGGGGTTACTACTGAGTGGGAGATCAGCAGAGCTGGGGTTTCTACTGGGTGGGGATCAGCAGAGCTGGGGGACCAGAGCAGGAGAAACTAGCAGATGTTACACATGGTGAGCAGCATGGGAGCAATATAGCGGTAGGTGAGCGGGGACCGAAGAGAGAGGAGGATCAGCAAACCAGAGGATCAGCAGAGCTGGGTGTTACTACTTAGCGGGGATTCAGCAGAGCTGGGAGTACTACTAAGCAGGGGATCAGCAGATCTGGAGGTTACAACTGAGTTGGGGGATCAACAGAGCTGGGGGTTACAACTAAGTTGGGGGATCAACAGAGCTGGGGGTTACTACTGAGTGGGGGATCAGCAGAGCTGGGGGTACTACTGATTGGAAGATTAGGAAAGCTGGAGGTTACTACTGATTGGGGAGATCAGCAGAGCTGGGGGTACTACTGAGTTGGGTATCAGTAGAGCTGGGGGTAGTACTAAGTGGGGCATCAGCAAAGCTGGGGGTACTACTGCACAGGGGATCTGCTGAATGAGGCTACTAATAAGCTGGGGATCAGCTGAACGGGGGTTAGTACTGAGCAGGGGATCAGCAGAGCTGGGGGTTACCACTGAGTGGGGGATCAGCAGAGCTGGGGGTTACCACTGAGTGGGGGATCAGCAGAGCTGGGGGTTACCACTGAGTGGGGGATCAGCAGAGTAGGGGGTTACTACTGAGTGGGGATCAGCAGAACTGGGGGTTACTACTGACCGGGGATCATCAGAGCCAGGGATACTACTGAGTGAGGCATCAGCAGAGCTGCGGGTACTACTAAGCAGGGGCTCTGCTGAATGAGGCTATTAATAAGTTGTGGATCTGCTGAAAGGGGGTACTAATAAGTTGGGAATCTGCTGAACAGGGGTTACTACTTAGCGGGGGGTCAGCAGAGCTGGAGGCTGGAGGTTACTACTGAGTGGGAGATCAGCAGAGCTGGGGGTTTCTACTGGGTGGGGGATCAGCAGAGCTGGGGGTACTACTGATTAGGGGATCTACTGAATGAGGGTACTAATAAGTTGGGGATCTGCTGAACAGGGGTTACTACTGAGCAGGGGATTAGCAGAGCTGGGGTTTACTACTGAGCAGGGGATCAGCAGAGCTGGGGGTTACTACTGAGCGGGGGATCAGCAGAGCTGGGGGTTACTACTGAGCGGGGGATCAGCAGAGCTGGGGGTTACTACTGAGCAGAGGGTGCTACTGATCCACCACCCCTATGCTTTCTCCAGAAATCAATAGTATAAATGCATTTAGTGTATAAATAGTCCTGGATATCCACCACGTGTGAATCAAAAGGTGCTATGACTTCATTACCATATATGCACTCACCAGAAGTACATTATGTATACGCATGTCACCACATTATTGAATGTACAAAAAAGAGGGATTGGGGTAAAATTACCCCTGGGACTTTTAAGTTGCTTCCAGTGTCAAATCAAACCAAATAAATAATGTATGCAACATCTAAACTGTATAAAAATGAATCTTTTAATTTCAAAATTTTATTACAAAATATCACCAAGACATTTAAAAACAAGCAATCTTTCAATCTGGATCAATCAATTATGACATGAGATTAAACAAAACCACTTCATGAATACCACTCAACATGTTTTGCTCAATTCGTGAGCTTCATCAGGAGTTTTGGTACATTTGTGGCATACTGTGAATAAAAGAGAAAGAATACATAAGTCAAACAGTTCAAAAGTAACGCATATAATACATATGCTTCTAGACTAAAACAAAAATTTGTTGCATACATAAGAGAAAAATCTTATCATATAATTCAGGAGAATGTCTCTAGTAAAATTTCAATAATCAAGAAGTTCAAAGAATGATTATGATAATCATACTACATATGTTATATGTTATGTTGTTTGTCCACATTAGTGAAGAATGTATCATAGAAAGTGTTGATCATCATAAGTGGCACTCGCTTACCCAAGCATATCAAAATGAAGAGAAGTAGCATACAGATTGTAGATGTGAAAAAACCCATGTGGTTCACATTCATAGGTAACTGGATACGTCTCACCCGCTCAGTGGCCTTGCTAGGGAGGTGCGGGGGGTGTGATCCGCACCCGGGTGCCACCTGCTACAGGGGTGACACCATCCGGAGCAGCGCAGCGGCGGCGAGTGTTCTCCTCCTCCTCTGTCTCTCTCACTATGGCGCTACTGCCTGTCATGTGACGATCCATTCTCCACCCCGGGCGGCGTGGCTGCACGCTGTCCTTTCCTCTCCAGCTGCCGCCCGGGTGTTCCATGTATCTGAGCCGCCCGTGCTAGTGCGGTAAGAATCGGGGGGAAGGGGGTGTCGGCTTGCGATGAGGGGGGGGAGGGATGTCCTCTGTGGTGTTGACAGGTGGGGGTCTGTACCACTGATAAAGGGGATAGTTTGTCCTGTGGGGGGCTGTACTGATGGGGTAGTTTGTCCTGGGGGGGCTGTACTGATGGGGGTAGTTTGTCCTGGGGGGGCTGTACTGATGGGGGTAGTTAGTCCGGGGGGGGCTGTACTGATTAAAGGGGTAGTTTGTCCTGGGGGGCGGCTGTACTGATGGAGGGGGTGGTTTGCCCTGGGGGGGCTGTACTGATGGAGGGGGTGGTTTGTCCTGGGGGAGGGAGTGTACTGATAGAGGGGGTAGTTTTTCCTGGGGGGGACTGTACTGTTGGAGGGGGTGGTTTGTCCTGGGGGGGCTGTACTAATGGAGGGGGGTGGTTTGCCTTTGGGGGGGGCTGTACTGATGGAGGGGGTGGTTTGTCCCGGGGGGCTGTACTGATGGAGGGGGGTGGTTTGTAATGAGGGGGGTCTGTACTGATGGAGGGGGTTTATATTTAGTGAGGGGTCTATACTGAGGGAGAGGGGTCTGTACTAAGTGTGGGGGGGTCTCTACTGAGGGTGGACTATACTTGGAAGGGGAAATGTACTGAAGGAGGGGAGTCTGTATTGAGGGGTGACTATAGTTGGGGGGGGTGACACCATGTTTTACCGCACCGGGTGACACCAACCCTAGTGACGCCACTGCACCCGCTTAGGACCTCCCAACCATTATGGTCTACAGATGGGCTAATATGTAGGATCCATTAGCCAAAGGCTAAATGTTAAAAGGAAACAAGTTATTAACAAAATGTTCATATACACACTAAAGGGGCAGGAGTCAAGGAGCATTAAGGACATAATTTACCTTTAAATTGAATCAAGGTGTATTGTTGAAGGCTAATAAAGCCTTGTAAAACAAAATTGGAAGGAGAGCACAGCTGCTCTAAAGTCTCCACTAGGTGGTACTTGAAATAGCAGCCCTAGCATGTCAGAACGAAAGATCCATATTTAAGCAGCCCCTGTATGTTGTAAATAGAGATGAACAATACATAAACAAAGAGATAATCAGACATCGATCACCATCAGTAAATGCAACTGAAATGGTGAAAGATTATTCGTTACCTGGATGATGGAGTGGGTGTACACGGAAGGAGAGAACGGCATATACCTCCCCTTAGATCCTCAGAGCCACTGTCAGAAGGTAGCGGCTAGCAAGCCGCACTATATAAGCCCCTCCAACCCGGCGGCGTCTGACGTGCAGTGAGGTCCTCCCATGAGTGCATGCGGCCAACGGCGAACAAAGGGGCGGCGTCTCTCCACGCTCCAGTCCCGCTCATCGCGCAAGCGCATCGGGTCCCGGCGTACGCAACGCAAACGAAGCCACCGCGCATGCGCTGACCAACGTCAGACAGAAACAAAGACAAAGCAAGCGTCGCCTCAGTCACGAAGCCCATGCAGCCATCTTGGCTGGGGGAAAAGGAGAAGAGAGAGGAGGCACGAATATCCCTAAGTCTCAGATATAGTAAAGGGTTGGTCCTATCCGGAGGGTAGAAAATTCAATTAAATGTCTTCTAATTGAATAGGTATTAAATACAACTACTATATTAATAGTAAGGGAATACTGATGATGATTCATACCGCCAGTTCACCAATGCCCACCATGCATCCCATTAGGAGTTAAAGCCTCTAGGGCCCCTAAGGGCGGGCGATTGATTACTCACTTCACCCACTAGGTGCCCCTGGCGTCCGTGTAGACCAAAAAAGGGGAAGGAAAAGATCCCCGGCGGGGGAGACACTTATCCAATAATCCAATCATAAATAGATCTTCAATAGGTATTAAAATTCAATACGTAGTATGGGCTTGAGAAGAGAGTCCACTATATATGATGAGAGGGAAAACAACATGGTTGTTTATTATTATTGTTATTTATTATTATTAATTTTGTTACTTTCCATTCGTTTAGATGTGGCATTTGTTATTATGGATAATTCGTAACTTTGCATAAATTCGTTATGTTCACTAACAGCCAAATTTGAAAGGAAATTCCAATACCTATAATTTAATAGTTAGTGATAGTTAAGTTATTATTGGTTAGTTATTTCAAATTTTCGGGGTTTTTTTCATTTTTGGATTTTCATTCTTTCAACCAGTTTTCCATGGGGCTGGAAGTACACTTTCCGCCATTTTGGTTACTGGTGTTATTTGCCCCTCTTCTGCTTATTGACTTCCTATCCGCCCCTTAATTAATTTACTTCGAAAAACAGAAATGCTAGTTTCATTTAGTCGCTGTTGTTACCTCCCCCTTTCTTCATTCGCTAGCTTATAGGTGACATATTCAGGCCAAAGGGAATGACTAGATAGACTTTTACATTCTTAATAGACACTTTTGATAGAAACTTTGGTTAAAACTTAATTTAAAACTTGGTTTAAAACATCCCATATCCCAATATGCTACATACATATATATATATATATATATATATATATATATATATGTGTATATATATATATATATGT
>JBBGZY010002092.1:125000-237500 GCA_037952925.1 Lithobates clamitans | reverse complement strand
GCAGATATAATAACTGAGGCAACCACAGCATTTTGACCAGGTTGCATCTGCCAACCACTGATAAGGGGAGTTCCTTCCATATATCGCTCTTATTTTTAAATTTAGACAGTAGAGGGGCTAAGTTATTGTTTATATAGTTGTATGGGTCATTTGTTATATATATGCCTAAGTATTTGGTTTTCTCTACTATTTCTACTTGAGCATTTTCCAAGTCTGGGCTCCTTCCAATGGGATCTATTGGTAACAGTGCTGACTTACCCCAATTTATGGTAAGACCCGAAACTGTTCCAAATCTCGAAAAAATGTTCATCACCTGTCTGAGCGATTTCTCTGTATCCCCCAGATAAATGAGGACATCATCCGCATATAGCGCGATCCGTTCTTCTCTCTCCCTTCTCCGGAATCCCTCCATAATCCTATCCTGCCTTATTGCTATAGCGACTGGCTCCATTGCCAGAGCAAAGATCAAGGGTGACAGGGGGCACCCCTGCCTAGAGCCCCTTTCAAGTCGGAATTCGTCCGAAAGGACATTATTCACCCTGATCTTTGCCCTGGGGTTGTTATACAGGATTTTAACCCAGTTGATATAGGAAGGACCGAACCCAAACTCCTTCATCACCCGCCATATGTACCCCCATTCAAGACTATCAAACGCCTTTACCACATCTAGCATCATCACAGCCCGTGCACCAGTGTTTTCAGTTGGTATCTGCATGTTCAGGAATAGCCTTCTAATATTCTTGCTGGTTGATCTTTGGGGTATAAAACCAGTCTGGTCGGGATGGACTAGTTTATGGATTAATTTCTTTAACCTAGTAGCCAAAATCTTTGATAATATTTTCACATCGGAGCATAATAGGGAGATAGGTCTATAGGACCCGGGGTCTAAAGGGTCCTTCCCTTCTTTGTGCAGCACTATTATCGTGGCTTCCGTCATTGATATGGGAAGCTTCCCCTCCTTTTTTGCCCACTCAAGCGTTTTAAGAAGTTCCGGGAGTAACACCGTCCCATAGTTTTTATACGTTTCAACAGGGAGTCCATCAGGACCTGGGGATTTCTGGTTTTTCATTTCTGTTACAGCTAATTTAATTTCCTCCAGAGTTATTGGGGCTTCTAGTATCTCACTATCTGACTCTGTAAGGGAGGGCATCTTGATATCCCCAAAGAATTTATCTGAGTCCCCATGCTCCCCCCCCCCCCTGGATGTATAGAGTTCTTCATAATAAGTTCTGAAGGTATCTATTATCACATCCACCTGAGCTGAAATCTCTCCATTCTTTGTCCTAATGGCGGGTATCGTGGAGCCAGAGGATCCAGATCTAACCAAATGGGCCAGCATTTTCCCAACCCTTTCCCCCTCCCCGTATATTATTTGATTTTGGAATAATCTTTTATGTTCAGATTTCCTACACATTGCATCTGAGTATACTTGTTGTTTATTTTTCCAATAGCTTTGTTTATTCGGGGTTGGGTCCATCATATACTCCCTTTCTGCTGTTATTACCTCTCTCCTAGCCTTATTCTCCCAATCTAATGAGGATTTTTTAATTTTAGAAACTTGTTGTATAAATAAACCCCTCAGAAAGGCCTTCAGGGCATCCCACATCATCCCTCTTGTTGTAGTATCTGTATTAAACCTTATAAACTCATTTACCTTGGCTATTATCTCATTTTGATCCTCTATAATCCCAAACCACACAGGGTTCATTTTCCAAGTCCTGTCTATGATCTTATTTTTAGTACTTACTGAAATTATTAGGGGTGAGTGATCTGATACACCCCTTGGTTGGTAAGTTATATTTTTAATTATTTGAGAACCTAGTTCATTGCCCAGGACAAGATCTATTCTTGAAAATGTAGAATAGGAGCCCGAGTAGCATGAAAACTGTAATGCCTCCGGGTTCCGTATTCTCCATAGATCCAATAGCCCCGCTTCCTGTAGGAAGTGGCTCATGCGGTTTCCCTGTGGTGTCTGGCCCTGGTTGCCTGGGGGGAACCTATCCAACATTTTATTTATTACCACGTTAAAGTCCCCAACCACTATGACTGGTATGCCGTTCTTATCTGCTATAAACTCCAATAGTTCATACAGAACATCTAGTCTAAAAGGTGGAGGGATATATACATTTGCCAACACATATTCCTGATTTTCTATTGTACAGTGTAAAAAAATATACCGACCCTCCCTATCTATTATGCTCTGCCTGCAGGTAAAAGACACTCCTCTCCCAATAAACACCGATACCCCCCTAGAATAGGAGGAGTATACAGAATGGAATTGACATTGAAATCTCTTGTTTCTCACCTGAGACCTAGTATCTTGAGTCAGGTGTGTCTCCTGCAGACAGGCAATATCTATTCTAAAAATAGCTAGCATATCAAATACAACTGCTCTTTTGATCGGGGTACCCAATCCACGTACGTTCCATGATCCAATATTCATTGACATTACTTTTTTATCTAACATCTATCAAAGGGAAACCACAAGGTAGTAGCAATAAGCTAGATTCCAATAGAGTCATAGGGGTATGCCCGTTCATCCAAAGGGGAAAAAAAGAGAAAAAAAAAAAAAAAAAAAAAAAACCCTCCCTTTTATCCCTTTTCATACTTATTGTTATGCCCCTTTGTGTCAAATAATATATCTACCCCGTGTTTACATAAATCCCATATTTTAATACTATAAATATTCATATTCTGTCTGTGTTTTTGTTTTCCTTTTCTTTCTCCCTTGGTGCGCCATATATTAACCAGTGATCTAATGTACTTTTTGTATTTTGTTTATCCAGTGCCCAATGTGTTATCCTACTTTCCGCTGTACTAGAAAAAAAAAAGAATACGAGAAAAAACTCTTTGTGATTCCGTGTATTGTAAAGTCTCCTAAATAAATTCCTTTTCCTGTGAACCCTACCCCACCACCCTCCCTGTCCCCCCTCCCCCCAGAGAAGCCCACCCTCCCTGCCCACCCTCTCCCACCCCACTCCACACCATTCTAGGTTACCTCTAGAGGCTTTTTTAATAACCGTCTCACACCCTTTAACCTTCCTAGTCTCACCTTCCCTCCCCCCCATCCCTCGCACACCCATTACCCATACCTTCCTTCCGAAATCTAAATCCATTTACCCTTCTTTTCACCGCCCACTCTACCCCAACATACCGAAATTTTAAATAAATCATTATTTTTTATGCCCCTTACTCTATAGCATCTTCAACCCGCCTCCCCTATAGATTCCTTGGTAGCTGATCTCTTTTATCTTCTAGCCATGCTAATGCATCCGCGGGCTTATCAAAGAATTGACTGCCTCCTTGTTCCTTTTTTAGTGGTTCTACAAGGTTTACATTTACCACACTTGTAGAAACCTTTTTGGTCAAAGAAGGTTACCATTTTCTTAGGTGGGTCAGGTCCATTTTTTACTACACTATCTCTAATTCTCAATTGCTCTTCTGTAAATGAACTTTGGTTCAGATGGCAGAATCTTACATAGTTGAGTGTCATTACAGATAATTGGCCATTTTTTTCTGTACAATTTCCTTGAAACTCTATACTCTGTATTAAATCCTGTGATGAAGGATGCATCATTTTTTTCTCTTTTTGTTGCTAGTTTTTCTTTGAGCATAGTTTCTCTATCTATGCTCCCTACTTTATTCCTAGTGTGCTCCAATTCTTTCCTTGCATAACCCTTATTCACAAATCTTTCCATTAATATATCCGTTTGTGCATAATAATCCTAGGTCACAGTTATGTCTAATCCTAATGAACTGGCCTTTGGGTATGGCTCTTTTCCACTGGGGATGATGGCAACTACTGTAAGGAATGTATCCATTCCTATCTGTGTCCTTAAAGTGTGTCCTAGTATTCAGCTGGTTCCCAGTCTTACAAATTTCCAAAATCGAGAAAGTTAATAGCACTTTGATGTACATTCACTGTAAACTTAATGCCATAGTCATTTGTGCCTATATATTTTATAAATTTGTTTATTTCTTCCAGATTTCCTTTCCTATCTTAATTGTATGGAAAGGAAATCAGGAAGAACTCAACGAATTCATAAAATATATAGGCACAAATGACTATGGCATTTCCGGCCCCGCGGAAAACTGATTGGCTAAACAAAATGGAAAAAGGGCATAAATACCTAAAGGAAAATGGCGCCACCAGCTTCCTGATGACGCACGAGTGAGGCGAAACACGTAGAGGCTAGTGAGCAGCGCCGACGTCATATCCTGTCCCTAACCCAGGTGAACCGAGGCGTGTACCACACACCGGTTTCTGGAGGTGGAACAGCGAGCAGAGACACCGCTCGGATTGCTGGGAAGACTTGTGTCGGTCTAAAGGCACTATATCATGTGAGTGCACATTTGCTATATATCTTTTACAGAAAAATAAAGTAAGAAATGTTGCCCAATGATGGTCGTTTGTTTTTTATGAGGATTTAAGATCACCGAAAGGTGGAGACATATGGAATGAATATTGGTAAAATTGTTGTGAAACCCGTGGCGTACCTCTACAAAAGGAATAACTAATCCAGGCATTTATTTGAGGTGTTTTGATCATTGCTTTCTGGTGAGTGCAAACTTTGGAAGGTGGAGGTGAATCATGAATTGGTGGAACACGGATCTGAACCTTGAACACGGGGGTTAGACTACCTGTGAAATTTTCAAATTTTTTTCTAATACTTTATTTTTCCCTGTGGTTATAATTCATATGTATATATTTTGAATCACTACCTTGTATGAGTTTATTTCATGTGTTTATTCTCTCTCTCTCTCTCTCTCTCTCTCTCTCTCTCTCTCTCTCTCTTTCTCTTCTGACTTCATACTCTTAGGGTATTTTCTCTACTGATTGAATATTTATAAGGTATTTCCTCTTCTGGACTATTTTAGGCTGGGTTCACATCTATGCGAATTGGATGCGGGTTTCCCCGCAACTATTTTGCATAGCAGGAGAATGTGACTGGCTCTCTATGGAGCCGCCCCGGTTCACATATCTCCGCAGCAGGTCCGGTGCTAATTGCAGGAAAAACGTGTGCCTTTTTTGGTCCGTTTCAGGTCCAAATTCGGGCTGAAATTGGACCTGAAATGGTGAACCAGCATGCACCGGACCCCTGCTGTGCGGCGGATCTGGCGATGGTGTGAACTCAGCCTTAGGGTATTGAAGGGTGTTATAAAACCATTAAATTCCTCCCTTACCAGAGTTACATAATTTGAAGGAAATTTAGAGTGGAAATTTACATATAAGCGAACGTACCTGTCCGCCTATTCTCAGGGATCTCGGATACCCTATGGCAGTGATGACGAACCTTGGCACCCCCAGATGTTTTGGAACTACATGATGCTCCACTACACTGCAGAGTGCCAGAGCATCATGGGAAATGTAGTTCCAAAACATCTGGGGTGCCAAGGTTCGCCATCGCTGCCCTATGGTATCCCAATTTAGTCCATTGGGTCACATCTAGGAAGGGAATAAGATATTCATAGGCCCTAAGGGACAGGGGAATCTTAACTGTAGATGTTGGGGGATGTGAGTTAAAGAGGGATTGCCAGGCACCCAACGAAACTTGTATGGAGGGAAATTCAGGGATTGAGAGGCGATGACCAGTAGTCTTAGCAATCAACAAGGATGGAAGGTCCCGATTTATTAAGAAAAGACGTCTCCAAGGAGACCCATATTTTGTCAGTGTTAGGGATGAACCAGGCTTTTAGCTGGTCAAGAATGGCAGCAGTGTGGTAATGTTTCAGCACCGGTAGGGCGATACCTCCTGCCGATTTATGCTTGATTACTGTGTTATAAGGAATTCTAGCTCTACTTCCTTTCCATATAAATTTCCTAAAAGAGGATCTGAAGTCCGAAAGAACTTAGTGGGTAGGGAAGGTCCTAAGGAGGTATAAAATCTTAGGCAGTACAAGCATTTTAAATGCCACAACCCTCCCCATCCAGGACAGTTCATAGGTCATTATGGACCTCAGTTCCTTCTTAACCGATTCCAGGAGAGGGGCAAAGATAGTTTCAAATATTTTGGTGGAAGGATAGGTAAGGGAGATCCCCAAATATTTCAGTGAGTTCTTTTCCCAGACATACTGGTACCGTGACTGCAAGGGTATTTTCTCTTCTGACTTCATACTCTTATGCCCCGTACACACGATCGGAAATGCCGTCAGCAAAACTCCGATGTGAGCTTTTGGTCGGAAATTGCGACTGTGTGTATGCTCCATCGGACTTTTGCTGGCAGAATTCCCGCCAGCAAAAGATTGAGAGCAGGTTCTCTATTTTTCAGTTGGAAAAAGTTACTATCCGAAAATGCGTTCGTCTGTATGCAATTCAAACGCACAAAAAACCACGCATGCTCGGAAGCATTGAACTTCATTTTCTCGGCTCATCGTAGTGTTGTACGTCACCACGTTCTTGACAGTCGAAAGTTCAGCGAACTTTTGTGTGACCGTGTGTATGCAAGGCAAGCTTGAGCAGAATTCCGTCGGAAAAGCCACCATATCTTTTTCCGACCAAAATCCCAATCGTATGTACGCGACATTAGGGTATTTTCTCTTCTGATTGGATATTTTATAGGGTATTTTCTCCTCTGACTTCATACTCTTATGCTGTACACACGATCGCTTTTCTCGTCGGAAAAAGATATGACGGCTTTTCCGACGGAATTCCGCTCAAGTTTGCCTTGCATACACACGGTCACGCAAAAGTTCGCTGAAATTACGACCGTCAAGAACGCGGTAACGTACAACACTACGACGAGCCGAGAAAATTAAGTTCAATGCTTCCGAGCATGCGTCGAATTGTTTCCGAGCGTGCGTAGGGATTTTGCGCGTCGGAATTGCCACAGACGATTGCATTTTCGGATAGGAACTTTTCCCGACCGAAAAATTGAGATTATGCTCTCAATCTTTTGCTGGCTGGAATTCCACCAGCAAAAGACCGATGCAGCATACACACGGTCGCATTTTCCGATGAAAAACTCTCATCGGTCTTTTGCGGGCCGAAATTCTGATCGTGTGTACGCGGCATAAGTCTCTCTGCATACTAAATCAGTAAAAGTGTCATTCAATGGTTTTAATTTTTTTTTAATGCTATATTTAATATAGAATTAAAATATTTACTTAACAAGGCAGTGTAGATGTGTACAGTGCCTATAGTAGCCAATCATATTTTATCCTTATTTATTAGAGTCAGATCAATGAAATATGCTTTATGTTAATATTGTTAAAGTTGTTGTAGTTAATATTTATTTTTGCAACTTAACTTAATTGTGCATTAAACATTTAACAGTGTCATTTTTATGAGATAATTTAGGAGGGCGTGTTTAGGGGCGGGGCAGGGTAGGGGTTGGGTGGGGCAAGTGGTGGCCAGTAACTCTTAAGGCCTGCCTAGTAGCTCAGGACCTGAAATTTTGAGCCCTGTTTTATAGGGTATTTTCTCTTCTGATTTCATACTCCTGGGGTATTTTTTCTCTTCTAAACGAATGCTCTTAGGGTGTTTTCCCATATGATGGAATGTTCTTATGGTATTTTCCCTTCTGATGGAATGTTTAGAGTAATTTCTCTTAGAAGTGAATATTCTTACGTTATTTTCTCTTCAGCTCAAATGTTTATGGGATATTTTCCAGTAGCAGCTGGTGGTTGTTTTTTTTTTTCTAAGGGGTCTGTCGGTCGGCGGCACCCCCCTTCCCCGACACCTCCCCCATCTAGGTGGCGGCCAGGTTGCGGGCTCCTACAGGCAGGTTTTTGCTTCTACGGGCAGCGGCTCCTGTGTCCTCCTCCTCGGCTTCAGCGGCAGACAGCAGCTCCTGTGTCTTCTCCTCCTCGGCTTTGGCAGAGGGCAGCAGCTCCTGTGTTCTCTCCTCCTCTGCTTCTGCTGTGGGCAGGTTGCAGGCAGCAGCTCCTGTATCCTCTCCTCATCGGCTTTGGCAGCGGGCAGCAGCTCCTGTATCCTCTCCTCCTCGGCTTTGGCAGTGGGCAGCAGCTCCTGTGTCCTCTCCTCCTCTGCTTCAGCTGCGGGAAGGGGGTGGGTTGCGGGCAGCAGCTCCCGTGTCCTCTCCTTCTCGGTTTCGGCAGCGGGCACCAGCTCCCGTGTCCTCTCCTTCTCGGTTTTGGCAGCGGGCACCAGCTCCCTTGTCCTCTCCTTCTCGGTTTCGGCAGCGGGCAGCAGCTCCTGTGTCCTCTCCTTCTCGGTTTCGGCAGCGGGCAGCAGCTCCTGTGTCCTCTCCTCCTCTGCTTCTGCTGTGGGCAGGTTGCGGGCAGCGGCTCCTGTGTCCTCTCCTCCTTGGCTTCGGCGGTGGTGGGCGGGTTGTGGCCAGTGGCTCATGTGTTCTCTCCTCCTCTGCTTCGGCGGCGGGCGGGTTGCAGGCAACAGCTCCTGTGTCTTCTCCTTCTTAGCTTTGGCAGCGGGCGCGGGCTCCTGTGTCCTCTACGCTTCGGCAGCGGGCGGGTTGCGGGCAGTGGCTCTCGTGTTCTCTCCTCCTCAGCTTTGGTGGCCTCCGCCATGCGGCTCCTTCCTCCTCCTCCTAGGCATCCAATAGAATCGCCTGTCCTTTCAGCCAATTGTGTGACAGGTCTCAAGAACCACTTCCTGATTGGCCGAGAGGAGGATCTGTGTGGCGATAGCGAATATTCATTCGCAATTGTCACACAACTGGGTTGGGGTCTTTTTTTTAAGCGTATTAGCACCTCTGGCTCTAATCGTGTGCTTCAAAAAAACACCCCCGCCATTGGCATCCATGTGGCCGGCGTCCTGTATGTAGATCAGGGGGCCGGACGCATGGATAGGGGGGCCGCGTCCGTGCGCCCCTAATAGACAGGCGGTGGCTGGTATTTTCTCTTCTAATTTATGCTTCTTAGGGCATTTTCTCTTCAGACCAAATGTTTTTTTAACTCTCTCTTCTGTGTACACCATCAGTCCTCAACCCACAAAAACAAACTATTCCCCTAGGGTGGGATTTTGGAGGCATTACCACAAAAAGTATATTAATAGTAGAAAATATTTTATTACAAAAACAGAAAATATAACACACAATGATCAAGGTATACCCTAGCACACACAGAAATACAGATAGAAAATTGCATCGGGAGTGCAGGTAACATCAAAAGGTGGTATACATCACATACGACAATAAATATAAAACAAACTGATATGGAGAGATGGAGTGGGTCTCACTAAACCAACGCGTTTCGGAGATTCCTTCGTCAGGGTTTGACGAGTGAGAGTCACCACCTATTGAATATTATAAAAGGCAAGAAAGTGTCAAAATCGTCAGTGTCGATTGCAAGCCTAAAGTAGTATGTCCCCCACACCCCAAGTGTGAGAGAATGTACACTTACCCAATGCAAAAATAAAATAAAAGAAAAAACGAACAATCAGCGCATAAAATCAGCTCTGCTGTGGTGTCCCAGGTCGCATGCACATGCTAGAAGTCCAATAGTAGATAGGCAGGATACTATGAATAGATTCGTAGAAGGAGTGCTCTACCCCTAAACGCTGAGAAGACACCGCGTCCAAATGGGGCGCAGTGCCTGTGCGCAGGCTGGGGTCCAAGTGGATCTTCGGACCTAGAATTGTATAAACCAAATCATAAAAATGGGCCAATGGCAAGTAAAAAAACACAAATACTACTACGTGCGGTGCAGTCTGAAGAAAACAGCATTCTGGAGAGAGCACCAAAAGAGTATATCTGCATATATGAGATTAAAGGCCAGGTACATACCTGCGATTTGGAGCTGGAAGGGACACCTACAGTGTGTAATGTAGGGAAGGGAGGAGAGGCTCATATGGCATTGAACCAGTTTGTGGGTTGGCCAAGGAATAAGCACCTAAAGTTACAAAACCAAAGGAAAAAGGGTAAGCTCCAAAGTAAAGTAAATCAACCAGTAAAATTGCATGGGAAACACCATGCAGTGGAGTGTTCCCCAAACTAGGTCTAATATATGCCCCCAATCACTAATAGTGTATTACCTGTAGCAGCCCAGAGCGCAGCACTGGTGCACCATCCACCTCCGGTCACAAGATCGGAGTGGATGGGCTAAGGTATATGTAGACAATCACAGCACTCTCAGCTGATTGTGATAACAATCAGCTGGGCGCCGTGTATTCACTGAGTTAGCTCCTCCCTTGCATCACAGCTGTCAAGAAGACAGCCTATGGAGCGGCATCCCATCTTTCTCATCCAATCCTGGACCCCCTGGGAGTGGGCCGCGCCGCGCCCCCCCACGCACGCCGGCCCCGGTCCCCCACCGCGCATGTGCGTTAGCCAGGTTGGAACGCACCGTCACGGCTGACGTCACGGGGCCCCGCCCCGGAGACGCGCGCCGCCGTCCAATCCCACCAGCACGGGAAGCCGGGGCCGAATACAGCTGACGCTGAGTCAGACCCGGAAGGGAGGAGCCGAGAGACGGCTGCCTTCCTAGTGTCCCCAAGGAGGGGAAGCCTTTCCGTGCCGGGTCTGCGCACGATCGCAGCAAAGGGGGCAAATATAAAAAGTGTCACTCAAAATTGAGCATACAAAACCGAACGGGTATCTGCAAATGTGAAAAGAGAGAAACACAAATCAATGTACATAGTGTTCAATAGTAGGTGGGCATGAGCAATGTTCGTTATCTAGCAAGGCACCTCTGACATGAGAGACCACAACACAGCTGTTACATGGGGAGAAACAAAGTGCTAGTAAATACATAAACAAAGAGTAACATAACACTCACATTAGGGGTCACAGCATCTGGATCACCCCATTGGGATATGATTATATCAGCCGGGGATGCCCTCCTTACCCTAAAGAACGAGGGCAGATAGTGTATAACCCCCAGTATATTCCATCGGGCATCAAAATCTAACCCCTAATGTGAAAAAAATGGGAAGCCCATACTCCCCATAGTGGGGGTGTTGTAGGAATGAGACAGGGGCCAAATTGAAGATGGTAAAGTGGAGGTTTATTTTTCCATGCCCCCGGAGTCAAAACCCTCTAAGAAGGGTTTGAAGCATGTAGAGTCGTTCAAACCAGGGGGTCTGGTTGCACGTAAGTTATAGATCCACCTGAGTTCGAGCTGGAGGAGATCCTTATTCCAGTCTCCTCCCCTCCCGCCCGGGTGGACCCGGTCCAAGATCAAAAATTTGATATTGGGAAACTTTCCCTGATGAACTAGGGCCGTGTGTCTCCCCAAAGGTAAGTCGGGGTCACATGTCTGCATGCTCCTGATGTGGCGGTATGCTCTATGCCAGAATTCCAGTTTGGTTTTCCCGACATAGAAGCATCCGCAATCACATCGGAGCATGTAGACCACCCCTTTTGTCTTGCAGTTTGCAAAATGCTTGGGCCTGAAGGTACTGCCGTTGGGTAAGGTGGGATTTTTTGTAGTGTACATAAACCTACAGTATCCGCAGGCCCCACACATAAAGGTACCCCTGTATTTACAATGTTGGGCAAATTTCTCGTCCCTAAATTCACTTCTGACCAGTCTGGAGGAAAGGGAGGAAGCCCTTCTAAAAGTGAAGAGGGGACTTTCAGGGAGGAGTCTCTGTAAGTTAGGGTCCATGGTAAGAATGTGCCAATATTTTGACACAATTTTCCTGACTTCAAAATGTTGGTTACAATACTTTGTGATGATGCGCAAGGAATTATCCTGAGTCTTGTCCTTTTGTGAGTAAATAAGGGATTGTCTACTGCGTGTAGTAGCCCGTTTATAAGCTTTTTTGAGAGAGCTACGGGAGTAACCCCTCTCAAGGAGTCTCTCGCGCAGATTATTGGCCTCTTTCTTGAAAGTCACTTCGTCGGTGCAATTTCTACGCACCCTCAAATATTGGCTATATGGTATAGATTTGATGAGACTTGCCGGGTGAAAGCTTGAAGCATGTAGGATGGTATTCCCAGCAGTGGCCTTCCGAAAGAGGCCACTGCTGAGTCCACCATCCCAGTCCCTACTAACCATAACGTCCAGGAATGCGATCTCACTGTGGCTGAATGCCATAGTGAAATTGAGATTGAAGCGATTTCTGTTCATGCTTACCAAGCATGATTGTAGGAGTTCTATAGGGCCATCCCAGATGGTGAAAATGTCGTCGATGTATCGGAGCCACAATAAAAAGTGGCTCGTATACATCGACGAGTCCTCATCACTGAGAAAGGTAGTTTCCCATTCCCCCAGGTACAGGTTGGCATAGGACGGGGCACAACAGGTCCCCATTGCCACCCCCTGTACCTGGAGGAAATGGGAACCATCAAAAGAGAAGACATTGTGGTATAAAATGTATTCCAACAGTTGTAAAATGAAGTCATTGTATGTCCAGTCACCATCCTGTCTCTGAAATATGGCCTTTTTAACAGCTCTGAGTCCACTAGTATGGGGAATGGAACTATACAGGGCCTCTACATCGATCGTCACGAGATAGGCATTATCCGGTATGGTGAGATTATCAATGATTTTAAGGAAATGGATGGTGTCTTTTACATATGACCGTAAGCTAGTGACATGGGGTTTGAGATACTCATCGATCAAACGGCTGGCATGTTCGCTAATAGAACCCCTCCCTGAGATAATTGGTCTCCCTGTGGGATTTTGACTGTCTTTATGAATTTTGGGGAGTGAGTAAAAAGTTGGTACGATTGGAAATTTAACTCTAACTCCCATATGTAAAAGACACCATCCATTTCCTTAAAATCATTGATAATCTCACCATACCGGATAATGCCTATCTCGTGACGATCGATGTAGAGGCCCTGTATAGTTCCATTCCCCATACTAGTGGACTCAGAGCTGTTAAAAAGGCCATATTTCAGAGACAGGATGGTGACTGGACATACAATGACTTCATTTTACAACTGTTGGAATACATTTTATACCACAATGTCTTCTCTTTTGATGGTTCCCATTTCCTCCAGGTACAGGGGGTGGCAATGGGGACCTGTTGTGCCCCGTCCTATGCCAACCTGTACCTGGGGGAATGGGAAACTACCTTTCTCAGTGATGAGGACTCGTCGATGTATACGAGCCACTTTTTATTGTGGCTCCGATACATCGACGACATTTTCACCATCTGGGATGGCCCTATAGAACTCCTACAATCATGCTTGGTAAGCATGAACAGAAATCGCTTCAATCTCAATTTCACTATGGCATTCAGCCACAGTGAGATCGCATTCCTGGACGTTATGGTTAGTAGGGACTGGGATGGTGGACTCAGCAGTGGCCTCTTTCGGAAGGCCACTGCTGGGAATACCATCCTACATGCTTCAAGCTTTCACCCGGCAAGTCTCATCAAATCTATACCATATAGCCAATATTTGAGGGTGCGTAGAAATTGCACCGACGAAGTGACTTTCAAGAAAGAGGCCAATAATCTGCGCGAGAGACTCCTTGAGAGGGGTTACTCCCGTAGCTCTCTCAAAAAAGCTTATAAACGGGCTACTACACGCAGTAGACAATCCCTTATTTACTCACAAAAGGACAAGACTCAGGATAATTCCTTGCGCATCATCACAAAGTATTGTAACCAACATTTTGAAGTCAGGAAAATTGTGTCAAAATATTGGCACATTCTTACCATGGACCCTAACTTACAGAGACTCCTCCCTGAAAGTCCCCTCTTCACTTTTAGAAGGGCTTCCTCCCTTTCCTCCAGACTGGTCAGAAGTGAATTTAGGGACGAGAAATTTGCCCAACATTGTAAATACAGGGGTACCTTTATGTGTGGGGCCTGCGGATACTGTAGGTTTATGTACACTACAAAAAATCCCACCTTACCCAACGGCAGTACCTTCAGGCCCAAGCATTTTGCAAACTGCAAGACAAAAGGGGTGGTCTACATGCTCCGATGTGATTGCGGATGCTTCTATGTCGGGAAAACCAAACTGGAATTCTGGCATAGAGCATACCGCCACATCAGGAGCATGCAGACATGTGACCCCGACTTACCTTTGGGGAGACACACGGCCCTAGTTCATCAGGGAAAGTTTCCCAATATCAAATTTTTGATCTTGGACCGGGTCCACCCGGGCGGGAGGGGAGGAGACTGGAATAAGGATCTCCTCCAGCTCGAACTCAGGTGGATCTATAACTTACGTGCAACCAGACCCCCTGGTTTGAACGACTCTACATGCTTCAAACCCTTCTTAGAGGGTTTTGACTCCGGGGGCATGGAAAAATAAACCTCCACTTTACCATCTTCAATTTGGCCCCTGTCTCATTCCTACAACACCCCCACTATGGGGAGTATGGGCTTCCCATTTTTTTCACATTAGGGGTTAGATTTTGATGCCCGATGGAATATACTGGGGGTTATACACTATCTGCCCTCGTTCTTTAGGGTAAGGAGGGCATCCCCGGCTGATATAATCATATCCCAATGGGGTGATCCAGATGCTGTGACCCCTAATGTGAGTGTTATGTTACTCTTTGTTTATGTATTTACTAGCACTTTGTTTCTCCCCATGTAACAGCTGTGTTGTGGTCTCTCATGTCAGAGGTGCCTTGCTAGATAACGAACATTGCTCATGCCCACCTACTATTGAACACTATGTACATTGATTTGTGTTTCTCTCTTTTCACATTTGCAGATACCCGTTCGGTTTTGTATGCTCAATTTTGAGTGACACTTTTTATATTTGCCCCCTTTGCTGCGATCGTGCGCAGACCCGGCACGGAAAGGCTTCCCCTCCTTGGGGACACTAGTAAGGCAGCCGTCTCTCGGCTCCTCCCTTCCGGGTCTGACTCAGCGTCAGCTGTATTCGGCCCCGGCTTCCCGTGCTGGTGGGATTGGACGGCGGCGCGCGTCTCCGGGGCGGGGCCCCGTGACGTCAGCCGTGACGGTGCGTTCCAACCTGGCTAACGCACATGCGCGGTGGGGGACCGGGGCCGGCGTGCGTGGGGGGGCGCGGCGCGGCCCACTCCCAGGGGGTCCAGGATTGGATGAGAAAGATGGGATGCCGCTCCATAGGCTGTCTTCTTGACAGCTGTGATGCAAGGGAGGAGCTAACTCAGTGAATACACGGCGCCCAGCTGATTGTTATCACAATCAGCTGAGAGTGCTGTGATTGTCTACATATACCTTAGCCCATCCACTCCGATCTTGTGACCGGAGGTGGATGGTGCACCAGTGCTGCGCTCTGGGCTGCTACAGGTAATACACTATTAGTGATTGGGGGCATATATTAGACCTAGTTTGGGGAACACTCCACTGCATGGTGTTTCCCATGCAATTTTACTGGTTGATTTACTTTACTTTGGAGCTTACCCTTTTTCCTTTGGTTTTGTAACTTTAGGTGCTTATTCCTTGGCCAACCCACAAACTGGTTCAATGCCATATGAGCCTCTCCTCCCTTCCCTACATTACACACTGTAGGTGTCCCTTCCAGCTCCAAATCGCAGGTATGTACCTGGCCTTTAATCTCATATATGCAGATATACTCTTTTGGTGCTCTCTCCAGAATGCTGTTTTCTTCAGACTGCACCGCACGTAGTAGTATTTGTGTTTTTTTACTTGCCATTGGCCCATTTTTATGATTTGGTTTATACAATTCTAGGTCCGAAGATCCTATTGGACCCCAGCCTGCGCACAGGCACTGCGCCCCATTTGGACGCGGTGTCTTCTCAGCGTTTAGGGGTAGAGCACTCCTTCTACGAATCTATTCATAGTATCCTGCCTATCTACTATTGGACTTCTAGCATGTGCATGCGACCTGGGACACCACAGCAGAGCTGATTTTATGCGCTGATTGTTCGTTTTTTCTTTTATTTTATTTTTGCATTGGGTAAGTGTACATTCTCTCACACTTGGGGTGTGGGGGACATACTACTTTAGGCTTGCAATCGACACTGACGATTTTGACACTTTCTTGCCTTTTATAATATTCAATAGGTGGTGACTCTCACTCGTCAAACCCTGACGAAGGAATCTCCGAAACGCGTTGGTTTAGTGAGACCCACTCCATCTCTCCATATCAGTTTGTTTTATATTTATTGTCGTATGTGATGTATACCACCTTTTGATGTTACCTGCACTCCCGATGCAATTTTCTATCTGTATTTCTGTGTGTGCTAGGGTATACCTTGATCATTGTGTGTTATATTTTCTGTTTTTGTAATAAAATATTTTCTACTATTAATATACTTTTTGTGGTAATGCCTCCAAAATCCCACCCTAGGGGAATAGTTTGTTTTTGTTCATTGTACTAAGGGATGTGGCATACCCATTTCAATTTGCTACTTCTGGTCAGAATTTTCTTTTTATCAGTCCTCAACCCAATCACTGAGGTCTATGGTGGGAAGGAGTGCTCTGGATTTTATTGGTGTCCTGGGGTGACACTGCTAGATAGATACAGTACAGTGAGTGAGCGTTTCTACCCAGGACAGAGAATATGTTATTGGCAGGATCTCCAGGGTTGGTAAGCAGCAATATAATATTTTTTTTGTATCCTTGACACACCAGCAGAAATTCCAGATGATGCTTGCACCAGGAGTGCAGCAAAAATGAGGAGGGAGTGAGGGATACAAACATTTTATTCATAGAGCAATGACATATTTCACACACGGAGGGAAGGTGGGGGGAGCAGAGTTTAGGCATCATGCAAGGTTTACGCAGGAGGTGGAATGTGGACAACAAATAGAGACCTCCTGGAGGCACAGAAAATGGAGTCTCACATGTCTGGATACAAGGACTTTGTTTTAGGTGTTTGTACAGGAGACAGAAGTCTTTACAGCTATGTGAAAAAAACTTGTTTACTTTTCCTGGAATTCTTATAAATGGAAAAAAAAGCAGAACCAAAAGCAAAATTAAATAAACGTGATGTGATGTATGTTTAGTAAGCTCACATGTTGAATTATTATTGTAAAGTTGACCTGAAAGGAATTTTTTAGGTGAATTTCTCACATTTTACATTGCTTTCAGTTTTATATTATTAGAACTATGTTATAAATAGTCTCCCTCTAGTGACTGCCACTGGAAAAATAAAATAGATTTAAAGAAAGGGAAAGGAAGAGAGAGGGAGAAAGATGGAGAGGAGGAGGGAGAGAGATGGGGCACTATTCCTCCCATTAATACCAATGATGGGGCACTATTCCTCCCAATGACACCAATGATCGGGCACTATTCCTCCCACTGATACCAATGATGGGACATTATTCCTCCCACTAATACCAATGATGGGACATTATTCCTCCCACTGATACCAATGATGGAGCACTATTCCTCCCACTAATACCAATGATTGGGCACTATTCCTTCTACTGACACTAATGATGGGGCACTATTCCTCCTACTGATTTCCAATGATGGGGCACTATTCCTCCTACTGATTTCCAATGATGGGGCACTAATCCTCCTACTGATACCAATGATGGGGCATTAATCCTCCTACTGATAGCAATGATGGGGCACTATTCCTCCTACTGAGAGAGAGAGAGAGAAAGAAAGAAAGAAAGAGCTGACTGCTGACCACTAGTTGCCTTTTTCAACCAGGGTGCCCAGGTACTTTGGGGTGTCTTCAGGTATCTTCATGGGTGCTTTGGAAAATGCCTAAATATTACCCATAAATTGCGTACAAGCCAGTGGGTGGATGAAGCCAGTCTTTTAGTTACACAAAGCCACTGTGCATTATCACATCCTTCCAGACACCAGCATTTTCACAACCAATGACATAATCAGTTGGTAAGGAGAACATTGAGCGCCTGCCCACCCAGCATCCTTGTTTGTCCCTCTCTATCAGCACTGAGGTCACAGCTGACTGAGAGAAACCGAGGAAGAACAGAAATGCAGCAATACAATGTGCAAATGTTTGTTTGCTTTAGAAGAATAAATAACCTCTTACTTTGGGTGTCCTATGTGTGTGGATGCGGCTGCATTATTTAAAATAATTAGTTTAGTTAATTTTTACATTTTGGAATGGGGTGCCTCAAAATTGTGCAGAAATTTAGAGGGTACCTTGTCTAAAAAAGGTTGAGAAACATTGGTCTAACGTGAGGTTCCATTCCATGCACTTCATCCATACTTTCTTGTGTGATGACCTTAGATTGTCCAACTGACCATTAATTATCTACCTTTTTGGTACCATTCCATGCACTTCACCCATACTTTTGTGTGATGACCTTAGATTGTCTGCCTGACCATTAATCATCTACCTTGTGGTACGATTCCATGCACTTCATCCATACTTTCTTGTGTGATGACCTTCGATTGTCTGCCTGACCATTAATCATCTACCTTGTGGTACCATTCCATGCACTTCATCTAAACTTTCTTGTGTGATGACCACAGATTGTCTGCCTGACCATTAATCGTCTACCTTGTGGTACCATGCACCTCATCCACATTGGGTAATGATCTCACATTGTCTGCCCGGCCATTAATCATTCATCTTGTTTTACCATACTGTGCATCTCATCCCCATTCTCTTGAGTGATGACCTCAGATGATTTACCTGATTGTTAATCATCTATAGTATCTTGTGATTCCGATACATCAACACTCCTTCTCCCACCATACTCACTTCTATCTATTATATATATATATATATATATATATATATATATATATATATATATATATATATATATATATATATATATAGATATAGAAGAGGGAATCTTGCCCTGTGTCACAATATCCAATGTCCTCACCACAACTTGGAGCTTGTTCTTATTTGTTTTATTCTGGTCTCCTAGTTACTTTCCAGGATCTGCCAAGACATAAAGAAACTGAAATCTAGTCTCTGGGCATGTATAAACGAATATCATCACCTTCTGAAGACTACAGCTTCTTTGTTTAGGGTGGGAACATATAGAAATTCTTATCTATATGTAAACATTCCACCTACCACTCCAGGTGAGATCTCAGGCACTGACTCATCACCACCAAAGAGATCAAATGTACCAGCAACAGGGATACAGATGACAAGATACAAAATTAGATTCCTCCTTTGTGAAAATTAACAGCGTGAATAAGTTTGTAAATACGTTTTAAAGGGCGGGAGGGTTCCTTTGAAATTTGTCTTGGAATAATATAGGGAGTGGCTCCTTTAAAGTTTGTCCTGGAATAAAAAATGGGGACTTCTCCTGAGGTTTGCCCTGGAATATTAAAGGGGGCACTCCTTTGACAATTTTCCTGGATTAATAACAGACAAGGGGTGGAGGGGTTTAATTGAAGTCTGTCCTAAAATAATAAAGGGGGTTTCCTTTTAAGTTTGTCCTGAAAAAATAAAGCAGGCTTCTTTGAAGTTTGTCCTGGAATATTAAAGGGGGACCCCTTTTGAGGTTTGTACTGGAATAATAAAGTGGGGGGTCTCCTTTGAAGTTTGTCCTGAAATAATTAAAGGGGGTGCTCCCATAACAGGCAGGGAAAAGGAGGAGTTCCATTGAAGTTTGTCCTAAAATAATAAAGGGGGGCTCCTTTGAAGAGCGGGGCCTCTTTGAAGGTTGTCCTGGAATATTAAAGTGGGGGTGGGGGTTCCTTTGAAATGTGTCCTGGAATAATAAAGGGACTCCTCTAAAGTTTGCCCTGGAATATTAAAGGAGGAACTCCTTTAAAATTTGTCCTGGAATAATAAGGAGACAGGGGGATGGGGGAGTTCCTTTTGAAGTTTGTTTTTTTGTTCAAATTAATAAAGGGGGGCTCCTTTGAAGTTTGTCCTGAAAAAATAAAGGGGGGGTGCTCCCATAACAAGCAGGGAAATGGAGTAGCTCCATTGAAGTTTGTCCTAAAATAATAAAGGGGGGCTCCTTTGAAGAGCGGGGCCTCTCTGAAGTTTGTCCCGGAATATTAAAGTAGTGGAGGATGTTCCTTTGAAATGTGTCCTTGAATAATAAAGGGGGGGCTCCATTGAAGTTTGTCCTGGAGTAATAATGAGGCTCCTTTTGGAGTTTGTACTGGAATAGTAAAGAGGCACTCCTTTAAAGTTTGCCCTAGAATATTAAAGGGGGTTTGCAGTTTTCCTGGAATTAAAAAAAAGGGGGGGGGGGCTCATATGCAGTGTATCCTGAGATATTAAAGGAGGGTCCTTGGAGTTTGTCCTGGGATAGTAAAGAGGAACTCCTATAAAGTTTGTCTTGGAATAATAATGGGGGGTCTCTTTTAAAGTTTGTCCTGAAATAATAACAGCATGGTCAACACAGGCCCTAATACGTAGAGGTCTTGTTTCCCACCCTAACACCCACACACCACAAATATGCATTCATAGCAGTTGGGGTTTTTGTGTTGAAAACAAGCTAACTCCCAGCACAGTGACTGAGCTGCCACATGCAGCTCCCAGTCTCTGGTTATGATTGGGAGCTGGCAGGACAGGCTCCCGACCATGTGACCATGGTGACAGCCAATTGCAGTGATCAGAGGTCTGCCTCGCCCCCTGACACAAAGACCAAGGTAAGGGCTGCCGGGACTGAGCGATAGGTGGTTAATGAATACAGAGCAGTGTTATTTTGTGTCTTTTATATTTGCCGGAAATCTTCAAATAAAATGAGGAAGACCAAAAAGCGATTTATTGGGTTGAATAAAGTTTTCCATCCGCAGAGGATGGAGAAGAGAGGATAAAATGTGTGCCTTGTGTCCAAGCCACTGGAACAAATATTTTCCTCTATCACGTGCGATATAAATACCATCTGCACATTATTAAGAAATTTGAAATGTATCTTATTCCAGAAAAATTAAAAAAAAAGCAGAATACCATTCATATTTAGGCTATTTTTTCTGTTTCTGTTCTTATGAAGGAACTGGGCAGGACACACTAGTGGTCCCAGTTTTCTTTGGCTGTAAGCTGTCACCAGGTCAGAGACCTTAGGTTTACCCCACAAAAGGGGTAGCTGGGACAGAGCAGCCATAGGTTGGAGACTGTACACAAAACTTTAGGCAAAAAAGTAGCCAGGTCTGGGCAGAGGTTGTTAGCCTGCGGCAGGCAAGAGGGCATTCAGGTCAAGGCAGAGGTCATGAGCAGGCATCAGGCAAGAGAGCAGTCAGGTTTAGCCAGAGGTTGTGGCCAGGCAGCAAGCAGAGGTCATTGGCAGGCAGTGGACAATAGAGTAGTCAGCTTCATGAAGAGGTAGTGGGAAGACACCAGACAAGAGAGTAGTCAGGACCTGGCAGAGGCCATGGGTAGGCAGCAGGCAAGATAATAGTTAGGTTCAGAAAGATACAGTGAAGATACAGAAAGCAGGCAAGAGAGCAAGTAGGTCAAGGCAGAGATCATGTGCAGGCAGCAGACAAGAGAGCAGTCAGGTCCGGGCAGAGGTTGTGGGCAGGCAGCAAGCAGAGGTCATTGGCAGACAGTGGGCAAGAGAGTAGAAAAGTCCATGAAGAGGTAGTGGGCAGACACCAGACAATACAGTACTCAAGTCAATCTGGGTCAGAATCAAGCAAGGCAATCATAATGTATTATAGCTCTTTTGCACAATGGGCAGCTAGTGATAAGACGCAACAGTAGCCACTTCAAATACTGGAGCTTAAATACCCCTTTGGTCAGAGGACACGCCCTGTGTCTTTTCAGGAAAGTTCTAACTGGGATTATGTGAGTACCATTGGAAGAACTGGTGGAGATTCTGCAAGATCCATTGGGAGTCCTGGCAGGAATCCTGCAAGTACCATTGGAAGGCAAGGAGTTTAGGTACCAGTTAGTTTTCACTATAGCTCCTGCTAATGGAGATGGCCAAGAATAGCTAGTGGTCCCCGTTTTTTTTTTGCTGCAATCTGCAACCAGGTCACAGCCATAAGATCGACCCGCCAAGAGGTTTGCTGGGACAGAAGGGCTATGGGACAATGTCTACAATGTGGTATACAAGAGAGTAGTTGGGTCTAGGCAGATGTCATGGCAGGGTGCAAACAAGAGAGTAATCAGGTCCGGGCAAGAAGTAGACAAAAGATTAGTCAGGTCCAGGTAGAGGTTGAGGCAGGCGGCAGGCAAGAGAGTAGTCAGGTCAATCTTGGTCAGCAACAAGCAGAAAACTGACAAGTATTAAAGCTCTTTAGTACTCGGGTAGATGGCAAAAAGACAAAGCACATTCTATGAGTACCATTAGAATTCTTGGCATTGATTCTTCCAGCACCATTAGAAGACCTGGCATGAATTCTGCAAGCACCATTGGAAGTCCTACTAAGGATTCTGCAAGCACCATTGCAAATCCTACCAGGAGTTCTGAGAGTACCAGTGGAAGCCCGGGCAGGAATTCTGCGAGCACCACTGGAATTCTGGCAGGGATTCTGCGAGTACCATTGGAAGTCCTGGCAGGAATACTGTGAGCACCTTTGGAAGTCCTGGCAGGGATTCTGCAAGCACCATTGAAAGTCCTACTAAGGATTCCGCAAGCACCATTGGAAATCCTACCAGGAGTTCTGCAAGCACCATTGGAAGTCCCGACAAGGATTCTACAGGCACCATTGGAAGTCCTGACAAGGATTCTGCAAGCACCATTGGAAGTCTTGGAAGGAATTCTGAGAGTACCAGTGGCAGCCCTGGCAGGAATTCTGCGAGCACCACTAGAATTCTGGCAGGGATTCTGCGAGTACCATTGGAAGTCCTGGCAGGAATACTGTGAGCACCTTTTGGAAGTCCTAGCAGGGATTCTGCAAGCACAATTGGAAGTCCTGGCAGGGATTCTGCAAGCAGATTTGAAAGTCCTGGTAGGAAATGTGCAAGCACCTTCGGAAGTCCCGTCAGGGATTCTGCAAGCGCCTTTGGAAGTCCTAGTGGGAATTGTGCAAGCACCATTGGAAGGTAAGGGAATCCCTTTAAGAGAGTGCTCCTAATCTCAGCTAGTTAGCTGTATAAAAGACACCTGGGAGCCAGAAATCTTGCTGATTGATAGGGGATCAAAGGCTTATTTCACTCCATTAAAATGCAAATCAATTTATAACTTTTTCTGGATGTTTTTGTTGTTATTCTGTCTCTCACTGTTAAAATGAACCTACCCTTAAAATTATAGACTAATCATTTTTTGGTCAGTGGGCAAACTTACATAATCAGCAGCAGGGGATCAAACACTTTTTTCCCCCTCACTGTATAATGTGGGTCTGGGATTCAAGAGCTCCCAGGGCCCACCAAAAACCGAAGCGAGGGAAGAAACCTGCTGGAAAGAATCAAAAGCTAACTGCATATAGACACTGATGATCACACGTATCTGATCCCCTGACGGGTCTACTTTAAATAACATTTTTTTTGTTGAGTGTTTTTCTTCCAGATCTTTGTTTGCAGATATGACATGTGAACAAGAGTCGTCAGCAGTCATAGTTCCTCCTGGAGGATGTGCGGTGTGGGGGGGTAAGGCAGAGTCTTGAGGTTTGTTAAGTAACAGCCCAGAATAATAAAGTCCAAGGCCAGATGACCTCTGGCTGAGGAGCTGTGACGTTCTCAGTGAAGGAGAACCTCGAGGTCCTGCAGCCAATAATAACAGCTCAAAGAACATAAACAGATACCACAAATATCTCCAGAGTTCCCTGCAGGTAAAGTACATAAAGTACATTCCCTCCCACTGACTGCTGGTCTGGCAAAAATTCAGCTGAACGATGGAAGAAACTGGACGGCTTCCAGCCAACATTAAAGCTCCCAATTCTTCAGCTTTGGAGGACATAAAATTGTCTGAGACGGTTCCTGCCAAATATATTACACTGAAAACCACTTACCACGGAACTTTAATTAAGCCTAAAAATATACCCACTTGAACTGAAATAACTTCCTCTAATTTCACCGCACACTGTGAGCTTCTCACATTAGAGGCTGCAGCAAGTGAGATAGAGACCACCTCATTTCCTGGCTGGAGGACACACAGCATCATCTAGTTCTTTCTGGCTGTCCCTGACCCGCCCCCTTTCATTCATTGGATTTCAGTTCTTTCATTTGTGTAGGCTCAGCATCACATGTGGGTGTTGCCTAATGCAGTCTACATGCAAATACAGCCTGCCTAGGGATGCTAGGGCTCTTTACCCACTTGAGGACCAGCCACCGTAGTCCTACTGCGGCAGGTTGGCTCCCCCTGGGCGGATCGCCGTCATGGTACGTCGGCCGCTTTAAGAGCTGTACGGGGGGGGGGGGGTGCGCGACGCCGGAGCCGATGCGCGTGCCCGGCGGTCGCTCCTGACAGAGACAGAACAGAGATCTGTCAATGTAAACAGACAGATCTCCGTTCTGTCAGGGGAGGAGAGACAGATCTGCTGCTCCTAAAGATTAGGAACAGCGATCTGTCCCCTCCTCCAGTCAGTCCCATCCCCCCCCCCCCACAGTTAGAACACACCTGAGGGAACACATTTAACCCCTTGATCACCCCCCTTAGTGTTAACCCCTTCCCTGCCAGTGACATTTACACAGTAATCAGTGGCTATTTTTAGCTCTGATCGCTGTAAAAATTGCAATGGTCCCAAAAAAAAGTGTCAAAAGTGTCCGATCTGTCTCCTGCAAGGTCGCAGTCTCAATCAAAAATAAACAGTCAGCGCAAAACTCAATGACTAATCACAGCAGCTGGACACTAAAGGCAAATATATAAACCCTTTTGAACTAAGTAAATAAATAAGTGCAGCGCTAGGTTTACTAAATAAAAAGTTCAATAAAGTTCATATGTTCATGAATAGTAACACATGTAGATAAAGAGGCACACAGACGTCACTGGTGATATAGGGTGCTTCATGCAAAAGTTTAAGGTGATCCTTGATCCGTGCTCACACCATTTGTTTAGTCAAACTGCTCACCTTGCTGACTAGACCCCTGAGCTAACAGGAAGGTCATGAGAGCTTTCACCACCTCCGGTGGTAATGGTAAACTTGTAGATGGAAGATGGACACCTCTCAGACTCCGCAGATAAGCCTTATGACTCTCCCACAGCAACATAAAACATAAAGAAAAAATCTAGTGCTCTCTGTATGACTAGTAAAAAGTAGCATTTATTAAAAGACGGGTACTCACATAAATAGCACTTAATCCAAGTGCTAGAATATCAAGCATAGAAAGATTGGTAACAGCAAAGCTGGTAAGGTGGCCGTAGTGACATTAAGATGAACTCCCGCACGCGTATCGTCCATAGGACTTCCTCAGCGATAGTCCGCTGAGGAAGTCCTATGGACGATACGCGTGCGGGAGTTCATCTTAATGTCACTACGGCCACCTTACCAGCTTTGCTGTTACCAATCTTTCTATGCTTGATATTCTAGCACTTGGATTAAGTGCTATTTATGTGAGTACCCGTCTTTTAATAAATGCTACTTTTTACTAGTCATACAGAGAGCACTAGATTTTTTCTTTATGTTTTATGTTGCTGTGGGAGAGTCATAAGGCTTATCTGCGGAGTCTGAGAGGTGTCCATCTTCCATCTACAAGTTTACCATTACCACCGGAGGTGGTGAAAGCTCTCATGACCTTCCTGTTAGCTCAGGGGTCTAGTCAGCAAGGTCGCAGTCTCGCTAAAAATTGCTGATCATCGCCATCTCTAGTAAAAAAAAAAAAAAAATTATAATAAAAATGCCATAAATCTATTCCCTATTTTGTAGACGCTATAACTTTTGCACAAACCAATCAATATACGCTTATTGTGATTTTTTTTTTTTTTTACCAAAAATATGTAGAAAAATATATATCAGCCTAAACTGATGAAGAAATTCGTTTTTTGTTTTTTTTTAAGGTTTTTTTGGATATTTATTAAAGCAAAAAAGTAAAAAATATTTTTATTTTTTTTAAATTGGCAGTCTTTTTTTTGTTTATAGTGCATTTGTTTAACATACTTGAACCATTCAGTATCCCTGGTCACTGCCACACCAGTCTTATGATGATGCTGTACTGCACTAGTGACAATATGAAAAAAAAAAAAAAAAGTGTGAAATAAAATGATAAAATTTCTAAAAAATTGGGACAAAAAATTGCAACTTCAAAAAAACCCGCCATGCCCCTTACTAATGCCTTTCCAAAAAGGTGTCATTTGGGGATATTTGTACTGTCCTGACATTTTCAGGATTGATCCATTTTCAGATACACAGTATATATACACTATAGTCTGTGGACTCTATAACCAGTTTCTGAGATTTGTAATTTACAAGTTAAAAACATTTTTTTTTTTTTTGCTAGAAATGTACTTAGAACCCCCAAACATTATACATTTTTTTCCGAACACTCTAGAGAATAATCGTTGCAATACTTTCTGTCACACCGTATTTGCGCAGCGGTCTTACAAGCGCACTTTTTTGGAAAAAATACACTTTTTTTTAATTTTAAAAATAAGACAACATTAAAGTTAGCCCAATTTTTTTTTTATATTGTGAAAGATAATGTTACGCCGAGTAAATTGATACCCAACATGTCACGCTTCAAAATTGCGCCCGCTCGTGGAATGGCGACAAACTTTTACACTTAAAAATCTCCATAGGCGACATTTAAAAAAATTCTACAGGTTGCACATTTTGAGTTACAGAAAAGGTCTAGGGCTAGAATTATTGCTCTCGCTCCACCGATCGCAGTGATACCTCACGTGTGTGGTTTGACTACCGTTTTCATATGCGGGAGCTATTCACGTATGCGTTCGCTTCTACACGTGAGCTTGGCGGGACGGGGCGCGTTTAAAAAATTTTTTTTCTTTTTCTTATTTATTTTACCTTTTTTATTTTTTATTTTTACACTGTTCTTTTTTAAAAAAAAAAATTGGGTCACTTTTATTCCTATTACGAGAAATGTAAACATCCCTTGTAATAGAAAAAAAGCATGACAGGTGCTCTTAAATATGAGATCTGGGGTCAAAAAGATTTCAGATCTCATATTTACACTAAAATGCAATAAAAACATTTTGTCATTTTTTTTTAAAAAAAGGCCCTTAAAGCGCTATGGGCCGATATATATATTTATTTTAATTTTTTTTTTTTTAGACACCCTAGAGAATAAAATGCAATATTCTATATTATATTATATTTTATGTCACACTGTATTTGCGCAGCGGTCTTTCAAATGCAGTTTTTTTTGGAAAAAATTACTTTAATGAATTAAAAAAAAAAAACTAACCAGTAAAGTTAGCCCATTGTGCGTTTCCTTGCATTTCAGAAATGCGCTGCACCAAAAATCGCAGTATAAAAAAACGCACAAAGCCCCACTCTAAAAAAAAGGTTCTGCAGCTTCTTTGAGGCGATTGCTTTGTGTAGGGGGGCCCATTCAGGTGGATGGGCTGCCCAATGTGTGATGAGTGAAAATGCTCCAAAACGCCTCCCCCCCCCTTGCAAAAAAAACAAACAAAAAACACGCATGTGGGAATGTGAGTTCCCGCTATGCAGAGTTGTGAACGGGGCTTGACAGCTGAGTGTTTCTGTCCACTCCCTCCTATGTAATTATGGCCTTTGGCCAAACATTATGTAATCTCATTGCGTATTTAGTGAGAAGGGTGATCAGTGATTGATTGCATTTCATTTAAAAAATGTGCACCTGGGAATGGGAGGGTGGATAATGCAGGGTGTGTGCTAATGAGGTCAGCTGGTCAACTCCTTCCTGTGTCATGACCTCCTAGTCTGAACAGGAAGAATGACATTACTATTGGAAACATCTGGAAACGTGGATTAGGACAAGTAACGTAAGTGACTGTAGATTTAATGGAAAGCTTTGATATTTTTGCAAAAAAAAAGTACATGGTGCATAGGGGGGGGCTGGAGATTAGAAGAAAAAAAGTGTAAAAAGGTGAACTTACACTTTAACCGCTTGCCGCCCGCCGACCGTCATACAACGGCCAGACGGCGCGGCTCTTGTTCTGGGAGGGCAACATATGACAGCCCTCCATTTAAACAGGGAACGTGCATGATCATCCCTGTTCCTTCGGTGACGGCGTGTCACAGAGACACCGCTCACCACCGGGGGGGGGGGGGGGGTGAACAGCCATTGGGCATGGCTGTTTATCACCTGATCGGCCGTAATGAAGTCACAGGTGGTACCGCCTCACTTTGCACGTCGCATGCACGCGATCTCGAGCCCAGGATCACTGCTCCTCACCGACGCTGGTAAACAGCCATTGGCCGGCGGCTGTTTACCACGTGATCGGCTGTGATCCTTTCACAGCCGATCACTAAATGTCAACAAACCGCGGTAACGAGATGTTACCGGGTTCTCCTCCTCACACACCGATCATGTGTGAAAAGGAGATTGCGGTAAAATCTCGTTACCACTTACATTGTACACCAATCACACTGATTGCCCCCCCAATAAAGAGGACCTGTCACCACCCATCAAAGTACCTGTCACGGTTCATCTGAGTACTTGTCAGTCCATATGAGTACCTGTCACAGTCCATCTAAGTACACGAGTACCTGTCACAGTCCATCAGAGTACCCGAGTACCTGTCACAGTTCATCAGAGTACCCGAGTACCTGTCACAGTCCATCTGAGTACCCGAGTACCTGTCACAGTCCATCTGAGTACCCAAATACCTGTCACAGTCCATCTGAGTACCCGAGTACCTGTCACAGTCCATCTGAGTACCCGAGTACCTGTCACAGTTCATCAGAGTACCCGAGTACCTGTCACAGTCCATCTGAGTACCCGAGTACCTGTCACAGTCCATCTGAGTACCCAAATACCTGTCACAGTTCACCAGAGTACCCGAGTACCTGTCACAGTCCATCTGAGTACCCGAGTACCTGTCACAGTCCATCTGAGTACCCGAGTACCTGTCACAGTTCATCTGAGTACCTGTCACAGTTCATCTGAGTACCTGAGTACCTGTCACAGTCCATCTGAGTACCTGTCACAGTCCATCTGAATACCCGAGTACCTGTCCCAGTTCATCTGAGTACCCGAGTACCTGAGTATCCGTCACAGTCCATATGAGTACTGAGTACCTGCCACCGCCCATCAGAGTACCCAAGTACCTGTCTCCAGCCCATCAGAGTACCCGAGTGCCTATTTGCAGCCCATGCCTCATAGAATATACCTTGGGGTGTTTGCTTTCCAAAATGGGGTCATTTTGTAGGTAATTCCATTGTCCTGGTGCTCAAGGACCTTCAAAAGTGTGATAGGTAGGTATGAAATGAGATGTGTAATTTATGCTCCTCGAACGCCTGAAGGTACTACTTTAATGTTGGGCCTCTGTATGTGGCCAGGCTGTGTAAAAGTCTCACACATGTGGTATCGCCATACTCGGGAAGAGTAGCAGAATGTATTTTGGGGTGTAATTTTTGCTATATACATGCTATGTGTCAGAAATACCTTATAAAATTGACAACTTTGTGTAAAAAAAAATTCGTTTTCATTATTTTCCACATTTTCCAAAAACTTCCGGAAAAAAATGAACTGTTCAAAAGACTCATTATGCCTCATAGATTATACATTGGGGTGTTAGCTTTCCAAAATGGGATCATTTTGTGGGCAATTCCATTGTCTTGGTGCTCCAGGGCCTTCAAAAGTGTAATAGGTGGTTGAGAAATGAGATGTGTCATTTATGCTCATAGAACGCCTGAAGGTGCTACTTCAATGTTGGTCCTCTGTATGTGGCCAGGCTGTGTAAAAGTCTCACACATGTGGTATCGCCATACTCAGGAAGAGTAACAGAATGCATTTTGGGGTGTAATTTGTTGTATGCATATTCTGTGTGTGAGAACTAACCTGATAATTTGACAATTTTGAAAAAAATAAAAATCTTCATTTTGCAAAGAATTGTGGCAAAAAATTACAACTTAAAAAAACTCGCCATGCTACTTACTTAATACCTTGGAATGTCTACTTTCTAAAAAGAGGTCATTTGGGGGGGTATTTGTACTTTCCTGACTTGTAAGGCTGGGTTCACACTGGTGCGACACGACAGCCGTCCTACTTTGGATCCGACTTTGCCCTGCGACTTGAAGCCGACATATGTCCGACTTTCGGCACTGTGTTTGGTATGAATCTTGAGGGGGAACTCCACGCCAAATTTTAATTAAAAAACCGTCATGGATTCCCCCTTCAAGAGCATACCAGGCCCTTGGGTGTGGTATGGATTATAAGGGGCACCCCCTATGCCGAAAAAACGGTGTGGGGGTCCCCCCAAAATCCATACCAGACCCTTATCCGAGCACGCAGCCCGGCCGGTCAGAAAAAGGGGTGGGGACAAGCGAGCGCCCACCCCTTCCTGAACCGTATCAGGCCGCATGCCCTCAACATGGGGGGGTGGGTGCTTTTGGGCAGGGGGGTGCCCTGCGGACCCCCTACCCTAAAACACCTTGTCCCCATGTTGATGAGGACAAGGGCCTCTTCCTGACAACCCTGGCTGTTGGTTGTTGGGGTCTGCGGGCGGGGAGCTTATCGGAATCCTGGAGCCCCCTTTAAAAAGGGGGCCCCCAGATCCCGGCCCCCCCACCCTATGTGAATGAGTATGGGGTACATCGTAGCCCTACCCATTCACCTAGGAAAAAAGTGTCAATAAAAAAAACACACTACACAGGTTTTTAAAGTAATTTATTAGGCAGCTCCGGGGGTCTTCTTCCGACTTCGGGGGTCTCTTCCTTCTTCTCCGCGGTCTCTTCCTTCTTCTCCGCGCTCTCCAGAAGAGAAGAGGGAAGAAGACGACAGAGAAGACGGGGCCACCGCTAGCAAAAGAGCGGGCAAAAGAGCAGAAGATAGCGGAGGAGCCCGGCAGAAGATACCAGGGAGCGGGAGAAGAACTGGAGAGCGCGGAGAAGAGGCCGGAGAGCGCGGAGAAGAAGGAAGAGACCTCCAAAGTTGCAGGGCGCCCCCCTGCCCCAAAGCACCCCCCCCCCATGTTGAGGGCATGCGGCCTGGTACGGTTCAGGAGGGGGGTGCTCGCACGTCCCCCCCCCCTTTTTCCTGACCGGTCGGGCTGCGTGCTCGGATAAGGGTCTGGTATGGATTTGGGGGGGACCCCCACGCCGTTTTTACGGCATAGGGGGTTCCCCTTAAAATCCATACCAGACCCAAGGGCCTGGTATGCCCTTGGAGGGGGAACCCATGCCATTTTTTTATTTAAAATTTGGCGTGGAGTTCCCCCTCAAGATTATCTGAGCATAAGTCGCATGCCAAAGTCGGATCATGCGAGACTTTGATCCGACTTCAATGATAGTCAATGGACTGAAGTAGGATCAAAGTCGGACCAAAGTAGTACAGGGAGCATTTCTAAAGTCGGAACGACTTGTGTCGGACCAGTTAGGATGGCTCCCAAAGGGGAACATTGAATTTCACACGTCATGCGACATGAGCTCCCAATGTCGGAGCGTTTGTCGCACTAGTGTGAACCTGGTCTTAGTGTCTCAAGAAATGAAATACACCTGATGTACTGAAGGCCTGATCAATTTTCAGTGATTGGCACTATAGTTTGTAGACTCTATAACTTTCACAAAGTCCAAATAATATACACTAATTTGGGTTACATATGTGGAAAAAGACACATTCTAACATACCATATCATATAACAGTACAGTACTAAAGTAGATCTAATCCATAGCTCAATGACATTCATACACAACTGTCATGATTTTTTTTTTTTCATAAAATATAGTTTTTTGTTTATTTATTTATTAGCCCTTTCCTTATCTCTCTGCTGCTGATCTCCTCCAGTGTTGTTTTAGCCACTTCCTGTCTATATGTACTGGCTGCACAGCCTTGCTCTGGACCGGCTTCCTAATAATGACATTGGTGGACCATGCCTTATTCCCCCCCCCCCCCCACATTGGAGCCAGTGGCAGAACTACCAGGGTTGCAAAGGTCGCACTTGCAACTGGGCCCTGGCGTTCCGACACAATGTGGGGGGGGGGGGGCAAGATGGCAGGAAGGGGGCTCACTGCAAAAAATGTGAAAAGTTCCTGCTGTGGGACCCCCTAAGGTTTGATTTCCACTGCTGCAAACTCAAAGTTGCGCAATTTCCTTACAACTTGCCAGAGATTTCTTTGCAACTTCCATGCAACTTTTATGCAACTTTTGTGAGTTTAACATTGCAGTCTGTGGCACTCAAATCACACCAAATTAGCAGAAATGTAGTGCAGTAATTTTTTTCTTTGTCACGGCGCATTGATTAACCCCTTTCCACCCTCGCTATATCCGAATAACAGCTGAAGCATGGGCTTATTTTGCAGGGAGGGTATAAATTGACGTGATCTGCCCACACGCCCCCTGCGGTGCATGGGCAGCGCACCCTGTGATCGATGAGTTCTTTGGACTCAGCTGATCACAGATCAGGGTAAAGGGACAATCACAGTGGCCCTTTACCATGTGATCAGTTATGTCCTATGACAGCTGATCACAGAAGTAAACAGGAGCCAGTTATCGGCTTTTCTTTCCTCACGCTGACAGTGTGAGGAGAGAAGAAGAGAGCCGATAACTGGCTTCTGTTAAAAGGACATCAGCACTGATTATAATTGCAGTACCAACAGTGCCCACCAGTACTGCCAATCTTTGGCCACCAGTGCTGCCAATTAGTGCCCACCAATGCTGCCAATTTGTGCCTTCTTATCAGTGTCCCCTATCAGTGCTGCCTATCAGTGCCTTTCAGTGTCTGCTATCAGTGCCACCTATCAGTGCCTCCTATAAGTTTCTCCTATAAGTGCCCAGCAGTGCCGCCTATCAGTGCAGCCTCATTAGTGCCTCTTCATCAGTGCCACCTATCAGTGCCCTTCAGTGCCTCCTATCGGAGCCCATCAGTGCCTCCTATCGGTGCCCAGCAGTGCCGCCTATCAGTGCCTCCTATCAGTGCCCATCAGTGCCTCCTATCAGTGCCCATCAGTGCCTCCTATCGGTGCCCAGCAGTGCCGCCTATCAGTACCTCCTATCAGTGCCCATCAGTGCAGCCTCATCAGCACCCATCAGTGAAGGAGAAAAATTACCTGTTCGCAAAATTTTATAACAAGCTATGATACTTTTTTTTTTTTTAAATTTTCGGTCTTTTTGTCTGTTTAACAAAAGATAAAAAGCCCAGCGGTGGTTACCTACTTCAGTCCATTGACTATCATTGAAGTCGGATCAAAGTCGGATCAAAGTCTCGCATGATCCGACTTTGGCATGCGACTTATGCTCAGATAATCTTGAGGGGGAACTCCACGCCAAATTTTAAATAAAAAAATGGCATGGGTTCCCCCTCCAAGGGCATACCAGGCCCTTGGGTCTGGTATGGATTTTAAGGGGAACCCCCTATGCCGTAAAAACGGCGTGGGGGTCCCCCCCAAATCCATACCAGACCCTTATCCGAGCACGCAGCCCGACCGGTCAGGAAAAAGGGGGGGGGGACGTGCGAGCACCCCCCTCCTGAACCGTACCAGGCCGCATGCCCTCAACATGGGGGGGGGGTGCTTTGGGGCAGAAGTAAACAGGAGCCAGTTATCGGCTTTTCTTTCCTCACGCTGACAGTGTGAGGAGAGAAGAAGAGAGCCGATAACTGGCTTCTGTTAAAAGGACATCAGCACTGATTATAATTGCAGTACCAACAGTGCCCACCAGTACTGCCAATCTTTGGCCACCAGTGCTGCCAATTAGTGCCCACCAATGCTGCCAATTTGTGCCTTCTTATCAGTGTCCCCTATCAGTGCTGCCTATCAGTGCCTTTCAGTGTCTGCTATCAGTGCCACCTATCAGTGCCTCCTATAAGTTTCTCCTATAAGTGCCCAGCAGTGCCGCCTATCAGTGCAGCCTCATTAGTGCCTCTTCATCAGTGCCACCTATCAGTGCCCTTCAGTGCCTCCTATCGGAGCCCATCAGTGCCTCCTATCGGTGCCCAGCAGTGCCGCCTATCAGTGCCTCCTATCAGTGCCCATCAGTGCCTCCTATCAGTGCCCATCAGTGCCTCCTATCGGTGCCCAGCAGTGCCGCCTATCAGTACCTCCTATCAGTGCCCATCAGTGCAGCCTCATCAGCACCCATCAGTGAAGGAGAAAAATTACCTGTTCGCAAAATTTTATAACAAGCTATGATACTTTTTTTTTTTTTAAATTTTCGGTCTTTTTGTCTGTTTAACAAAAGATAAAAAGCCCAGCGGTGGTTAAATACCACAAAAAGAGAACTCTATTTGTGTGAAAAAAGTGATAAAAATGTCATTTATGTACAGCATTGCTTGACCGCGCAATTGTTATTCAAAGTGTGAAAGCTCTGAAAGATGAAAATTGGCCTGGGCAGGAAGGGGGTAAAAGTGCCCGGTGGGCAAGTGGTTAAGACAGCGCCCATTGAAATGAATGTGGCCTTAGGCTCGGAGAGAAGGGCCCCCGGGACTAGAGGAAAGGGCCCCGGTCCGATGGAAAGGGCTCTGGCAGTCAGGGAGGCCCTTTGTGGTTTCTTGCTTCGGGGGCCTTGAAGGTTCTACTTACACTTCTGATTGGAGCTGCTGATCTTCTCAGGCTCTTTCAGCCACTTCCTGCCAACATGTACTTGCTGCGGCATTGGCTGTACATCATTGCTCTGGACCGCTTTCCTAAGGCCCCTTTCACACTGGGGCGTCGGCGGTGAAACGCAGCTATTTTTAGCGGCGCTTTACTGTCGAATTTGCGCCACCAGCGGGGCAGTTTTACCCCCCGCTAGCAGACTAGAAAGGATTAAAACCACCGCAAAGGGCCTCGCCGTTTTGTCGGTGGTACAGCCGCAGTGCCCCATTGATTTCAATGGACAGGAGCGGTGAAGGAGCGGTATACACACCACTCCAAAGATGCTGCTGGCAGGACTTTTTTTAGCGTCCTGCCAGTGCACCGCTCCAGTGTGAAAGCCCTCGGGGCTCTCACACTGGACACACAGCAGCGGCTGTTTCAGGTCGGTTTGCAGGCGCTATTTTTAGTGCAATAGTGCCTGCAAACCGCCCCAGTGTGAAAGGGGTCTTACAGTGACAGCGATGGAACATGCCTGTATAATGTATCAGCAGCAGAGTTGCCAACTGTCAGTAAATTTACAAACAGTTTGTAAAACCCATAATTTTTGCATCTGTCCATTAATATCTGTAAGGCCCCTTTCACACTGGGGTGGTAGGGGGCATTTTAGCGCTGTTTTACCGTGGTATTCGGCCGCTAGCGGTGCGGTTTTAACCCCCAGCTGGCGGCCGAAAAAGGGTTAAATCCACTTGGCAACCTTGGTCAGCAGGGCCGCTTGTCGTCTCCGCCGGTGGGGCGTACATGATAAGGTGACAACACGGGAGCACAAACTGCCAAAGACAGTTGTTACACTGTAACAGGAAGTGCCTAGAACCTTTCGTGGCAGGATCTCCAGGGATTAGATTTACTGAAAGCTGTAGGTTTTAAAAAGGCTGAAATTGAATTTTCGAAATTAAAGCGGGATTCCATCCAAAAAAAAAAAATTTTTAAAGTCAGCAGCTACTAACACTGTAGCTGCTGACTTTAAATAAGTACTTACCTGTCCTGGGTGCCCGCGATGTCGGCCGCCCGAGGCCGACCCGTTCCTCGGCTCTCGGGTCCCGGCGCCACCATCCTAAGCGCGACCGGCGCGGCGCTCTGTTCTGTGAATGGCCCCGTGGTGTTCTGGGAACACACACAGTTCCCAGAAGACAACAGGGCTGCTCACGGAGGAGCAGAACACACCGCGGAAGAGGAAGAGGCAGATTAGGAAGACTGCCTAGCAACAAGGGTTTAGGTAAGTTTAAAAAATTTTTTTTTTTCAAATGTTTTTTTTTTATTTTTTTTTTTAGGATTTTTGGTGATTTTTTTTTCTTTTTCAGGGTGGCCCTCCACTTGAAGCTAATGTGATGATCCAGCACTTGTTCTTACATTTCCCTTCATGGTGGTGTTAATATAAAATGACTAATTAATTTTGTTGCTCTGGTTTTTATTGGATGTCCAGTCCTCCATGTCTTGAGATAACCTGGAGGTTTTCGGGTGAAAAGTGCTTGTGAAACGCTTCCTAAAAACATTGGATCTTTTCACCAGCCAGGACATATGCCATGTTATTTTTAATACGAACACACATTTAATAAAATATATATATGAATATTAGTCATCTTTCCTGTACTGAGCTTCAGGATTCGATAATATTTCTGGAGAATTTCAAATCATCGAAGACATCTCCACCCGTCTTCACATTTCTTTCCTGACCTATTAGACACTTGGGCAGTAAGACGGATTCTGTGTATTGTTTTAAATACATGTGAGCAGGTAGAGTGACTTGTTACAACATAAAATTAGAATATCATCAAAAAGTTCATTTATTTCAGTAATTCTATTCAAAAAGTGAAACTCATATATTTTATATAGATGTGTCACACACTCAGAGTGATATATTTCATGCATTTCGTTCTTTTTAATTTTGATGAATATGGCTTACAGCTAGTGAAAACCACAAATTAAGTATCTCAGAAAATTAGAATATTGCATAAGACCAATAAAAAAAGGATTTTTAATACAGCTCACTGAAAAGTCTGTCCATGTACAGTATAGTATGCACTCAATACTTGGTTGGGACTCCTTCTCCATGAATTACTGCATCACTGTGGCGTGTCATGGAGGAGATCAGCCTGTAGGACTGCTGAGGTGTTATGGAAGCCCAGGTTTGCTTTGATAGTGGCCTTCAGCTGGTCTACATTGTTGGATCTGGTGTCCCTCATCTTCCTCTTGACAATAACCCACCGATTTCCTATGGGATTTAGGTCAGTCGAGTTTTCACAGTGATACCATGATCATTAAACCAGGTATTGGTAGTTTTGGCAGTGTGGGCAGGTGCCAAGTCCTGCTGGGAAATGAAATCAGCATCTCCATAAAGCTGGTCAGCAGAGGGAAGCATGAAGTGCTCTAGAATTTCCTTGTAGAGGGCTTCACTGACTTTGGACTTGATAAAACACAGTGGACCAACACCAGCCGATGACATGGCTCCCCAAATCATCACTGACTGTGGGAACTTCATACTGGACCTCATGCAACTTGGATTCTGTGCCTCTCCACTCTTCCTCCAGACTCTAATGCCCCGTACACACGTTCGGATTTTCCGACAACAAATATTGGACGTGAGCTTGTTGGCAGAAAAAGTCAGACCGTGTGTATGCTCCATTGAACATTTGTTGGCACACTTTCCGCCAACAAATGTTGGCTAGCAGGTTCTCAAATTTTCCGCCAACAAACGTTTATTGTCGGACTTTCCGATCGTGTGTACACAACTCCGTCGGACGAAAGTCCACGCATGCTCGGAATCAAGTACGAGCCGGAGATATAACTAGCGTTCGTAATGGAGATATCACGTACGTCTTGTAGGTCACTACGTTCATAATTATTGGCCAACATTTGTGTGGCCGTGTGTATGCAAGACAAGTTGGAGCCAACAAGCTTCAAACAAAAATCAACGGTTTTGTTGTCGGAAAGTCCGATCGTGTGTACGGGGCATAAGACCTTGTTTGTGGACTTTGAACCAGTGAGCACCAGTCTAGTCCTTTTTCTCCTTAGCCCAGGTAAGACACTTCTGACGTTGTCTCTGGTTCAAGAGTGGCTTGACACACGAAATGTGACAGTTGTAGCCCATGTCCTGAGTACGTCTGTGTGTGGTGGCTCTTGAAGCACTGACAGCAGCCATAGTCCACTCCTTGTAAATCTCCCCCAAATTCTGGAATGGCTATTTGGCTTCACAATCCTCTCATGGCTGCGGTTATCCCTGTTGCTTGTGCACCTTTTCTACCACACTTTTTGTTTCCACTCAACTTTCCAATAATCTGCTTGGATACAGCACTCTGTGAACAGCCAGCTTATTTAGCAATGACCTTTTGTGACTTGAAGTGGAGTTCCACCCACATTTTTCACTCCTCACCATTCAGCACTAATGTGCATCCTTAACCAATTCAGCCCCGGAAGATTTGGCTGCTCAATGACCAGGCCATTTTGTGCGATACGGCACTGCATTGCTTTAACTGACAATTGCGCGGCTGTGCGACACTGTACCCAAACAAAATTGACGACCCTTTTTTACCACAAATAGAGCTTTCTTTTGGTGGTATTTAATCACCTTTGCGTTTTTTTTTTTTGCGCTATAAACAAAAGATGAGTGACAATTTTGAAAAAACAATATCTTTTACTTTTTGCTATAATAATTATTCCACATTGTTTAAAAAAAACAAAAAACTATTTTTTTCCTCAGTTTAGGCCGATATGTATTCTTCTTCTACATATTTTTGGAAAAAAAACCCAAAAAAACGCAATAAGCGTATATTGATTGGTTTGCGCAAAAGTTATAGTGTCTACAAAATAGGGGATAGATTTATGGCATTTTTATTATTATTATTTATTTATTTATTTTTACTAGTAATGGTGGCGATCTGTGATTTTTATCAGGACTGCGATATTGCGGCAGACAGATCGGACACTTTTGACACATTTTTGGGACCATTGACAATTATACAGCGATCAGTGCTATAAAAATACTATATAAATGTCACTGGCAGGGAAAGGGTTAACACTAGGGGGCAATCAAGGGGTTAATTGTGTTCCCTAGGTGTGTTCTAACTGTGGGGGGGAGGGGACTGTCTAGGAGGAGAGAGAGAGATCGGTGTTCATACTTAGTATGAACACACGATCTGTCTCTACTCCCCTGAAAAAAACAGGATTTGTGTGTTTAAACACACAGATCCTGGTTGTCGCTCTGTCACGAGCGATCACGGGTGCCAGGTGGTCATCGCACCCGCCAGGCACGCGCATCGGCTTCAGAAACACGCTGCGGGCACGCACCTCCGTGCGCGCCCCCCCAGTGGTCAAAAGGCAAAGCGGCTTAAGGAAACGTTGATTTGCCCAGCCGAGTCAACCTGCCACAGTAAAACTGTGGCAGCTGGTTCGGAAGTGGTTAAAATGAATTGGAAATTTATTTTCATTTTTTCTGTTCACTTACCTGATTTAAGCCTATATCTAATTTCACTTCCTCCTTTGGCAGCCGTGGACGTCATTACCGCTTTTGCATTGGCTCCTGGGAGATCTTGGCCAGCTTGGCATGGCACTGCTCCCGTAACATTTAACATTGGCGTCTATGAAAATTCTTGGTCAGCTTGGCATGGCGCGGCTCCCGTAACATTTAACACTGGTGTCTATGAAAATTCTTGGTCAGCTTGGCATGGCGCGGCTCCAGTAACATTTAACATGGGTGTCTATGGAAAATCTTGGTCAGCTTGGCATGGTGCGGCTCCAGTAACATTTACCATTGGCGTCAATGGAAAATCTTGGTCAGCTTGGAATGGCAAGCTGACCAAGATTGTACTGCACTGCACATGCGCGGGATTGGAAGGTGCATGCTGGGTAGCCAGCATGCACGGAATCCAGGAAGGAGGACGCTGTGGCTTCAGATGCCCACACTGGAGATGGCCGCGCTGTGCAGGAACTTCACAAAGTAAGAAAACGATGCTGTACAAATAGAAAGCTGGGCATAGTTTACAGCATACCTTTGTTACATTGCACGTGGCATGAGTATTCTAGGGGTATTTTTATCTTAAAAGTCATATTTCGGCTGGAACTCCGCTTTAAGGTTCGTACACACGATCAGAAAGTCGGAAGTAGAATTTCCTCCGCTGAACGATCTGCCGACTTTCAGATCTTTAGTATGGTGCTTTCGACAGCTGTTTCCAAATTTTTTCGGACGACAAAAGCTGGATGTGCAGGCTATAAAATTTTTGTTGGATGTGAATACAAGGTCCAATTTTCTTTTAATTAGTACAGTTTTTGTCCAAAAAAAAATCTAATCGTAAGAGCAAGACTACGCATGCTCAGAAAGGAAAGAACACATACAAAACAATTCAACACTTGTGAAGTTGAATTCGGGCAGACGAGAATTTTCGCATGTTGAGTAACCTCTTCACTTTCAATATATGACTAGCATGCAACTAAAAACTGCCGAAAATTTGTCTAATAGTCTGGTGTCAATGACTGTCTTCTGGACAACTATCAAGTCAGCAGCCTTCCCCGTGATTGTGTGACCTACTGAACCAGTCTAATGCCCTGTACACACGGCCGGATTTTCCGATGGCAAATGTTCTATGGGAGCTTGTTGTTGGAAATTCCGACCGTGTGTGGGCTCCACCAGACATTTTCCATCGGAATTTCCGTCACACAAAATTTGAGATGTGGATCTCAAATTTTCCGATAACAAAATCCGTTGTCGTAAATTCCAATCGCATTTACACAATTCCGACGCACAAAGTTCCGTTCCACGCATGCTCGGAATCAAGCAGAAGAGCCGCACTGGCTATTGAACTTCCTTTCTCTCGGCTCTTCGTACGTCTTGTACGTCACCGCATTCTCGACATTCGGAATTTCCGACAAGATTTGTGTGACAGTGTGTAGGCAAGACAAGTTTGAGCCAACATCCGTCGGGAAAAAAAACATGGATTTTGTTGTCGGAAAATCCTATCGTGTGTACAGGGCGTTAGAGACCATTTAAAGGCTCAGGAAACCTTTGCAGGTGTTTTAAGTTAATTAGCTGATTAGAGTGTGACACCATTAGTCTACAATATTCAACTTTTTCACCATATTCTAGTTTTTTGAGATACTGAATTTTTTGTTTGTCACTAGCTGTAAGCCATAATCATCAAAATGAAAAGAAAGAAATGCTGGAAATATATTATATAGATGCTTTACACACAGAGTGATATATGAGTTTCACTTTTGGAATTACTGAAATAATTTAACTTTTTGATGATATTCTAATTTTTTTTTAGATGCACCTGTACATGCTGGGCTTTCTGTATAAGAAGCACAGCACTTCCACGGCTCCGGGATCATCGGAAGTCTATAGACGGACAGCTGTGACCCCCCTGAGATGGACAAAACGCTGTAGGAGTCTCACCAAGCAGAACCCTTTTCACACAGGAAAAGACATTCGTGCAACTACATGCATTTATATGAGTTTCTAGGACATTTCTGAAAACACATTGATGTACGTACAGATGTTAAATGGTATGAGGCACGCTATGGGGCCTATATATGAAAAATTTGCTGTGCGAATGACTGAAGGATTCGAACAGCCATCACAAATGATTCCCATAATTTGCCTAATAGATTACATTTCTATGATTGTCAGCTCCATCTAGTGGCCATAATGCGGTATTTTCCTGAAATACCTCCATTGGAAAAATACTAGTGGTTATGACCACTAGATGGAGCTGACAATCATTCTAAATAAACATATTATTATTACAGTAGTGCTGACAATTTACGCAGCACTTTACATATATACTGTACATTCCTATCAGTCCCTGCCATCACGGAGCTTACAGTCTAAGGTCCCTAACTCACATTCATACATACTAGGGACAATTTAGACAGGAGCCCATTAACCTACCAGCATGTCTTTGGAGTGTGGGAGGACACTGGAGTTTCTCCATGCAGGTAAATTAAAGGGAGGCAAGTAAACGCATCCACACTAATGTAAACTGATTTATATGTAAACACATGTACATTTTATACTGTATAAGCAAAAAAACAAACAAATTCCTTTTCACATGGGTGGTCCATCTGTTTGTTTTTAACCTCCAATTAGAAGGACCAAAACAGATTTCAATGTTTCCCTATGGTGAGCCGGATGTGAGCAGATGTGTGCCTGTTTACAGCCACCTACATATGGGTGGAATCAGGTTTGGTGGAAAAACACAATAAGTTTGCCTCCAGGTCCACTTTTGTGAACTTGACCAGATGTTGGGGGGATATCTGTTTATATTTGGCAGCCCATGAGGATTACAAGATGAAGAGAAAAAGCAAACGGGCATGGATGTTACATATGTGACATTGGTCTCCTTTCTGATCCAATCCGGTAGGCAATTTGTATATTTATCTGTGTAATTAAACGGAACAAAGAACACCCACGTGACCACCAATATAAGGAACATTCTTCCCCCTGATCACCAATGTAAGGAACATTCTTCCCCCTGATCACCAATGTAAGGAACATTCTTCCCACTGATCACCAATGTAAGGAACATTCTTCCCCCTGATCACCAATGTAAGGAACATTCTTCTCACTGATCACCAATGTAAGGAACATTCTTCCCACTGATCACCAATGTAAGGAACATTCTTCCCACTGACCACCAATGTAAGGAACATTCTTCCCACTGATCACCAATGTAAGGAGCATTCTTCTCACTGATCACCAATGTAAGGAACATTCTTCTCACTGACCACCAATGTAAGGAACATTCTTCCCACTGACCACCAATGTAAGGAACATTCTTCCCACTGATCACCAATGTAAGGAACATTCTTCCCACTGACCACCAATGTAAGGAACATTCTTCTCACTGATCACCAATGTAAGGGACATTCTTCCCACTGATCACCAATGTAAGGAACATTCTTCCCACTGACCACCAATGTAAGGAGCATTCTTCCCACTGATCACCAATGTAAGGAACATTCTTCTCACTGATCACCAATGTAAGGGACATTCTTCCCACTGATCACCAATGTAAGGAACATTCTTCCCACTGATCACCAATGTAAGGAACATTCTTCTCCATTCTTCTCACTGATCACCAATGTAAGGAACATTCTTCCCACTGACCACCAATGTAAGGAACATTCTTCTCACTGATCACCAATGTAAGGAACATTCTTCTCACTGATCACCAATGTAAGGAACATTCTTCTCACTGATCACCAATGTAAGGGACATTCTTCCCACTGATCACCAATGTAAGGAACATTCTTCTCACTGATCACCAATGTAAGGAACATTCTTCCCACTGACCACCAATGTAAGGAGCATTCTTCTCACTGATCACCAATGTAAGGGACATTCTTCCCACTGATCACCAATGTAAGGAGCATTCTTCTCACTGATCACCAATGTAAGGGACATTCTTCCCACTGATCACCAATGTAAGGAACATTCTTCTCACTGATCACCAATGTAAGGAACATTCTTCCCACTGATCACCAATGTAAGGAACATTCTTCTCCATTCTTCTCACTGATCACCAATGTAAGGAACATTCTTCCCACTGACCACCAATGTAAGGAACATTCTTCTCACTGATCACCAATGTAAGGAACATTCTTCTCACTGATCACCAATGTAAGGAACATTCTTCTCACTGATCACCAATGTAAGGAACATTCTTCTCACTGATCACCAATGTAAGGAACATTCTTCTCACTGATCACCAATGTAAGGAACATTCTTCCCACTGATCACCAATGTAAGGAACATTCTTCCCACTGATCACCAATGTAAGGAACATTCTTCCCACTGATCACCAATGTAAGGAACATTCTTCCCACTGATCACCAATGTAAGGAGCATTCTTCTCACTGATCACCAATGTAAGGAACATTCTTCCCACTGATCACCAATGTAAGGAACATTCTTCCCACTGATCACCAATGTAAGGAACATTCTTCCCACTGATCACCAATGTAAGGAACATTCTTCCCACTGATCACCAATGTAAGGAACATTCTTCTCACTGATCACCAATGTAAGGGGCATTCTTCTCACTGATCACCAATGTAAGGAACATTCTTCCCACTGATCACTAATGTAAGGAACATTCTTCTCACTGATCATCAATGTAAGGAACATTCTTCCCACTGATCACCAATGTAAAGAACATTCTTCCCACTGATCACCAATGTAAGGGGAAATTTCTCCACTGGCCACCCTAAATTGTTTTTAGCAGGGATTCCCCAAGATCTGAAAGTTATTTTAAGGTTAAAAAGGTTTAAAACCACTGACCTAAGCTTTGGATAATATGTGCAGGTTCCACTCTTGTTTATTTAGTACTAACCCCGCAGGAGACAAAAGAAAGAAATACCCCTCCAGACAAGAGTTCCTTGAGACACACGCCCTGATAAGGCACACGGTGCAGGCTCTGCAATGGATCAAAGAGCAAGAAAAAGTCCTGGGCGGCCGCACACCGATACAACACCTTTATTCGTGAATTAAAACCCAAAACAGCCAGTCCATGCTATGCAGAGGTAGAGGCAAAAAGCTTACGTGTTTCACTCCTTAAGTTGGTGCTTAATCATAGCTGGAGACACTGGTAATTTGGGCCTATTTCCCCCACTCACAGCATACACAGCCAGGCACACTGCATTTTCATCATTCTTCCTCTGGCTCAAAGAACAGTCTAATGCTGCGTACACACGATCGGACTTTCCAATAACAAAACCATGGATGTTTGTTCGAAGGATGTTGGCTCCAACTTGTCTTGCATACACACAAATGTTGGCCAACAATTACGAATGTAGTGACATACAAGACGTATGTGATATCTCCATTATGAACGCTAGTTTTACAAGACCGAGCGCTTCCGGCTCGTACTTGATTCCGAGCATGCGTGGACTTTTGTCCGACCAGGGGCAGACTGACCATTTGGGCACTCGGGCACTGCCCGAGGGCCGCATGCCACTAAGGGGCCCCATCAGGATTGCCAGCCTCAATAAAACCAGGGACAGTATGTAAAAATCGATGTTTTTTTAAAAATCCCAAGATTATAGCTGCCCTGCCTCTCCAGTACCTTTTCAGTGTGTGTATGTGTATTCTGTGTGTGTATACTGTGCGTGTATACTCTATGTGTGTGTGTATACTGTGTGTGTATACTGTATGTGTGTGTGTATACTGTGTGGCCCCATAATCTATTGCCTGGGGGCCCCATAATCTCCTATTGCCCAGGGGCCCCATAATCTCCTATTGCCCGGGGGCCCTATGAGTTGTCAGTCCACCCCCGTGTCCGAAGGACTTGTGTACACACGATCGGAAAGTCCGACAACAAACATTTGTTGGCGGAAAATTTGAGAACCTGCTAGCCAACATTTGTTGGTGGAAAGTCCGACAACAAATGTTCGATGGATCATACACACGATCGGACTTTCCGCCAACAAGCTCACATCCAACATTTCCCCTCGAAGTCTCTAGAAGACAGGGGAGAGTAGCAGAACAGCAGCACGTGAGACACTGAACAGCCCTAAGTAATCAACCCCCTCCATGGTTTACAGATTAGCTAACTAAGGCTCGGTTTCCACTAGTGCGACTTTTCATGCGATTTGGGACTGCAAAGTCGCATGAGAAGTTGTACCCCATGATTTCCAATGAGTACTGTTCATATCTGTGCGACTTCAAGTCGCAGCGACTTCAAAGTAGTCCCTGAACTACTTTGGTCCCACTTTGATGTGACTTGAGGTCCATAGACCTCAACAATACACAGGCATTACTTCAAGTCGCGGCTAAAAAATCATGGTAAAATTGCGGCAAAAAAAATTGTGGCAAAATCGCGCGACTTCCAGATTGCAATAGTGGAAACCGAGCCTAAATTTACCTAGCAGCCTACTCTGCACTAGGATGGGGCTACACTTATACTAAAAAACAGCATACCACCAGTATTTATTGAACAGTTACCATTTCAGTGGTTGGTGCAAATATGTTTAAGGTCTGCCACAAGCTAGCATAATGATCTTAATTCCAAGAAATGAATATACTGTATATAAACCAGATGAACCCGGGACACATGTCAGAGCACACAGCTTCCCCGTAAAGTATTTTGTTTGTGTTTTGTTGCCAGTGTTTATGAGCTATTACTCATTGGACTCACGTTTGGGGAAGAGGAACTTTAACTTTCGTGAATATCTTGGCTGTGGTTTTTGGCTCCACGCCCTTTCATTGAAATCTGGAAGCTATATCAGCAAAGAGATACAGTAAAACCTTGGATTGCGAGCCCAATTCCGGAAACATGCTTGTAATCCAAACAAAGCACTTGTATATCAAAGCAAATTTCCCCGTAAGAAATAATTGGAAACTCAGATGATTCGTTCCACAGCCATTTATTCATAAATCCTTCAGTTTATAGTCCATATAAAAAGATTATAGCAATGTGACCAGGTTGTGTAACCATAAAATGTCCATTCACAAATGGAAGCCTCCACAAGGGGATTAGAAGCAAAATCCAGCAGGAGCTCCAGAGTATAAAAGAGAAGAGAGGAGCCTCTAAGTGTAGCTATATGTTGCTAAATGTTGTACCATCATTAAATGTAACCATATTGCTACACTTAGAGGCTCCTCTCTTCTCTTTTATACTCAGTTGTGACATGACACTACTTGTATATCAAGACATCGCTTGTATATCAAGTCAAACTTTATTACAAAATTTTGCTCGTCTTGCAAAACGCTCTCAAACCAAGCTACTCTCAAACCAAGGTTTTACTGTACTGTCACCAACTTTAAAAAATGCAAATAAATCACCAACAAGTATTTTAAATTGTAACTTTCAGAATTTTTTTTTTCTTTCCATAAACACTTTTTTATTGATTTGCAATGTGCCTCTGGGCTTCCTAGACAATTTAACTGCCGCAGGGGATTCGATGTCCTAGCACAGCCCCATCCCTCCTTGTATGCCATAGCCCTCTCCTCTTCTCCTCTTCTGGGGGTGTTTAACCACTTCAGCTCTGGAAGGTTAACCCCCCCCTTCATGACCAGGCCATTTTTTGCGATACGGCACTGCGTTATTTTAACTGACAATTGCGCAGGCGTGAGACACGGTACTCGAAATAAAAAAATGTGTCCTTTTTTTTCCCCTCAAATAGAGCTTTCTTTTGGTGGTATTTGATCACCTCTGCGGTTTTTATTTTTTGCGCTATAAACAAAACAAAAAAGACAGTCAATTTAAAAATAAAAAACAATGTTTTTTACTTTCTGATATAAAACATTCCCGGTAAAAAATTTTTTAAAAAAATCTAATTTCTTCATCAACTTAGGCCAATATGTATTCTGCTACATATTTTTGGTAAAACAAAATCCCAATAAGTGTATATTTTGTTTTCAATGGTTTTTTATTTCACGTTTTCACAATTTCCATAGTAAAATAGGAGTACAAAGTGAATAAACCGTTTCGTGGTGATATTTGCAGCACCACACATTATAACAAATGTAAACTTTCTATAAAATGGTACTGGCATTGCGCCACCTGAGATACAATTTATTATTATTGCTCCAATAGGTGTATATTGATTGGTTTGCGTAAAAGTTATAGCGACTACAAACTATGGTATATTTTCATTCATTTTTATTTTATTTTTTACTAGTAATGGCGGCCATCAGCAACTTATAGTGGGACTGCGATATTGCGGCGGACAAGTCGGAAAACCTAACTGACGCTTTTGACACTTTTTTGGGGACCAGTGACACTAATACAGTGATCAGTGCGAAAAAAATATCTCACTGTCACTATACTAATGACACTGGCAGGGAAGGGGTTAACATCAGGGACAATCAAAGGGTTAAATGTGTTCCCTGGAGTGATTACTAACTTTGTGGGAGGTGCTTTTGATTGGGGGAATGTAAAGATCCGAGTTCCTGCTTAGCAGGAACACAAGATCAGCACACCCCCCTCTCACAGAACAGCGGTCTGCCTTGTTTACATAGGCAGACTGCCGTTCTGCCTTTCTTCAGAACGATCGGTGGGTCCCAGGGGACATCCCGTCCACCGGACCCGCTGATTGGCTCCTGCTGTGTCCAATCACAGCGGGAGCGGGTCGCCGGCGGCGCGCACGCTCGCCCCAGACTCTGAAGTGTCAGATCTCTTACTAGTTAAGAGATCTGGCGCAGAGCAGCTGCCCTGGCGCAGTAAATCTACGGTGGGTGGTCCGCAACTGGTTAAATACTGTCTGTGCTGATTCAGATGTTCCTCCCCTCATCTACCTACATAATCTTTTTTGTAGCTGCCAAGGAGCGAACGGAATATTATTAGGTCTGCTGGCATCACATTCAAGATGGCAACACCCAGCAGCAGTCTTGGGACTTTTGGATGTCTACACAATGGCACATATAATCTTAAAGGAATATTGCTGATGAAATTAATGGTCTGGTGACAGGGTCTCTTTAACAGTTTAGGGGTCTAAGCCAGTCTTTCTCAACCCTTTTGGCCCTGAAGAACCCATGAAATAGTTGTAGGTCTTAGGGAACCCCCTGATACAAATTATAGCTACAGCTCACAGTATAATAGTAAGATCAAGATATGTGTTTAAGTGATCAGTTAGAAGAAGAATGCCCAACACATTGGTGGATAGTGAAAAGAATGTATCATTTCATTAGAGGTGACTGGAAGAAGGACATCGTTATGGTCAGCGAGAGTGGTGACTCCTTGCATTTATGGACAGCGAGAGAGGTGACTCCTTGCATTTATGGTCAGCGAGAGAGGTACTCCTTGCATTTATGGTCAGCGAGAGAGGTACTCCTTGCATATATGGTCAGCAAAAGAGGTGACTCTGCATTTATGGTCAGCAAGAGAGGTGACTCCTTACATTTATGGTCAGCGAGAGAGAGGTGACTCCTTGCATTTATGGTCAGCGAAAGAGGTGACTCCTTGCATTTATGGTCAGCGAAAGAGGTGACTCCTTGCATTTATGGTCAGCGAAAGAGATGACTCCTTGCATTTATGGTCAGCGAGAGAGGTGACTCCTTGCATTCATGGTCAGCGAGAGAGAGGTGACTCCTTGCATTTATGGTCAGCGAGAGAGGTGACTCCTTGCATTCATGGTCAGCGAGAGAGAGGTGACTCCTTGCATTTATGGTCAGCGAAAGAGATGACTCCTTGCATTTATGGTCAGCGAGAGAGGTGACTCCTTGCATTTATGGTCAGCGAGAGAGGTGACTCCTTGCATTTATGGTCAGCAAGAGAGGTGACTCCTTGCATTTATGGTCAGCGAAAGATGTGACGCCTTGCATTTATGGTCAACAAAAGAGGTGACTCTTTGCATTTATGATCAGCGAGAGAGGTGACTCCTTGCATTTATGGTCAGCGAAAGAGGTGACGCCTTGCATTTATGGTCAACAAAAGAGGTGACTCCTTGCATTTATGGTCAGCGAGAGAGGTGACTCCTTGCATTTATGGTCACCAAGAGAGGTGACTCCTTGCATTTATGGTCGGCAAGAGAGGTGACTCCTTGCATATATGGTCAGCGAGAGAGGTGACTCCTTGCATATATGGTCAGCAAGAGAGGTGACTCCTTGCATTTATGGTCAGCGAAAGAGGTGACTCCTTGCATTCATGGTCAACAAAAGAGGTGACTCTTTGCATTTATGATCAGCGAGAGAGGTGACTCCTTGCATTTATGGTCAGCAAGAGAGGTGACTCCTTGCATTTATGGTCAGCAAGAGAGGTGACTCCTTGCATTTATGGTCAGCGAAAGAGGTGACGCCTTGCATTTATGGTCAACAAAAGAGGTGACTCCTTGCATTTATGGTCAGCAAGAGAGGTGACTTCTTGCATTTATGGTCAGGGAAAGATGTGACGCCTTGCATTTATGGTCAGGGAAAGATGTGACGCCTTTGCATTTATGATCAGCGAGAGAGGTGACTCCTTGCATTTATGGTCAGCAAGAGAGGTGACTCCTTGCATTTATGGTCAGCGAAAGAGGTGACGCCTTGCATTTATGGTCAGCGAAAGAGGTGACTCCTTGCATTTATGGTCAGCGAGAGAGGTGACTCCTTGCATTTATGGTCAGCGAAAGAGGTGACGCCTTGCATTTATGGTCAGCGAAAGAGGTGACTCCTTTCATTCATGGTCAGCAAGAGAGGTGACTCCTTGCATTCATGGTCAGCGAGAGAGGTGACGCCTTGCATTTATGGTCAACAAAAGAGGTGACTCCTTGCATTCATGGTCAGCGAGAGAGGTGACGCCTTGCATTTATGGTCAACAAAAGAGGTGACTCCTTGCATTTATGGTCAGCGAGAGAGGTGACGCCTTGCATTTATGGTCAACAAAAGAGGTGACTCCTTGCATTTATGGTCAGCGAGAGAGGTGACGCCTTGCATTTATGGTCAGCGAGAGAGGTGACTCCTTGCATTCATGGTCAGTGAGAGAGGTGACTCCTTGCATTCATGGTCAGTGAGAGAGGTGACTCCTTGCATTTATGGTCAGTGAAAGAGATGACGCCTTGCATTTATGGTCAGTGAGAGAGGTGACTCCTTGCATTTATGATCAGCGAAAGAGGTGACGCTTTGCATTTATGGTCAGCAAAAGAGGTGACTCCTTGCATTTATGGTCAGCAAGAGAGGTGACTCCTTCCTTTTTTAGTCAGCAAGAGAGGTGACTCCTTGCATTTATGGCCGTCCGGCCGGCTCTCTTTAACAGCCCATGAGTCCCGGACTTCAGTGTATCATGGTGAGGTCAGCACATGGCTCCTACCCACGTGTTTCGTCACCCCCCAGGACTCACGGGCTGTTACAGAGAGCCGGTCGGCTTTTTTCTTTATTCTGCATATGACGTTTTTAAACAAATGTAAGTGCAAAACTTTTTACCTTTTTTATAAGGTCCCAGTACTTTATTTGTCACTTTTTTAGTTCACAGCACGGCTTGATATTGGTAAAATAATCTAAGAGCTAGCGGTCATATGTGAGATGCAGACAGTCATTGCCCAAAACGGTCCCTTCCGGAGAGGAACTTTTTATTTTCACAAGACCGAGGTGTACGCCTGTGGTGGTGAAAGAGGAAGTCTTTGACAGCGTCGATAGCAAAGACGTCTTAGCACAGAAGGTATTGAAAATCCTGAACTGCTGGTCTGAATATAGTCTAGAAATATAGCGAATAGTAATCCATATACTGTATAGGATCCACACAACTGATGTTGTTGTAACTGTGTTATGATTAAGGTCTTGTAGGCTGAAACGCGTCAAGTGACTGTATCTGTATATTGTACATTGTGGTTTCCTGAATAAAAGCAAGAATGTAGAGCAACATCGGTTGTGCGGAAAATCTATATGGATCTTCTAAACAGTCCTAAAATCTTAGAAGTTGTAACGCAAAATGAGGCAAAATCGCACTGTGATTTTACTGCGATTTTGCATTTTTTGCAGCCAGCGGTCAAAACTTTCCTATCCTGAAGCCCTCGTTCACATTGAACATGGTTTTGAAATTGTGCGACTTCATCTGAAATCGCACAATTTCAAAGCCGCATTGTCTGGTCTGACTTGAAAGACATCTGTGAGACTTAATGCACAGATGTCTGTTGAAGTCGCAGCCGAAATCAGCAAAAGTAGTGCAGGAACTCCTTTTGCAAATCGGTGTGCACAAAGTGGAGGTCGCACGAGTGGAACAGTGCCATTGCCTGGAATAGGCTGCGAACACGATTCTTCTGCGTTCAGGAGATGGAAGTTAGGGGAGGTTGAACCTCCTCTAACCTCAGCAGCTCCTAAAAGATCCTAAAAACCTATGTGTGCATGCCAAAAGCTTCCAAAATCAAGTTTAGGAGCTGCTAGTGTACATGTAGCCTAAGGAAGCACATCTCCTACTGAACACCAAAGTAAAGGACACTTCTGGGAATACTTCTCATACTTACCACCTACGTAAGAGGACACTTCTCCTACTGGTCCCCAATGTAAGGATTCACTTCTCCTACTGACCACAATGTAAGGGGACACTTGTCCTTCTGGCCACCAATGTAAGGGGACATTTCTCCTACTGATCACAATGTAAGGGGACACTTCTCCTTCTGGCCACCAATGTAAGGGTACATTTCTCATACTGATCACAATGTAAGGGGACACGTCTCCTACTGGCCACCAATGTAAGGGGACATTTCTCTTACTGATCACAATGTAAGGGGACACTTCTTCTACTGGCCACCAATGTAAGGGGACATTTCTCCTACTGATCACCAATGTAAGGGGGCACGTCTGTAGGGACCACCGACATAAGAGGACACGTATATCCTAACCACTGACGTAAGGGGACACTTCACATACTGACCACCTACATAAGGGGACATTTCTGCTACTGTCAACCAACCTAAGAGGACATTTCTCCCACTGACCACAATGTAAGGGGACATTTCTCCTACTGACCACCAACGTAAGGGGACACTTCTCCTACTGGCCCCCAATGTAAGGTGTCACTTCTCCTACTGGCCACCAATGTAAAGGGTCACTTCTCCTACTGGCCACCAATGCAAGGGCACACTTCTCTTACTGGCCCCCAATGTAAGGGGTCACTTCTCTTACTGACTGCCAACGTAACAGGGCACTTAGGCACTTCTCCTCCTGGTCACCAATGTAAGGGGTACTTCTACTGATCACAAATGTATGGGGACATTTCTCTTACTGATCACAATGTAAGGGGGCACTTCTCCTATTGGCCACCAATGTAAGGGGTCACTTCTCCTACTGGCCACCAATGTAAGGGGTCACTTCTCCTACTGGCTCTCAATGTAAGGGGTCACTTCTCCTACTGAAAACCAACGTAAGGGGATACTCCTATTGGCCACCAATGTAAGGAGTCACTTTTCCCACTAGCCGCCAGCGTAAGGGTGCACGTATACTGATCACCAATGTAATGGGGCACGTCTGTAGGTACCACCAACATAAGAGGACATGTATATCCTAACCACCGACGTCAGGGGACACTTCGCATACTGACCCCCTACGTAAGGGGACATTTCTGCTACTGACAACCAACCTAAGGGGACATTTCTCCTACTGACCACAATGTAAGGGGACATTTCTTCTAATGACCCCCAAAGTAAGAGGACACTTCTACTGGCCCCCAATGTAAGGGGTAAATTCTCTTACTGACCCCCAATGTATGGCATCACTTCTGCTGGACAACAATGTAAGGGGTCACTTCTCCTACTGGCCGCAAAAATAAAGGGGCACTTATACAGATCACCATTGTAAGGGGGCACGTCTGCTCTGATCAGTGACCACCAACATAAGAGGACACGTATACCCTAACCACCAACATAAGGGGACACTTCTCATACTGACCACCTGCATAAGAGGACACCTGCTACTGACAACCAACCTAAGGGGACATTTCTCCTACTGACCACCAACGTAAGGGGACACTTCTCCTACTGGCCCCCAATGTAAGGTGTCACTGCTACTACTGGACACCAATGTAAAAGGTAATTTTTCCTACTGGCCACCAATGCAAGGGCACACTTCTCTTACTGGCCCCTAATGTAAAGGATCACTTATCTTACTGACTGCCAACGTAACAGAGCACTTCTCCTGCTGGTCATCAATGTAAGTGGGCACTTCTCCTACTGTTCACCAATGTAAGGGGTACTTCTCCTACTGATCACTAATGTAAGGGGTCAATTCTCCTACTGGCCACCAATGTAAGGGGTCACTTCTCCTACTGGCCCCCAATGAAAGGGGTCACTTCACCTACTGGCTGCCAACGTAACAGGGCACTTCTACTGATCACCAATGTAAGGGGACACTTCTCCGACTGATCACCAATGTAAGGGGTCACTTCTCCTACTGATCACCAATGTAAGGGGTACTTCTCCTACTGATCACTAATGTAAGGGGTCAATTCTCCTACTGGCCACCAATGTAAGGGGTAACTTCACCTACTGGCTGCCAACTTAACAGGACACTTCTACTGTTTACCAATGTAAGTGGGCACTTCTGCTGATCACCAATGTAAGGGGACACTTCTCCGACTGATCACCAATGTAAGGGGTCACTTCTACTGATCACCAATGTAAGGGGTCACTTCTCCTACTGGCCCCCAATGAAAGGGGTCACTTCACCTACTGGCTGCCAACGTAACAGGGCACTTCTACTGATCACCAATGTAAGTGGGCACTTCTACTGATCACCAATGTAAGGGAACACTTCTCCGACTGATCACCAATGTAAGGGGTCACTTCTCCTACTGATCAACAATGTAAGGGGTCACTTCTCCTACTGGCCCCCAATGAAAGGGGTCACTTCTCCTTCTGGCTGCCAACGTAATAGGGCACTACTACTGATCACCAATGTAAGTGGCACTTATTCTACTGATCACCAATGTAAGAGGTACTTCTGCTACTGATCACCAATGTAAGGGGTCACCTCTCCTACTGATCACCAATGTAAGGGATCACTTCTCCTACTGATCACCAATGTAAGGGGTCACTTCTCCTACTGATCACCAATGTAAGGGGTCACTTCTCCTACTGATCACCAATGTAAGGGGTCACTTCTCCTACTAATCACTAATGTAAGGGGACACTTCTCCCATTGATCACCAATGTAAGTGCAGACTTCTACTGATCACCAGTGTAAGGGGTCACATCTCCCACTGATCACCAATGTAAGGGGTCACATCTCTTACTGATCAACAATGTAAGGGGGCACTTCTCCTGCTGATCACTGATGTAAGGGGTCACTTTCCCTAATGAACTCCCTCATAATGGGGGAAATCATCTGGTGACCACCGCTGTAAGGGGTTCATTTTTGCTTACTGACCACCAACTTAAGAGGTCACTTCTCCTACTGATCACTAACATAAGGGATGGTTTCTTCTACTCTCCTACTGCTATTGGCTATCAGCCATTATTTACGATATATCTAGAATGTTGCAGGGATCATTTGTGTTAGTCATTTGTTTTTTTTACTGCAGACATTTGTGCCAAAACTGCTAACAAAGGCACTTCTCCAATAGTTTTGTTGTCCAAAGAGAGTAACCACAACAAGACTTTCATTCCAGATGAGCATATAATTCCAGAACTTCAGGAAAAGGAAGCATAAAGTATCAATTTAAAAAGGGAAGAGACATTCCCGACATCAAATCACTATTCTAAGTATTCCCTGAAAGATCTTTGTGTATTGATGAACAGAAAACAATGCATATACAGTATAAGATGATCACTTATGTTATCTTCGTCTTTAAAATTATAACAAGTTGATTATTTATGGGCATTTTAGAATACTGGAGAGAGAAGCACAAGCAAGAGAAGGAGAGAAGAGTGCCAAATATGGTCTTAAATACCAGACTGGTCATCTTTCTTTGTAGAGGAAGAGACATATTTAGATGACATATAGACATATGAACATATTAGAGGAAGAGACATATATAGAAGTGTTAACTCAAATCACTCAATGTATGGTAATCCTAAGAGCATGCAAAAAAAAAAAAAAAAAAAAGCAGAGTGTGCTGAACACCCGCTGGAGAGTATCACATACCTGGGGAAGACTAGAATGTTGTGAAGGTCTCTCTTGTACCTCCTGCCTAACACTCCTGAAGGTGGAGACAGAGAGTGTAAAGGCAAGGAGTGGCACGAGTGCCGTAGCAGCTAGCTGGTGATGTCCGAATAAAGTGAGTGGTGATTTCTTCATTATTTATCTAGCTGGTGATGTCCACTCTGTAGGTGGGTAGAGCTGGTAGTCGCAGTCCTCGGAACAGGACACAGGAGCAGCTTGGCACCAGAGCGCGGGATGGAAGCAGAACCAGGAGACGAACAGCAGTCAGCGGCAACCGGGCAGCGGGGCACGGAATCAGCAGGCAAAGCCAGTCAAGGAGGTAGGCCAAGGTTGTTAGCAGCCGGGCAACGCGGTACAGAGTCAGCAGGAAGATCAGATCCAGTAGACAAGCCAAGGTTGGAGTAGTAGGTAACAGCGATAGAGCATGAGCAGAGGCGAAGTCCAAAGGCAGGTCATACATGGGTAAGTAGGTAGAGCAGATTAGGTCTTGGGAACACAGGAACGAGCTGAAGACTTTTCAGCAACTGCTCACAGTGATAGACCAGTTTGTATAGGCCACTGGGTGGCAAGTGTTAATTGGTACTGGAATATGTGCACAATGATCTTGCACTGCATAAGTAACATTGGTCCTTTGCTCATTAATATTAGCACGTGTGCAATGGGCACGAGTATGAGCATAAATCCGCACTGGCCCTTTGGTGCTAGAAATCTGGTTTACCTTACAGAGAGCCTATTCCCCACAAATCGTGTATGTCTAGGAAAATGTAAAACAAAAGCACTCCAAAAATGTTCAAACACTGGTGACTTTATTGTTTCAGATAAACAAAAAGTCCCTCTCTGGGACCTCCTTGCCGACGCATTTCACCCACAAAGCTGGGTTTAATCAAAAAGAGCTCTGTGATTTAGGCTAGCTTTGTAGTGAAACATGATGGAGTAGAGGTTCCAGGTGAGGACTCTTTGCTTGTTTGCCCAGAACAATAAAGTTGCTTTTTTTGTCCTCACTTGAAAGTTATTGTACCAATGCCTTTTGGGGCTGCATGTTATTTCATTGCTCTACTCTTGGTGTTTATCATCCACCTGGGGGTGACCCAGTCCCTCTTGCTGATTGCCCATATGGTACAATTCATTAGAAATGATTCAGTAAGCATTACCCCCTTGTAATGGCCATGGTGAGTGTGGATACCTGGGAACACAAGAGAGGGGACCTCACGCGATGAATCATATTAGATGGTTTACCATTGACCCTAAACTGAAAGTGAAGCCCAAAGCTAAACTTTTTTCTAGTTTTGGGTTAAAAACGGGAAGGGTAAACCCCGGTGAGGCATTCGCTGCTGGAAACACAAGAGCGGGGACTTCACCAAAACAATCACATTAGATGGTTTAACATTAACCCAAAACCAAAAGTGGAGCTCCAGGCTAGACTTTTTTTTTTTTTTTCAGGTTAAATAGGAAAGTAAAACCCCGGTGACGCATTTGCTGCTGTCTATGTCCCCATTGGTAAGATTCACCCCCGTCATCTGTCCTGATAAAAGTGCAGTTATTTCTAAAATTTGACAATTGTCTCCAGAACAAGAGTAGTGGGAAAATTTCCAACTGGGGCATTCGTTCTGATGACAACGGTTCCTGTTCTCTCCACTAGTTTTGGAGAGATTTCCTCTCACTATCGGCTGTCTCTGGAACAGGAAATGAAGAAAAATTCCCCAATATGGATACAGGTAATGGATACAGGTAACAATCTTGATAGGGGTTCCAACGTTTTCTAACGTCTAACTAGAAAATAAAAAAGTTTTGCCTGCAGTTTCATTGAAGCATTAGTTCTGGTTGCACTGACTTACTTTAAAGTGTAGCCTTATGCCCCGTACACACGGTCAGATTTTCCTGTGAAAAATGTTCGATGGGATCTTGTTGTCGGAAATTCCGACTGTGTGTAGGCGCCATCACACATTTTCTATAGGAATTTCCGTCACACAAAATTTGAGATCAAAATCCGTTGTCGGAAATTCCGATCGTGTGTACACAATTCCGATGCACAAAGTTCCACGCATGCTCAGAATCAAGCAGAAGAGCCGCACTGGCTATTGAACTTAATTTTTCTCGGCTCGTCGTACGTGTTGTACGTCACCGCGTTCTTGACTTTCGGAATTTCCGACCAACTTTGTGTGACCGTGTGTATGCAAGACAAGTTTGAGCCAACATCCGTCGGAAAAAAAACATGGATTTTGTTGTCGGAAAATCCTATCATGTGTACAGGGCATAGGGATGAAATTATTGTTTCCTGTTACTTAAAAATTCTGTGACCAATTAGTGTCCATCTTTGCCTCCTGCCATATAACTCTATCTGTACTAATTTCCCCCTTTTTTTTTTTTTAAATCTTTTTTTAACAAAGAAGCAGTTTCCAGAACATCGAAACAACAAGATAGATTAAGGTGGGATATATATCCCTCCACTCTGCAGTGTGCTGGTGGTGTTCCGCTGACGCAGTGGACTTCATCCACATTTTCTGGCACTGTCCTCTTATTCAAACGTTTTGGGCGGGTGTAATATCACTCATCTGCTCAGTGACCACCATATTGAGTCCTCAGACAGTAGAGGTTTGTCTGCTAGGTCTGGTGGACCCCCTAGCTCACCGCAGAGCCCCAAGAACCCTAGTTGGACTGCTTTTATCTTATGCAAGAAAAATGATTCTACTCCAGTGGAATTCCGCAAATGCTCCTATTTATCACAGTTGAAACAATTAATTAACTCCCAGCTACCCTCGTATAAAGTCACTTATCTGTCAAGGGAATGCTCTAAAAAATTCCATAAGGTGTGGGAAATCTGGACTGAAGCCCTCTCTACCAATGCAGATCCAGATAATTTTGGTTAATTGGTTTAATCATCGGTAGCCTATGCCAAAGGTAAGACCATGTTGCGGACCATGTTTTGATTTCTGAATTTATTGGGTAGGGATACTCACCAGCCATCTGTCTCATACTCTAGTGCCTGGGTAGGAGAGTACCGGCCTTGTCTAGGAATCTTCAGTAGCTATTGGAGTGAACCACTGTTCAGTGTCAGGTTGGCACTAATGAGGTTGTATGTGCCTTTCTAGATGTATATGTTGGAGCCTAGGTATGCCCAATAGACTCTGTTTTGTACTTAAATCGGAGTTCCAGCTATGTAAGATTTTTTTTTTGTTGTACAAATATATTATTTAAAATGCTATTATTTATATGACTCACTGTTTAGCGATCGACGTACACTCGATTTCCGATTTAGATCAAATGATGTTTTTGATTTTTTTATCCCTGGTATGTTCCATTTTGCTTGTGGGCATGTGAAGCCCACAAGCACTATCTTCCTGGTTACGGTGCTGCTGCTGGACCAGCATGCACCGCCCCACAGTAATTTGCCATAGCGGTCCTGTAAAGTATACAGGTTGCCAGAACAACGGGTGGCGTCGTCGGAAGTGCCCGTCCCGTTGTTATGGCAACCTAGCCCTGAGCGCAGCCCACTGACTCCTGGGAAATGATGACACACATCTCTCAGGAGCAGTAGCGAGCGGAGGGGCCGAGGGAAGTGACGCCAGGAGCCGAGGTGATGAAGGAGGCAGATTTCGAGGGACCACATAGCAACAGGCATAAAAAGGTAAGTAAAAAAAAACATTTTCTCCAATTGTTTTTTTTTAAATTTATTTCATGCACATTAATGACATTTTTTTTTTTTAGGTGAACTCCAATTTAAACTTTTACTTTTTCAAATAAACAGAATAAAAAAAGAAAAAAGAATAAGGTGCATCCATTGATAGAAAGTACAACCATAAACTTTTGGTGGTCGTGACCAGGGCCCCATACTGCTTACCTAACAGGGCCCCCCCCCCCCACACACACAAAATACCAAATGAGGGGGCGGAGGAGAAGCCAGCAATGCTGCAGGGGGAGGCAGAAGAGGATCGGTGTCTGCAGTAAGGCAGTACAGCTGGCCCTCCTGCTCAGCAGGTGCCCTGGCCCCACTTATGGACTGGTGGGGCCCAGGCCCAGTACAGGAGGGCTGGCTGTATTGTCTTATCAGGGGCCCTGGTCATGACAGCAAAACAGAAAAGTAATGCGGGGTTGATCGCAGATGTAGACCGGTTGAAGTAAAGAATATACTATCACCGCCAGAGGTAGTTCCATTCCGTAAAAGATATGAGCAAAGATTAATGCAACAGAGAGGTCTAGAGACCGGCGATGGACCTCATTCAATAAAAAAATGATGAGATGGTTATGAGGAAAACAAATACAGTGCCTACCCCCAGAGGGAACTGCCAGGTTTTATATATAAAGGGAGAAGGGAATAAAAAGAGTGATAAGTAGGACAAAGAAGAAGAGAAATAGGAAAAGGGGGAGGGGAGAGAAATAGGGTAAAGGAGAGAGGGACAAAGGGTAGTGTTGGCATTCCAGAGGGGGGGGGGGCGCCACATGCACCCATCAGCCAGGGGAATGAAAGTGGGGATAATTACTGCGCCAACCCCAAACAAACATGAAAAAATCAGCTACATAAAAATGTGACAAGCATGAAGGGATCAAAATAGTGAATGATGTAGCGCTAACCAGTGTACACAAATGTAATATATGTGAAATAATACATAAAGTAACAGTAATAATGGGACAACTCAAAAGTCCATCTGTGAGCAATGGTGGTTAACCAAAAGTGAACCTCTAACACTAAATAATAATGTGAAAAAGATATGCAATAATGTCCAACATGACCAACAGTGTAAAACAAAGACTGAAACGTCCAACACCAGATGATGGAAATACAAGAAGAGTGGAATGGAAGTGAAGCTCCGTCCGTTGAAGAAACATCAAGAATGGCAAATCATCAGCAACAAAATGAGATGTGGATGCTCTTACCGGAACAGGTGGACCCCAATGTCAGCGACACAGAGTCATATAGGCAGTATGCCGCAAATGGCAGATGTATGGAACTCAAGATGGTTCAGACCTCTAGGATGGGATCCAGGGGAACCGTGGGTAGCCTCCAAGCTGACCTCCAATCCGAAGACCGTCAAAGCTGGATCTTGATGGTAGGTTCAAAAGGACAGCACACCCACTCACATCCGGATGGTATGTGGAAAAAGAAATTGCTTCCACATGGTGTAGGTCAAAAAGGTTATTTATTTCTAAAAACCAGCATACAGGTATAAAAGTGATGACAAATAAAATGCTGGGCAATGTGGAGAGTGATTAGCCGAGCCCTATGCGTTTCGACCAATGGGTCTTCAACAGTGGCATGTTGCCCCCGTTGAGCTTTACCCTGCTCAAAGTAGACAAACTTAATTTCCTTTTTATCAGTGGCTAAATTGCAGCCAGGGCTAAAAAATGAGTGATGAATAACATTAGTTTATATAATACCATGTAGGTACATAAATACAGAAGGTATGCATTAACATAATTGGTAGGCATACATTGTGATCATAACTCTCAGATAATATTATGTCACACACTATTAATTAGTGTTCTAAAAATGAGTCCGTGAAGAAATCCTTAAAGATATGTATATATCTGACACCAGGAAGTGTGGAAAGGTAATATAGTGTTGATAGAAGGTCCACCACCGTTTTTATAAAGGGGGGGGGCTTACCGGAACGATTGAACACAGATGGGTATACACCCACTGTGTCAATCAGGCTTGTAAAGTTGTGGATCCTTGGAGATATTTGAAGGAACTTATCAAGGTGACCCGGATACTTGTAGGGAATGTATATGGCAAGAAGGGCAAATCCAATCAGATATCCAAAGAATATGTGGAAAAAATGTGAGAGCACATAGCGTGATACTGCATAAAAAGCTTTAAAGCATATTTATTTAAGGTAAAAAAAAACTCACATTTATGGAGAATAAAAACAGCGCTGAGTACTTGGATAATATGGCAGTGTCAGTGGTGTCAGCAATCCGTCCCGACGCGTTTCGTCTTACCGGACATCATCTGGTAGTGGATTTGCCCTTCTTGCCATATACATTCCCTACAAGTATCCGGGTCACCTTAATAAGTTCCTTCAAATATCTTCAAGGATCCTCACCTTTACAAGCCTGATTGACACAGTGGGTGTATACCCATCTGTGTTCAATCGTTCCCGTAAGCCCCCCCCTTTATAAAAACGGTGGTGGACCTTCTATCAACACTATATCGCCTTTCCACACTTCTTGGTGTCAGATATATACATATCTTTAAGGATTTCTTCACGGACTCATTTTTAGAACACTAATTAATAGTGTGTCACATAATATTATCTGAGAGTTATGATCACAATGTATGCCTACCAATTATGTTAATGCATACCTTCTGTATTTATGTACCTACATTGTATGATATGAACTAATGTTATTCATCACTCATTTTTTAGCACTGCCCTTTCCTTTACACCATATTATTTACAGGTCTAGATCACTTGTTTGTGCTAGCTGCTCACACCTCCATGACAGCGCGATATTCACATTTTACTTTTTGCTAAATTGCAGCCAACCTGGATGTAAGCTGGCATTCCTGGGCCAATCAGCTGCTGCAGGGACATTCCCTGCCCCACAGATATTGCCACATGGCCATATTTGGTCAATGATGTCATGAGCATCCCTGCCCCTTTGTGTAGTGTGCATGAGTGGGGAATCCCATGTAATCACATGGGACAATTGTTCCATAACCCGGCCCACAAACCTGCCCACATTAACGCTCATTGCCCTTTCATTTTAGTCCATTCCTCAACCAGCTCACAAACATTACGGGCTATTGCCCCCTTATGCAAGCCCATTGTTTCTACAATTCCAATGGCATGATGGGAATTCTAGTTTGCTAAGAGCAGTCATGCCCCCTTCACAGAAAAATACATCAGCAATTTTCCAGGCACTTGGGTATAGCTGTCATTTCTGAATGGAGGCGATAACATCATTTTTCTTAGAAAATGGACTGTCTAGCAAAAAAAAAAATTTAACCACTTGCCTACCAGGCACTAAAACCCCGTTCCCGCCCAGGCCAATTTTCAGATTTTAGCACTGTCGCACTTTGAATGGCAATTGCGCGGTCATGGTACACTGTACCCAAAAATTTTTTTTATCATTTTCTTCACACAAATAGAGCTTTATTTTGGTGGTATTTACAAAAAAAAAAAAAAAAAGACCAAACATTTTGAAAAAAAAAATGTTTTTTAACTTTTTTTCTGTCAGTAAATTTTGTAACTAGGTAATTTTTTGCCTTCACTGATGTGGCAGCACCAATAGGCACTGATAGGCTGAACTGGTGGGCATTGATGAGGTGGCACTTATGGGCACTGATGAGGAGGCACTAATATGCCGCACTTATGGGCACTGATAGGTGGCACTGATGAGCACTGATAGGCGGCACTGATAGGCACTGTTAGGTGGCACTGACGGGCACTAATAGGCGGCACTGGTGGGCACTGATAGGCGGCAGTGGCGGGCACTGATAGATGGCACTGGTGGGCACGGATAGGCGGTACAGATGGGCACTGATGGGCATTGATAGGTGGCACTGATGAGCACTGATAGGCGGCACTGATAGGCACTGTTAGGTGGCACTGACGGGCACTAATAGGCGGCACTGGTGGGCACTGATAGGCGGCAGTGGCGGGCACTGATAGATGGCACTGGTGGGCACGGATAGGCGGTACAGATGGGCACTGATGGGCATTGATAGGTGGCACTGATGGGCGACACTGATGGGCATTGATGGACAGCAGTGATGGGCAGCACTGATAGGCGGCACTGATTGCCAGCACTGACTGGCATGGCTAATGGGCACTGATTGGTGGCACTTGTGGGCAGTGGTGGGCACTGATTGCTCCCACTGGTGGGCATTGTATGCTGGCACTGGTGGGCAATGGTGGGCACTGTATTGTGACACTGTATTTCTTTATTGCAATCAGGGCACTGATGATCAGTGCCCTGATTACATTCCTACATGTCCCCCTGTGAGGAGATGCCGCTGACTGGCTCTCCTCGCCACATACTCTGTCAGTGTGAGGCGGGGAGAGCCGATTACCAGCATCTCCGTGTGACCGGCTGTGATTGGACACAGCCGATCACATGGTTAAAGAGCCGCGGACGCGGCTCTTTACACAGATCGGGGTGGTGCCGTGTCCTAGGAACAACGCCATGGCCGCGATCGCCGCGCTGCAAGCGGGCGAGCGAGAGTGGCCGTTCTGGGACCCTGTCATATGGCGGTGACCCAGAACAAGAGCTGCACCGCCGTCATTTGACAGTGGGCGGGCAGCAAGCAGTTAAGCACGTTCCACATGTTTAAAGGGACTCGGCATACACACCACAACATCTGGTTGCACGCGTGTTGCTAATAACTTCTTAGAAAGAACTAAATAAGAACTAAAGAAAATAAACTGTTGATGTTGGAGAACTCTTTGGAATGAGTGCAGCCTAAGCTCCTCGGAGTGATCGGGCTCAGTATATGACTAATCCCCACTTGTGTATTAAGCATTATGTTTAATCTAGATACAAGTATCATCAACAGATGACTTCATTCGCTTTTTTGGATGAAGTCATGGAGAAAACCCAAAGTTCAAGACCAAATGACTTCTAGGGCGTGTTAGGGAGGGTGTTTCTTAGGTGGGAATCCCCACCACCACCTCATCCATATCACCTCTCACCACTGTCACAGACTAGTACAGGCCTGCAGGGGATTCTTCTTGCATTCATGTAATAAGTGTTGACATTTTTTTTCTTAAAGTTGACCAAGGCTCTTATCATGCTTGAACTTTAGATAAGTGACCTGAACGATCATAACATACAGGCAGGGCCGCCATCAGGGGGGGTACAGCTGTCACAACTATAAGGGGCCCCGGGGCCCGAGGGGCCCGCCTGGGCCAGAAGAAGGCAGGACGGGTGAAGGGGGGGCCGTGCTGTGCATTACAGAAACTATTTCACAGCTTCTGCTCTTCTCATTGAGCTCAGACATCGAGCTCTTTACTGCCACCTCTGGCTACTATGTGCATGTGCACCCCTCGTGTGTTCTGTACTCTCAGCAACACGTCAGCTTTGTGAAAACGGGCTGGGACTAGTTAGGAAGACCTTCTTTACAAGTAGGGGCTGTGAGGGAAAGGGGGAGGGGCTGTTTGTGTACAGGGAGGGGCCAGAGGCTTGTGTGTTTACAGGTTTGTGTATGTGAGGGGCTGCCATATATGCAGGTGTGTGTGTGGGGGGGGGGCTGGCATATATACAGGCGGGGGGCTGGCATATATACAAGTGTGTGTGGGGGGGGCTGGCATATATACAGGTGGGGGCTGACATATATACAAGTGTGTGTGGGGGGCTGGCATACATACAAGTGTGTGTGGGGGGCTGGCATATATACAGGTGGGGGGCTGACATATATACAAGTGTGTGTGGGGGGGCTGGCATATATACAGGTGGGGGCTGACATATATACAAGTGTGTGTGTGGGGGGGCTGGCATATATACAGGTGGGGGGGCTGACATATATACAAGTGTGTGTGGGGGGCTGGCATATATACAGGTGGGGGGCTGGCATACATACAAGTGTGTGTGGGGGGCTGGCATATATACAGGTGGGGGGCTGGCATACATACAAGTGTGTGTGGGGGGCTGGCATACATACAAGTGTGTGTGGGGGGCTGGCATATATACAGGTGGGGGGCTGACATATATACAAGTGTGTGTGGGGGGCTGGCATATATACAGGTGGGGGGCTGGCATACATACAAGTGTGTGTGGGGGGCTGGCATATATACAGGTGGGGGGCTGGCATACATACAAGTGTGTGTGGGGGGCTGGCATACATACAAGTGTGTGTGGGGGGCTGGCATATATACAGGTGGGGGGCTGACATATATACAAGTGTGTGTGGGGGGGCTGGCATATATACAGGTGGGGGCTGACATATATACAAGTGTGTGTGTGGGGGGGCTGGCATATATACAGGTGGGGGGGCTGACATATATACAAGTGTGTGTGGGGGGGCTGGCATATATACAGGTGGGGGGCTGGCATACATACAAGTGTGTGTGGGGGGCTGGCATATATACAGGTGGGGGGCTGGCATACATACAAGTGTGTGTGGGGGGCTGGCATACATACAAGTGTGTGTGGGGGGCTGGCATATATACAGGTGGGGGGCTGACATATATTCAAGTGTGTGTGGGGGGGCTGGCATATATACAGGTGTGTGTGTGGGAGCTGGCATATATACAGGTGTATCATCGCCACTGACATTATATCTTGGTCTTCTTCCATGTCTGCTGTCCTCATTCTTCAGCCATTGGGAAGCCACTGAAGACTGAAATCCTGTACATGTGCATGGAGGTTACATTTTCCCAAAAATTCAGCTCTTATGCCCAGCGTCTTACAGATGCCAGGATTGTAAACTGCACTGCACATGTGCATGGGAGTTACATCGTCTAAGACCCCAGCTCTTACACCCATCATCTAACGTGTAAAAGGGGCTTTGCGATTGGCTAAAATTGGTCCCAAGAGCACAAGTCCCCACCACAGTTCCTGTCCTGCTAGAACACTGTCCCTCCTGCTAAGGCTGAAACGCTCCGCCATATTGTGCCCTACTCCATGCCAGAAGCCTCCACATGACATTCCCAGCCGTTGACCTTTATATTTCAAGGAAGGAATGTCCACACATAAAAGTAGTTTGCTGCACAATTTAAGACATGACAAAACACGTACCATCGACATACATTCCAAAGTTACTTGACATTACAGACAGTAGTCAATCGCATTTAGTGGACAGTCCGCAGTAGTCACACGTAAAAGCATATGCAGCAGTGTAAGTAACCATCTCCTTCCAACAGTCTCTCCTCCACCCAGGGTCATCAGTACTCACAAGGCTGGACTCTTTGTAGTCACCTCCTACTTAGGTTCACCTCTCCCGGGACACTCCAGGGATGCAACATCTCACAGGGAACTCTTGGCCTGGCCTAAAATGCCTTTTTGCAATCCACCCAAGCCCCCACCTTCATAAGGTTCTACTGACCTCCTGCCCTGTCCAGGGCCTGCACATGATGGTTGCATCAGTGCTGGTGTGGGGTGTTCACCCATGACATCACTGCAGGAGGGCTCGAACTAAAAGGGGCCTAGCACCTGATGACACAATCTGCTGTAACCAGACACACCATTCTGACACAGAGCCACCTAGTGGCAGACTAGCTAGCTGCCCATGCCTGCAAATAGATGCAAATACTGTACAAAGCACTGTGCACGTGCATCAGACTTATATTGTCCCAGAACCTGGTTCTTACTCCCAATGTCTTACATATGTCAGGATTGTACATTGCGCGGTGCATGAGCATCGGACTTATATTGTCACAGAACCTGGTTCTTACTCCCAATGTCTTAAATATGCCAGGATTGTACATTGTGCGGTGCATGAGCATCGGACTTATATTGTCACAGAACCTGGTTCTTACTCCCAATGTCTTACATATGCAAGGATTGTACATTGTGCGGTGCACGAGCATTGGACTTATATTGTCCCAGAACCTGGTTCTTACTCCCAATGTCTTACATATGCCAGGATTGTACATTGCGCGGTGCACGAGCATTGGACTTATATTGTCCCAGAACCTGGTTCTTACTCCCAATGTCTTACATATGCCAGGATTGTACATTGTGCGGTGCAGGAGCATTGGACTTATATTGTCCCAGAACCTGGTTCTTACTCCCAATGTCTTACATATGCCAGGATTGTACATTGTGCGGTGCAGGAGCATTGGACTTATATTGTCCCAGAACCTGGTTCTTACTTCCAATGTCTTACATATGCCAGGATTGTACATTGCACGGTGCAGGAGCATTGGACTTATATTGTCCCAGAACCTGGTTCTTACTCCCAATGTCTTACATATAATGACAATAATAGCATACATAAACTGTAAAGGTAAACATACACTATAAAACAGCGCTAGTGTTGAGCAAAAATAAGAAATTATGCGGCCAACTACGCATAAAAACATCACACAGAGAAGTAGAGAGTCCGTGAAGTGGTCAGAGGACAGTCCATAAGTGACAATACAGCCGTATCCCAGTGTGCGCCTTCCACCGGTCAGTGAAGCATCACCCTGTGTTGACACTCTCCCCCTAGGGGGTTAGACTCACCAGATCTGCAAATAATAACAAGCCTCCAAGAATAAAAAGATCTCCTCATCACCTCTCTCTCAATCCCACTCCGGGGGGTTTTTAGGGGGGGTCACAACTCCACACAGATAAGCAAAAAGAAAAGAAGTATGCACATAGCGTAATTCTGTTTATTGGAGCAAAAAACCCACAATCTTCTAAAAACCCTTCAATCAATATACGTACATATAAAACAGTCAATCAAGCATGAAAATAAAAGGCTGCGTGTCACCATTCAGAGGATCAGCCGGCTCGGTGTCCAGGGGAACACATCACTTCCTGGTTGTAGATCGGGCTGTGGTGGAACGCAAACCTCACTTCCGGCGTCGTGTAAGCCACGCCCTGACGCGTTTCGTCATATCCTGACTTCGACAGAGGGCGTGGCTACACGGCACAATGAGAGGCTTATAACACCCGCCCCAATCCTGACCGCCAATCATGCAGCAGCAAGTCAGACGTCAGGCGCACGACGTCAGACCTGTAGCCAAGCAGTGATTAAGCATAAGAAAAAATGGGAGGGGGCGTGTGTAACCTCACTGCACGTAATGAATGGCAGTGACAGTGTGTTGGGATCTGTGAGATGAGTGATCGCTCATCATACACGTCCACATAGTACACAATGGCACAAAAACCACTAACCGGCATACGTACTGATTAACATACGAAGTGCCGCTATCATAGTTAAAAACAGGCAAAAATATGCAACTAATAAATAAATACATAAGAAATATGCGGACTACACAAGGCACTAAGAGCAAGTTAAACACAATACTAGAAGCCAATGCAGCATAATAATTGCAGTAAAATGACCATTTGCGGATCATAATTATGACGACATATTTAAGCATATTTCTTTTTAACAGTATACATTAAAAAAGAACTATAATCATAAGCGAGTAAAAAGATATAAAGATCATATTGGTTAATGTAAACCAAACATCATTATAAATCTATATAAATAAATAAAACCCATGAGCCGGAAACAATGACATATAACACACTTATATAAAAGCCATACTAAGGACCATAGAAATAATGCAATTGGATAAATACTAATTACGATCAAAACCAATTAGGATTAGTAAAGTAATTAAAGAACCGAATACCAAAGATAAATATTACTCATATGCAAATATTGCAATCATTAATATTAAAATAATACAGAACCATAGTAATATTAAAATTGCATCTATGAATCACTGATAAAACAATTGATGTCTAGGTCGACGTTTAACCCCTTTGGCACCAAAGTGTCAGCCAAAAATATCCACTGAGTCTCTCTTTTAGAAAGGTCACGGACCAAGTGGGAGCCCCTCCATTTCGGCTTAAGGTGGTCAATGCCCCAAAACTTAAGACCCGACGGGTCCTGGTTATGTACAAGCTTGAAGTGCAGAGACACACTATGATCTTTAAAGCCCAGTTTGATGTTGGCTATGTGCTCTGCAATTCTTACTCTTAAAAGCCTTTTTGTGCGACCGATATACATCAAGTCACACGGGCATTGAAGGGCGTAGACCACATGCGTCGTATTGCATGTGATGAATTCGTTAATAGCAAATTCTTTACCATTGGAGGTCGACCTAAAATTTTCCACAGCCCTAAGGGGCCTGTTGACCTCTCTGCAGGCTCGACATCGTCTACAGCAGAAGAAGCCATTTCTATCCCAAAAAGTGGGCATCCTAGACGGAGGGTCAAGAACTTTCTGCACTATTTTGTCAGCAAAGCTAAGAGACTTCCTATATATAAATCTGGGCTTCTCAGGCAAAGCAGAGTGAAGAACTCTGTCCATCAGCAAGACATGCCAGTGGGCAGAGATAATATCTTCCACCTCCCTATACTGAGAATGGAATTCTGATAGAAAGCTCCATTCATGGCTCTCCCTAGCCCTTAGAGATGGAGATTCATCAAGCAGCGTCGATCTTGGTTGGAGGGCTAGTTCATGTATAATGGAATCAAGCATCAACTCTTGATACCCCTTCTCCATAAATTTTTTCTTTATAATCTGTGCTTGAGTCAGAAAATCTGTATCATCCGAACAGTTCCTTTTTATTCTCGTTAGTTGTCCCTTAGGAATGTTCTTAAGCCACATCGGGTGGTGGCCGCTAGTGATGGGTAAGTAGCTGTTGGAGTCAGTGGGTTTGAAATAAACTTTCGTTGCCAGACAGTTCTCTTTCCTGAAGATGGTGACATCCAAAAAATGTATGTCACTCTGACTGGCCTCACTAGTCAATACAATGTTATTCGTATTAGAATTGAGTTCTCTCAAAAATTCCTGGAGGCTGTCACTGGTACCATCCCAGATAAAGAATAAATCGTCAATATACCTCCTGTATAATAGGAGTTGATGACGGGGGGACGAAAAGATAGTTTTATCCTCCCACTCACTCATGAATAGATTTGCTATACTTGGGGCAAATTTTGCCCCCATAGCTACACCTCTTACATATGCCAGGATTGTACATTGCACTGTAGACAAGAGTTACATCATCAGAGAACCCGGCTGTTATTCCCAACATTTTAGAAGATGGCGGGATTATACACTGCACAGCACACAGGAGTTACATTGTCCCAGAACCTGGCTCTAAAGGGAAACAATAATTGCTTTTGGCAATTTTTTTCTAAAGTTTATCAGTTTGTAAAGTGATGTTTTATGTCACTTGTTATATTGTATCATCTGTAAAAAAAATAAAAATTGTGCACATAAAATGATAATACAGATTGCATCCATGATAGAAAGAAAGCCCAGCACTAGCTGGATGCCTGTAATGTAATATTCTGCTATTGATGATGAAAAAAAACAAACACAGTAAAAAAAAAAAAAAAAAAAAAGGGTTTGTGTTTGGGTGGCTCCGTTGCCTGGCACTCATTATCTTCTGAGTGCGTGTAGCAAATATGAAGTAATCATGTGCCATATTCCATATTTACTTGGCTAAAAAAAAAAAAGGGAACAGTCTTAAACTGCCTTTCTCAACATTTTTACCAGGGGAACCCTTCAAATAGTTTTCAGGTTTCAGGGAACACCCATTAAAATGATATGACCTACCCTAAACGTTTGGTACATTAAAGTGATCGGTAGGTTGTAGAGACTTTTGAATAAAGGTATTAAAATGGGGTTAAAAAGGCTTAAAGTGATTCTAAAGTTATAATTACCTGCTCTGTTTAATGATTTTGCACTGAGAAGCCCCGATCCTCTTCTTCTCGGGTCCCTCACCGGCGCGCCTAAAATTTACACTGTGGTTACTCTAGCATAGGGATAGAGACACCATCACTTGACTTTGTAATAACCATGACAATGTAAAGAAAGTGGTAACAATGACGGCTGTAGATACACAGACATGCTTAAAGGAGGAAGCATGCGTTATGTGCCTGGGTTCTGGACCCCTACATCAATGTTTGGTGTAGACGTGACCCCATACATTATTGAATCGTTTAAATGTGACCCCCTACATTGCTAGTCAGTGAAGACGTGACCCCCTACATTGATGATCAGTGTAGACATGACCCCCTACATTGATGATCAGTGTAGACATGACTCCCTACATTAATGGTCAGTGTAGACGTGACCCCCTACATTGATGATTAGTGTAGACATGACCCCTTACATTGATGGTCAGTGTAGACGTGACCCCCTACACTGATAATCAGTTTATATGTGACCCGCTACTTGATGGTCAGTGTAGATGTGACCCCGTACATTTATGATCATTGTAGACGTGACCTCCTACATTGATGATCAGTTTAGATATGACCCCTACATTGATGGTCAGTGTAGACGTGACCCCCTACACTGATAATCAGTTTAGATGTGACCCCCTACTTGATGGTAAGTTTAGATGTGACCCCGTTTATGATCATTGTAGGCGTGACCTCCTACATTGATGATCAGTTTAGATATGACCCCTACATTGATGATCAGTGTAGAAGTGAACCCATACATTAATGATCAGTTAAGATGTGACCCCATACATTAATGTTCAGTGAAGATGTGACCCCATACATTGATGACCAGTGTAGACATGATCCTGTTCAATGATGATCAGTGTAGATACGACCCCGTACATTTATGGTCAGTGTAGATGTGACCCCTTGCATTGATGGTCAATGTAGACGTCACCCTGTACATTGATGGTCAGTGTTGACATGACCCCTTACATTGATTATCAGTGAAGAGGTGAACCCTTACATAGATGGTCAGAGTGGACGTGACCCCCTACATTGTTGGCCAGTGTAGACGTGACCACTTACATTGATGAGCAGTGTAGATGTGACCCCTTACATTTATGATCAGTGTAGAGGTAAACCCTTACATTGAAGATTAGTATAGACGTGACTCCTTAAATTGACGGTCAGTGTAGACATGACCCGGGCCCATACATTGATGATTAGTGTAGATGTGGCCCCATACATTGATGGTCAGTGTAGACGTGGCCCCATACATTGATGGTCAGTGTAGACGTGGCCTCATACATTGATGGTCAGTGTAGCTGTGACCTCTAACGTTGATGGTCAGCATTGGCAGGAGATCAATATGTAACAGCTCTCTTCTCAGGGAACTCCTTGCAACCTCTGAAGGAACCCCCCGGATCCATGAATCAATGAAAGAAAAAGGATTCTCTTTAACATAATAAAGCAGTTTAATATAACACTTTTGATTGCCTTTAGGAATGCCCTTAAGTCTTTTTAATGAATGCCTTCTCTTTCCACTCCTGTTCTGAAGAGCCTGAACCCAAGAAAACTCAGCAAGCACATGCCCTCTGCAGCTTTCAGTCTTACCTGATATATAAAGTCTATGTCCTGTATAGACCTGTGTTGGCCATCACTGACCATGCTTAGTCTGCTATCTTGGACCTTTTGACTATCGTTGCCTTTACCTTGCCACCCATGGCCTACATCTAGACACTCTAGTCCTTCTGTCCTTCAGTAATCACCGGTTGGGCAAACCTGCCTGCTGTAAACTGGTAGCCACCAAAACCACAAGTCTATACTCTCATGGTGGTAAAAGGTAAAAACTCAGGACTACTTAGAGTCCAGGTTTCAGAAGAACCCATGTCTAATATCGGTGGTACTAGAGGATCCATTTGTCCAGAACCCAGGCACATAACGCTTCCTCCTGTAAGTATGTCTGTGTATCTACCGCTGCCATTGTTACCACTTTCTTTACATTGTCGCCAACAGGTCATGGTTATTACAAAGCCAAGTGTTGGTGTCTCTATCCCTATTCTAGAGTAACCACAGTGTAATTTTACTAAAATCTGTGGCAGAATACCATAATACGAGATGATACAAACATTTTAGCCGTGACACTTTGCATATTTAAAGTATCTCGGGTGACCATGTCAATGGGGGATATTAGTTACTCACCCAACACCCCTTTATGGCATAACCCATGTCTGCGGGAATTTTTCCCATGGACAGACAGATTTTTTTTTGTGCCAGACATGGAGTGAAATATTTTTCATATCTCTATGATAAGGCTACCTTAAAATCTTTCTTGGAATTTCAAAGGAGCTGCAATCTCCCAAATACAGCATATTTTAAATATCTACAGCAGACAGTCAGTCTGGATTTACAAGCTCTGTCTGGATGCTACTGGCCTCTGAGCTTTCTCAGCCAGGACATTGTAAACGTATTTCTATGTATTAGTCTTGCACCTCACATATTATACTTCCTATATTCTCTTTTAAATGGGTAAAATCCAGTCCACCTCTTGCTCTAAATGTCCCTCTAATGATGGTACATTTTACCATATAGCTTGGGAATGTCCACCTATATGTACCTTCTGGTCTTGTGGTCAACCTAATAAAGTCGGTCCGATCCTACATTCCTCCCACTCTAAAGCTGGCCGTAGACGGTCCAAATCTCATCAAGTTCACGAACCGGCCGAGATTCGAACCATGTATGGGTAGGCTGAATTACCCAAGTTGATCAATCGATCGAAAACCATAAAAAATGGTTGCGCTAATGTTGTAGTAAACAACAGCTGCTGGCACCACATTCTAACAGAGTATTGTGTAACAATCAAAAATATTAAAAAGTGCAGCGCACACAATAAATGCTCAAGTAAATGTACATGAACGGTAATGGTACCATATATCAAATAATACTCATGTGGTTGGGCTTACGAGGATGGCCATCTCCTGGATCTCCCCGTACATCTTTTCTGGCTTTGGCGGTGATGCAGAGAGATCACTCCGATGAGGATGGCGGCAGCCATCTCCTGGATCTCCCCGTACATCCTCTCTTGCGTAGGCGGTGATGCAAAGAGATCACTCCGATGAGGATGGCAGCGGCCATTGGCAGGATCTCCCCTTACATGCTCTCCCGGTAGCGGCCAAAACAGTCGTTTCTCCTCTTGGCCAATCAGGTCTCAGGTCCGGCTTCCTGCTTGGCCGGGAGGAGAAGCAGAAAAACAATAGCGATTATTATTTTGCTTTTGTCACACAACTGGGTGGGCTCAGGGCGCAGTGTTCTGCGCCCAGTGCCCACCCTTTTTTGAAGCCATTTAGAGCCTCAGACTCTAATCATGTGTCCGGCGTCCGGCGCCCTGCATGTAGATTAGGATTAGGAACAGGCTGCCACTGGTATTGAGGCGCTACATTATATGGACATATGTTCAATTGTCACCTGTATGTGTCTGCCTAGATGATGCCAAGTCGTTCCCCCCTTCATCTCTGCCCGCAGCCTCTTGGGACATATCAAAGGTCTCAGTAGCCTGCAGGACCATTCAGAAAGGGCAACGCAACTCGTGCATGTGCAGTGGGAAGCCAGCTGTAAAGAGTAACAGCCGGCTTCCTATACTAAACATGCGGTCACCAGGCACCCTAAGACCAGTGAAAAACCAGCCCAGAAGAGGGCGGCACTGGACCCCTGGACAGGTAAGCGTCCTTTTATTAAAAGTCAGCAGCTACAAGATTTGTAGCTGCTAACGTTTAATGTCTTGTTCTTAGGGTGAAGATCCACTTTCAGATCAGACCATGGTACTTATCTCACCGTTATCCGGTCTCGTTTTCCCAGTCATTGTGTACTACAAACTCCGACTTCCCGAGAAAAAAACAAAACAGTTACTCAGAATTCGGTGAATGGAATACTGCTTGGAGGTGTGATGGTTCCTTTTCCTGCAGATTTGGCTCCATTCCTCGAAAACAGAGGAGCCGTGTGAGTTTGTTATACAAGTACTGGAGATACAGAGCTCACAGTCACAGCACAGTGTACAGTTTACACAAATCTCATCTGAATTGTCTCTGGTTTTCTTCCACTTTGACAGTTTGAAAACAAAGAAGAAATGGAGGAAGCCGTGCTGGATCAGTCATCTGTAAATAAGGTGACAGAGAGTGGAGGAGGAAGCAGCAGGTTGCACTCCATTATAGAGTTATAGTCCAATGATTCCTATGAAATGTTTTCCTGGCTCTATAATCTCAGGAGGTGATAATATTTATAATAATTTTAGCACTTGTGTGGTTTGGGAAAACCCTGCATTCCTTCCTCCTGACATGCTAATGAATTTCAAGAAGGTCTGTATAAGATCTGTGGAGGACCGTGCCACCCCTGTGACACCGACCCTGCACCCCCTGTGACACCGACCCTGCACCCCCTGTGACACCGACCCTGCACCCCCTGTGACACCGACCCTGCACCCCCTGTGACACCGACCCTGCCACCCCTGTGACACCGACCCTGCACCCCTTGTGACACTGACCCTGCCACCCCTGTGACACCAACCCCGTACCCCCTGTGACACCGACCCTGCACCCCCTGTGACAATGACCCTGCACTCCCCTGTGACACTGATCCTGCACCCCCTGTGACAGTGACCCTGCACCCCCTGTGACACTGCTCCTGCACCCCCTGTGGCACCGACCCTGCCACCCCTGTGACACTGACCATTCACCCCCTGTGACACTGACCCTGCACCCCCTGTGACACTGACCCTGAATCCTCTGTGACACTGACCCTGAATCCTCTGTGACACTGACCCTGAATCCTCTGTGACACTGACCCTGAATCCTCTGTGACACTGACCCTGAATCCTCTGTGACACTGACCCTGCACCCCCTGTGACACTGACCCTGAATCCTCTGTGACACTGACCCTGAATCCTCTGTGACACTGACCCTGAATCCTCTGTGACACTGACCCTGAATCCTCTGTGACACTGACCCTGAATCCTCTGTGACACTGACCCCGCACCCCCTGTGACACTGACCCTGCACCCCCTGTGACACTGACCCTGAATCCTCTGTGACACTGACCCTGAATCCTCTGTGACACTGACCCTGAATCCTCTGTGACACTGACCCTGAATCCTCTGTGACACTGACCCTGAATCCTCTGTGACACTGACCCTGAATCCTCTGTGACACTGACCCTGCACCCCCTGTGACACTGACCCTGAATCCTCTGTGACACTGACCCTGAATCCTCTGTGACACTGACCCTGAATCCTCTGTGACACAGACCCTGCACTCCCAGTGACACCGACCCTGCACCCCCTCTGCTATCTCCAGTGCAGAAGAGCTGACCTCAGACATACATAACGAGGCTTCAGAATTGTTCTCACTAGTCGCAGATCGCCCTCTGCAGGCTGTGCAGGAATTGGAATCTGGATGTGATAACAGTGTGGAATTACTGCTCTCAGGATTTCTGGTCATCCCGGGCCAGCACTGAAATGAACCTTTTTTTTTACAATCTTCCTGTAAAAATCCCAGAATGTCTCCCCAGCTAAAAACTGACATCAGTCTGTAGTTCTGTACACCATGACAAGACATATCGGGGGGGGGTTATAGAGAAATGGTGTGCAGGAAATCTAACAATGATGTCATCATAGAAATAATTGTGATTGGTTATTATTATTATTATTATTATTATTATTAGTGCTACTACAACTCTTGTTTTAGTTTCTAGTAACTTTTTATCACTATCACTTTTTGCTGATTAGTGCACCACTTGCGTGCTTGCTGTGGTTACAGGAGTCACATGATTAGATATGGGGCCCTATGACCCGCAGTCGTGTCCCTGAACCCCGGCACAGCCTGACATCCTCTCTGTAGGTAATTATTATCCAATAGGAGAGGAGAGGTATGTACGGAATATTGACACGCATCGCTCTTTGGTCAGCCTTGAGATAACCGTGCGTTCCTCCCATCCAAAGTCAAGGTTGGGTCTGCAAAATCGCTGATCCAGGCGAAATCTCCGATCACCTGCTCCCTTCCCCCGTCACAAAAAGACGAACGTTATTCAAAGAGCGAACGATACCGAAAACATTGTTCGAATCTGAAATTTAGATATGGCGACCACTGACCCCAAACCCTTTACACGTTTACAGCGGGGTAAGAAAAGCTGAACCTAGATCAGATAAAAAAAAAAGGTCCAAGATCGACGACAAACAAATAAACTTCCGATCAATGACTTCACCTGAATTCAGTAACAGGTTGTCACAGCAGCCTTAAGGGACCAACAAATACTTTGAGGTGTATTTATAAAATATTTGCATCCATCAAAACTGCATATAAAATCATTCTGTGCAAACGGGACAAAATCGAATGTTCTCAGGCTGTATTTCACTGCAGATCGAATGTTATTCTTTGAAAAAAAAAAAAGGGGGGGTTGTAAAGGGTCAGGAAAGTACTGCACTTTGTCCACTGCTTGGAGCTGTGGAGCATACTTATTTCTGTGATACTCAGCAACATCTATTGGCCATAATGTGTTATTTTCCCTATTCACACTTTTTTTTTTTTCTTTCCAATGAATAACGTTTGATCTGCAGAGAAGATAACACGAGAACATTCAATTTTTTTCCCAATTAAAACAGAATGAATGTACATGCAGTTTTGATGAATGAACAGCTATGCAAATGTTTATTTTTATAAATACACCCCTATATGTGCAGCACCTTGAAAAAGTATTCATACCCCTTGAAATTTTCCAAATGTTGTCATGTTACAACCAAAAATGTAAAAATGTATTTTATTGGGATTTTATGTGATAGACCAACACAAAGTGACACATAATTGTGAAGTGGAAGGAAAATTATAAATGGTTTTCAACATTTTTTACAAATAAATATCTGAAAAGTGTGGTGTGTATTTGTATTCATCCCCCTTTACTCTGATACCCCTAACTAAAATCTAGAGGAACCGATTGCCTTCAGAAGTCACCTCATTAGTAAATATAGTCTACTAGACATGTGCAATTCGTTTAGTTCCAAATTCGTTTTTTTTTAACGAATTTAGACAAATTAGTTAATTCGGTAATATCCAAATTTCAGAATTTTTCGAATTTCAGAATTTTTTCCGAATATTCGGAAATTCTAAATTTTTGGAAGTTGGATAATCTGAAAATATGGAAATCCAAAAATAAGAATGAAAATCTGAAAATTCAAAAACCCGAAAATTCGAAAATCGGAAATAATAATTAAAACTAATAATAACCTAACTATTACTAACTATTAAATTATAGGTATTGGAATTTCCTTTCAAATTTGGCTGTTAGTAAACGTAACGAATACGACTTTATCCGAAGTTATGAATGATCCGAAAAAATTAATGCCGCATCTAAACGAATGGAATGTAACGAATTAATAATAATAAACAACAATAAAAATAATAAAAACTTTTGATTATTATTATTTATTATCATTTTTTTCTGTTCAGATACAGCATTCAATATTTCGGATAATTCGTAACTTTGGATAATTTTGTATTCGTTACGTTCACTAACAGCCAAATTTGAAAGGAAATTCCAATACCTATAATTTAATAGTTAGTTATTATTAGTTAGTTATTCTTTCGAATTTTCTGATTTTAAGATTTTCTAATTTTCTAATTTACGAATTGCGATCATAACGAATGACCCAAAAAAAAAAAAATGAATGAAATGAAAATGAACACATGTAACAAATTAATAATAATAAATAACAATAAAAATAATAAAAACTTTTAATTATTATTATCTATTATAATTTTTTTCTGTTCCATTTGTTTAGATGCGGCATTCATTATTTCAGATAATTCGTAACTTCGGATAAATTTGTATTCGTTACGTTCACTAACAGCCAAATTTGAAAGGAAATTCCAATACCTAGAATTTAATGGTTAGTTATTCTTTCCAATTTTCTGATTTTCTTTCTTATTTTTGGATTTTCTAATTCTCTGATTTATGAATTGCGATCATAACGAATGACCCGAAAAAAAGAAAAAAAAAGAAAAAAAATGAATGAAACGAAAATTAACACATTTTTCGGAAAGTAACAAATTAATAATAATAAATAACAATAAAACTAATAAAAACTTTTTATTATTTATCTATTATAATTTTTTTTCCATTCCATTCGATTAGATACGGCATTCATTATTTTGGATAAATCTTAACTTTGGATAAATTCGTATTCATTACGTTCACTAACAGCCAAATTTGAAAGGAAATTCCAATACCTATAATGTAATAGTTAGTTATTATTAGTTATTCTTTTTTGAATTTTCTGATATTCTTTCTTATTTTCGGATTTTCTAATTTTCTAATTTCCGAATTGCGATCATAACGAATGACCCGAAAAAACGAAAATAATATAAAAAAATGAATGAAACGCAAATTAACACATTTTTCGGCACGTAACAAATTATTAATAATAAATAACAATAAAAATAATAAAAACTTCTTATTATTATTATCTATTATAATTTGTTTCCGTTCTATTCGTTTAGATACGGCATTCATTATTTCGGATAATTTGTAACTTTGGATAAATTTGTATTCGTTACATTCACTAACAGTCAAATTTGAAAAGAATTTCTAATACCTATAATTTAATAGTTAGGCATTATTAGTTAGTTATTCTTTTTTGAATTTTCTGATATTCTTTCTTATTTTCGGATTTTCTCATTTTCTAATTTCCGAATTGCTATCATAACGAATGACCCGAAAAAATGAAAAAAAAAATAAAAAATTAATGAAATGAAAATTAACACATTTTTCGGAACTTAACAAATCAATAATAATAAATAACAATAAAAATAATAAAAACGTTTTATTATTATATATTATAATTTTTTTCTGTTCTATTCCTTTAGATACGGCATTCATTATTTCGCATAATTCGTAACCTTGGATAAATTCATATTCATTACATTCACTAACAGCCAAATTTGAAAGTAAATTTCAATACCTATAATTTAATAGTTATTTATTATTAGTTAGTTATTCTTTCGAATTTTCTGATTTTCTTTCTTATTTTCAAATTTTCCAATTTTCTAATTTACGAATTGCGATCACAGCGAATGACCCGAAAAAAAATAAAAAAATTAATGAAGCGAAAATTAACAAATTTTTTCGGAATGTAACGATTTAATAATAATAAATAACAATAAAAATAATAAAAACTTTTTATTATTATTGTTTATTATAATTTTTTTTCCATTCCATTCGTTTAGATACGGCATTCATTATTTCGAGTAATTTGTAACTTTGGATAAATTTGTATTCAATAGCCAATTTTGAAAGGAAATTCCAATACCTATAATTTAATAGTTAATTTAATAGTTAGTTATTATTAGTTATTCTTTAGAATTTTCTGATTTTCTTTCTTATTTTCGGATTTTCTAATTTTCTAGTTTACGAATTGCGATCATAACGAATGACCCGAAAAAAAAAATGAATAAAATTGAATAAAACGAAAATTAACAAATTTTTCGGCAGTGCACATGTCTAATAACCTGTAAGGCTTTGAACGCATCACCTATAGACAGTTTTAGGTCATTACATCGTTTTTTTTTCTACATTTCACGGGAACAACCAGTTTTAAATTTTGACACGTTTGGTATCTATTTATTCAACACAAGTTCATCTTTTATATTTTACCAGAAAATCGGGTATCATATTGTGTTTGTGTGCACTAAAATCCATTCTAGTGTATTTTTTTTTCCCTGAAAGTTTGTATTTGATAAAGAGCTGCACAAATATCATGTGACTTAAAAAAAAATCTCAACAGCCACCATTTTATTCTCCAGGGCCTCTGCTTTCAGAAAATACATTTATATCGATCTATACAGCATACAGTGCCTTGCAAAAGTATTCACCCCCTTGGCTTTTTACCTATTTTGTTACATTACAGCCTTTAGTTCAATGTTTTTTTAACCTGAATTATATGTGATGGATCAGAACACAATAGTCTAAGTTGGTGAACTAAAATTAGAAAAATATATACATAAAACTATTTTTCAGAAATAAAAAACTGATAATTGGCATGTGCGTATGTATTCACCCCCTTTGTTATGAAGCCCATAAAAAGCTCTGGTGCAACCGATTACCTTCAGAAGTCACATAATTAGTGAAATGATGTCCACCTGTGTGCAATCTAAGTGTCACGTGATCTGTCATTACATATACACACCTTTTTGAAAGGCCCCAGAGGCTGCAACACCTAAGCAAGAGGCACCACTAACCAAACACTGCCATGAAGACCAAGGAACTCTCTAAACAAGTAAGGGACAATGTTGTTGAGAAGTACAAGTCAGGGTTAGGTTATAAAAAAATATGCAAATCTTTGATGATCCCTAGGAGCACCATCAAATCTATCAGAACCAAATGGAAAGAACATGGCACAACAGCAAACCTGCTAAGAGACAGCCGCACACCAAAACTCACGGACCGGGGAAGGAGGGCATTAATCAGAGAGGCAGCACAGAGACCTAAGGTAACCCTGGAGGAGCTGCAGAGTTCCATAGCAGAGACTGGAGTATCTGTACATAGGACCAAAATAAGCCGTACGCTCCATAGAGTTGGGCTTTATGGCAGAGTGGCCAGAAGAAAGCCATTACTTTCAGCAAAAAACAAAATGGCACATTTCGAGTTTGCAAAAAGGTATGTGGGAGACTCCCAAAATGTATGGAGGAACGTGCTCTGGTCTGATGAGACTAAAATTGAACTTTTTGGCCATCAAAGAAAACGCTATGTCTGGTGCAAACCCAACACATCACATCACCGAAAGAACACCATCCCCACAGTGATACAAACCCAACACATCACATCACCGAAAGAACACCATCCCCACAGTGATACAAACCCAACACATCACATCACCCAAAGAACACCATCTCCACAGTGATACAAACCCAACACATCACATCACCCAAAGAACCCCATCCCCACTGTGATACAAACCCAACACACCACATCACCCAAAGAACACCATCCCCACTGTGATGCAAACCCAACACATCACATCACCCAAAGAACCCCATCCCCACTGTGATACAAACCCAACACACCACATCACCCAAAGAACACCATCCCCACTGTGATGCAAACCCAACACATCACATCATCCAAAGAACACCATCCCCACTGTGATACAAACCCAACACACCACATCACCCAAAGAACACCATCCCCACTGTGATGCAAACCCAACACATCACATCACCCAAAGAACCCCATCCCCACTGTGATACAAACCCAACACACCACATCACCCAAAGAACACCATCCCCACTGTGATGCAAACCCAACACATCACATCATCCAAAGAACACCATCCCCACTGTGATACAAACCCAACACGCCACATCACCCAAAGAACACCATCCCCATAGTAATACAAACCCAACACATCACATCACCGAAAGAACACCATCCCCACAGTGATACAAACCCAACACATCACATCACTGAAAGAACACCATCCCCACAGTGATACAAACCCAACACATCACATCACCCAAAGAACACCATCCCCACAGTGATACAAACCCAACACATCACATCACCCAAAGAACACCATCCCCACAGTGATACAAACCCAACACATCACATCACCTAAAGAACACCATCCCCACAGTGATACAAACCCAACACATCACCCAAAGAACACCATTCCCACAGTGATACAAACCCAACACATCACATCACCCAAAGAACACCATCCCCACAGTGATACAAACCCAACACATCACATCACTGAAAGAACACCATCCCCACAGTGATACAAACCCAACACATCACATCACCCAAAGAACACCATCCCCACAGTGATACAAACCCAACACATCACATCACCCAAAGAACACCATCCCCACTGTGATACAAACCCAACACATCACATCACCCAAAGAACACCATCTCCACAGTAATACAAACCCAACACATCACATCACCTAAAGAACACCATCCCCACAGTGATACAAACCCAACACATCACCCAAAGAACACCATCCCCACTGTGATACAAACCCAACACATCACATCACCCAAAGAACACCATCCCCACAGTGATACAAACCCAACACATCACATCACCCAAAGAACACCATCCCCACTGTGATACAAACCCAACACATCACATCACCCAAAGAACACCATCTCCACAGTGATACAAACCCAACACATCACATCACCCAAGGAACACCATCTCCACAGTGATACAAACCCAACACATCACATCACCTAAAGAACACCATCCCCACAGTGATACAAACCCAACACATCACATCACCCAAAGAACACCATCCCCACTGTGAAACATGGTGGTGGCAGCATCATGCTGTGGGGATGTTTTTCATCAGTCGGGACTGGGAAACTGGTCAGAGTTGAGGGAAAGATGGATGGTGCTAAATACAGGCATATTCTTGAGCAAAACCTGTACCACTCTGTGTGTGATTTGAGGCTAGAATGGAGGTTCACCTTCCAGCAGGACAATGACCCCAAACACACTGCTAAAGCAACACTTGAGTGGTTTAAGGGGAAACATGTAAATGTGTTGGAATGGCCTAGTCAAAGCCCAGACCTCAATCCAATAGAAAATCTGTGGTCAGACTTAAAGATTGCTGTTCACAAGCGCAAACCATCCAACTTGAAGAAGCTGGAGCAGTTTTGCAAGGAGGAATGGGCACAAATCTCAGTGGTAAGATGTGACAAGCTCATAGAGACTTATCCAAAGCGACTTGGAGCTGTAATAGCCACAAAAGGTGGCTCTACAAAGTATTGACTTTAGGGGGGTGAATACTTATGCACATTGACTTTTTCTGTTATTTTGTCCTATTTGTTGTTTGCTTCACAATAAAAAAAAAGTTGTGTGCATGTTCTGTAAATTAAATGATGCAAATCCTCAAACGATCCATGTTAATTCCAGGTTGTGAGGCAACAAAAATGCCAGGGGGGTGAATACTTTTGCAAGGCACTGTGTGTTTGTAATCCTCTAGCAAAAAACAAATTTCTGATTTTCCCGTGTGAGAGAAATGAACACACTGCTGTAGACACAAAGTGGTAAAGTGAAGAAATTGTGGGGAATAATAAAGAGACGGAGGATGGATGTTCTAATCCACATCCTACCAGCCACATCTAAATAAAACAACATACTGTAATATTAAAGTAAATGTGGTCTGGGTGACATTTCATTTGCTCGGTTTCTCATAAACAATTTCAATTTTGTTTTGTAATCAAAATACTTGTGTTCATCCTTTAATTCCATCCCAGTACTGCCGATCTCCCGCAGCCTCTTTGCAGACACTTCCACGTGCCCTCCAGTGATGGCCGCATAGCATTTCTCAGGGAGGGTTTCTTGATGTGGAAACGGCCACTTGTAATCTCCATTGGAAGATGGTGTAGCAGGGTGACAACACAGGATCTCAATGGGGGGGACACAGGAACAAGGCGTTGTCACCCTATAACAGGAAGTGCCTAAATGTGGGTCTCCATGGCAGCCATTTCCTGTCTACATGTACTTGCTCCAGCGTCAGCTGCACGTCATTGCTCTGGACTGGCTTCCTGATGCAACGTCTTTCAGTACAGCTGCTTATAGTTTCCACCTGGGGGGGGGGGAGCATGTGACAGGGTGACAACAAAGGAGCACAACGGGAAGGCAGTTGTCACCCTATAACAAGAAGTGCCAGAACAAGGACCTTTCCTGGCAGGATCTCCAGGGATTCAATTTACTGAAACCTGCAGATTTTAAAAGACTGAAGTTGAATTTTAAATGTGAATTATTAGGGCTGCTTGTAGTCTTCAGCAATGGGGGGGGGCGCATGTGACAGGGTGACAACGCAGGAGCACAATTGGGAGACAGGAACAGAGCGTTGTCACCTCATAACAGGAAGTGCCTGAATGAGGATCTCCGTGGCAGGATCACCAGGGATTATTTTTAATTAAAAGCTGCAGATTTACACTCACCGGCCACTTTATTAGGTACCCCTTGCTAGTAGCGGGTTGGACCCCCTGGTCTTTAAATGATGCTCAGTTGGTACTAAGGGGCCCAAAGTGTGCCAAGAAAATATCCCCCCCACCATTACACCCCCACCACCAGCCTGAACCGGTGATACAAGGCAGGATGGATCCATGCACCAAATTCTGACCCCACCATCTGAATGTCGGAGCTGAAATCCAGACTCATCAGACCAGGCAACGATTTTCCAATCTTCTATTGTCCAGTTTTGGTGATCTGTGCCAATTGTAGCTTCAGGTTCCTGTTCTTAGCTGACAGGAGTGGCACCCGGTGTGGTCTTCTGCTGTAGCCCATCTGCTCCAAGGTTTGATGTGTTGTGCGTTCAGATATGGTATTCTGCATACCTTGGATGTAACGAGTGCTTATTTGAGTTATTATTATTATTATTATTATTATTATGATTATTATTATACAGGATTTATATAGCCAGCAGTTTACGCAGCGCTTTACAATATAAAAGGGAGATGATACAATTATAATACAATAAAATTCAAGAGGATTAGAAGGGCCCTGCTCAGAAGAGCTTACAATCTAATAGGGTGGGGCAGGTGGTACAAAAAGTTGTAAATGTGGGGAATGAGCTGATGGAAGTGGTAAAAGATTAGTTAGAGACGTGATAGGCTTCCCTGAAGAGATGAGTTTTCAGGGATCGCCTGAAGGTAGCAAGAGTAGGGGATAGACGGATAGGTGGAGGTAGCGAGCTCCAGAGGATGGGAGAGGCTCTAGAGAAATCCTGGAGAGGAGAATGGGAGGAGGGGATGAGAGAGCTTGAGAGTAGGAGGTCTTGAGAAGAGCGGAGAGGACGATTTGGTGGTTAATATTTTGAATTGAATTCGCTGGGTGATTGGGAGCCAGTGTAGGGATTGGAGGAGAGGGGTGGTGGTCAGTGTAGGGATTGGAGGAGAGGGGTGGTGGTCAGTGTAGGGATTGGAGGAGAGGGGTGGTGGTCAGTGTAGGGATTGGAGGAGAGGGGTGGCGGTCAGTGTAGGGATTGGAGGAGAGGGGTGGCGGTCAGTGCGGGGATTGGAGGAGAGGGGTGGCGGTCAGTGTAGGGATTGGAGGAGAGGGGTGGCGGTCAGTGTAGGGATTGGAGGAGAGGGGTGGCGGTCAGTGTAGGGATTGGAGGAGAGGGGTGGCGGTCAGTGCGGGGATTGGAGGAGAGGGGTGGCGGTCAGTGTAGGGATTGGAGGAGAGGGGTGGCGGTCAGTGTAGGGATTGGAGGAGAGGAGTGGCGGTCAGTGTAGGGATTGGAGGAGAGGGGTGGCGGTCAGTGTAGGGATTGGAGGAGAGGGGTTGGTGGTCAGTGTAGGGATTGGAGGAAAGGGTTGGTGGTCAGTGCAGGGATTGGAGGAGAGGGGTTGGTGGTCAGTGTAGGGATTGGAGGAGAGGGGTTGGTGGTCAGTGTAGGGATTGGAGGAGAGGGGTGGTGGTCAGTGTAGGGATTGGAGGAGAGGGGTGGTGGTCAGTGCAGGGATTGGAGGAGAGGGGTGGTGGTCAGTGTAGGGATTGGAGGAGAGGGGTTGGTGGTCAGTGTAGGGATTGGAGGAGAGGGGTGGTGGTCAGTGTAGGGATTGGAGGAGAGGGGTGGCGGTCAGTGCGGGGATTGGAGGAGAGGGGTGGTGGTCAGTGCAGGGATTGGAGGAGAGGGGTGGCGGTCAGTGTAGGGATTGGAGGAGAGGGGTGGTGGTCAGTGTAGGGATTGGAGGAGAGGGGTGGCGGTCAGTGTGGGGATTGGAGGAGAGGGGTGGTGGGCAGTGTAGGGATTGGAAGAGAGGGGTGGTGGTCAGTGTAGGTATGGGAGGAGAGGGGTGGTGGTCAGTGTAGGGATTGGAGGAGAGGGGTGGTGGTCAGTGCGGGGATTGGAGGAGAGGGGTGGTGGTCAGTGTAGGGATTGGAGGAGAGGGGTGGTGGTCAGTGTAGGGATTGGAGGAGAGGGGTGGTGGTCAGTGTAGGGATTGGAGGAGAGGGGTGGTGTTCAGTGTAGGGATTGGAGGAGAGGGGTGGCGGTCAGTGTAGGGATTGGAGGAGAGGGGTGGAGGTCAGTGTAGGGATTGGAGGAGAGGGGTTGGTGGTCAGTGTAGGGATTGGAGGAGAGGGGTTGGTGGTCAGTGTAGGGATTGGAGGAGAGGGGTTGGTGGTCAGTGTAGGGATTGGAGGAGAGGGGTGGTGGTCAGTGTAGGGATTGGAGGAGAGGGGTGGTGGTCAGTGCAGGGATTGGAGGAGAGGGGTTGGTGGTCAGTGCGGGGATTGGAGGAGAGGGGTGGTGGTCAGTGCGGGGATTGGAAGAGAGGGGTGGTGGTCAGTGCGGGGATTGGAGGAGAGGGGTGGTGGTCAGTGTAGGGATTGGAGAAGAGGGGTGGTGGTCAGTGTAGGGATTGGAGGAGAGGGGTGGGGGTCAGTGTAGGGATTGGAGGAGAGGGGTGGTGGTCAGTGCGGGGATTGGAGGAGAGGGGTGGTGGTCAGTGTAGGGATTGGAGGAGAGGGGTGGTGGTCAGTGTAGGGATTGGAGGAGAGGGGTGGTGGTCAGTGTAGGGATTGGAGGAGAGGGGTGGTGGTCAGTGTAGGGATTGGAGGAGAGGGGTGGTGGTCAGTGTAGGGATTGGAGGAGAGGGGTGGTGTTCAGTGTAGGGATTGGAGGAGAGGGGTGGCAGTCAGTGTAGGGATTGGAGGAGAGGGGTGGAGGTCAGTGTAGGGATTGGAGGAGAGGGGTGGTGGTCAGTGTAGGGATTGGAGGAGAGGGGTGGCGGTCAGTGCGGGGATTGGAGGAGAGGGGTGGCGGTCAGTGCGGGGATTGGAGGAGAGGGGTGGTGGTCAGTGCAGGGATTGGAGAAGAGGGGTGGCGGTCAGTGTAGGGATTGGAGGAGAGGGGTGGTGGTCAGTGTAGGGATTGGAGGAGAGGGGTGGCGGTCAGTGTGGGGATTGGAGGAGAGGGTTGGTGGTCAGTGTAGGGATTGGAAGAGAGGGGTGGTGGTCAGTGTAGGTATGGGAGGAGAGGGGTGGTGGTCAGTGTAGGGATTGGAGGAGAGGGGTGGTGGTCAGTGCGGGGATTGGAGGAGAGGGGTGGTGGTCAGTGTAGGGATTGGAGGAGAGGGTTGGCGGTCAGTGTAGGGATTGGAGGAGAGGGGTGGTGGTCAGTGTAGGGATTGGAGGAGAGGGGTGGAGGTCAGTGTAGGGATTGGAGGAGAGGGGTGGTGGTCAGTGTAGGGATTGGAGGAGAGGGGTGGTGGTCAGTGTAGGGATTGGAGGAGAGGGGTGGCGGTCAGTGTGGGGATTGGAGGAGAGGGGTGGTGGTCAGTGCAGGGATTGGAGGAGAGGGGTGGTGGTCAGTGTAGGGATTGGAGGAGAGGGGTGGCGGTCAGTGTAGGGATTGGAGGAGAGGGGTGGTGGTCAGTGTAGCGACTGGAGGAGAGGGGTGGCGGTCAGTGTGGGGATTGGAGGAGAGGGTTGGTGGTCAGTGTAGGGATTGGAAGAGAGGGGTGGTGGTCAGTGTAGGTATGGGAGGAGAGGGGTGGTGGTCAGTGTAGGGATTGGAGGAGAGGGGTGGTGATCAGTGTAGGGATTGGAGGAGAGGGGTGGCGGTCAGTGTAGGGATTAGAAGAGAGGGTTGGCGGTCAGTGTAGGGATTGGAGGAGAGGGGTTGGTGGTCAGTGTAGGGATTGGAGGAGAGGAGTGGTGGTCAGTGCAGGGATTGGAGGAGAGGGGTGGCGGTCAGTGTAGGGATTGGAGGAGAGGGGTGGCGGTCAGTGTAGGGATTGGAGGAGAGGGTTGGTGGTCAGTGTAGGGATTGGAGGAGAGGGTTGGTGGTCAGTGTAGGGATTGGAGGAGAGGGGTGGCGGTCAGTGTAGGGATTGGAGGAGAGGGGTGGCGGTCAGTGGAGGGATTGGAGGAGAGGGGTGGCGGTCAGTGGAGGGATTGGAGGAGAGGGGTTGGTGGTCAGTGTAGGGATTGGAGGAGAGGGGTGGTGGTCAGTGTAGGGATTGGAGGAGAGGGGTGGTGGTCAGTGTAGGGATTGGAGGAGAGGGGTTGGTGGTCAGTGTAGGGATTGGAGGAGAGGGGTGGTGGTCAGTGCAGGGATTGGAGGAGAGGGGTGGCGGTCAGTGGAGGGATTGGAGGAGAGGGGTGGCGGTCAGTGGAGGGATTGGAGGAGAGGGGTGGTGGTCAGTGTAGGGATTGGAGGAGAGGGTTGGTGGTCAGTGTAGGGATTGGAGGAGAGGGTTGGTGGTCAGTGTAGGGATTGGAGGAGAGGGTTGGTGGTCAGTGTAGGGATTGGAGGAGAGGGGTGGTGGTCAGTGTAGGGATTGGAGGAGAGGGTTGGTGGTCAGTGTAGGGATTGGAGGAGAGGGTTGGTGGTCAGTGTAGGGATTGGAGCAGAGGGGTGGTGGTCAGTGTAGGGATTGGAGGAGAGGTGTGGTGGTCAGTGTAGGGATTGGAGGAGAGGTGTGGTGGTCAGTGTAGGGATTGGAGGAGAGGGGTGGTGGTCAGTGTAGGGATTGGAGGAGAGGGTTGGTGGTCAGTGTAGGGATTGGAGGAGAGGGTTGGTGGTCAGTGTAGGGATTGGAGGAGAGGGTTGGCAGACACTGAGCGGTTGGTAAGGTGGATAAGTCTGGCAGCAGCATTCATGATAGACTGAAGAGGGGAGGAGCCTATGGAGAGGCAGGCCAATGAGAAGGGAGTTGCAATAGTCAAGGCGAGAGATAACGAGGGAGTGAATGAGGAGCTTGGTGGTTTCATTTGTTAAAAAGGGGCGAATTTTAGAGATGTTACGGAGGTGAATTCTACAAACCTTTGACAACGATTGAACTTGAGGCTGAAATGACAAGTCAAAGTCTGGGATTACACCTAGTACCCTGGCGTGAGGGGGGGACCAATGGTTGCATTGTTGATTTTGATGGAAAAGTCATGGAGGGGGGCACGGGCGGGGGGGAATATTAATAGCTCAGTTTTAGAGAGATTTAGTTTAAGGAAGTGGTGCGACATCCATGCTGATATGTCAGTTAGTAATGTGAGAGGAGACTGAAGGGGTGAGGCGAGGAGTAGACAGATAGATTTGGGTGTCATCAGCGTATAAGTGGTATTGGAAGCCGTGGGCGGTTATCAAGTGAACAAGGGAGGAGGTGTAGATAGAGAAGAGAAGGGGTCCAAGAACCGAGCCTTGGGGGACCCCCACAGAAGGGGGCAATGGAGAGGAGGAGACAGAGTTGTAGGTGACACTGAAGGACTCTGTGATAAATAGCCAGAGAACCAGGATAGAGCAGAATCTCGGAGGCCAAGGGAATGGAGTTTATTGAGAAGGAGCGGGTGGTCAACCGTATCAAAGGCCACAGAGAGGTCATGTAGTAGGAGTATGGAGTACTGGCTGGTGGTTTTAGCAGTTAGTAAATCGTTAGTGAGTTTTAGTAAGGTAGTTTCTGTGGAATGCTGTGAGAGAAAGCCAGACTGTAAGGGGTCAAGAAGGTTATTTTCATTGAGGTAGGAGCTAAGACGGTTGTAGACCAAGCGTTCTAGAAGTTTGGAGGTGAATGGGAGCAATGAGATGGGTCTTAAGTTGTTCAGGTCGGTGGGGTCCAGTGAGGGCTTTTTAAGAATGGGAGTGATCTGCGCATGTTTTAGAGGGGAGGGGAAAATGCCAGTAGAGAGGGAGAGATGGAAGATGTGGGTGAGGGAGCATAGGATAGAAGAAGAGGGTGACCATAGTAGTTGTGAGGGAACATAGGATAGAAGAAGAGGGTGACCATAGTAGTTGTGAGGGAACAGGATCCAAGGGACAATTGGTTAGATGGGCATCTGAGAAAAGTTATTGTTGCCTTTCTATCATCTCCAACCAGTCTGCCCATTCTCCTCTGACCTCTGACATCAAAAGCCATTTTCCTCCACACACCTGCCGCTCGCTGGATATTTTCTCTTTTTCCGGACCATTCTCTGTAAACCCGGAGAGATGGTTGTGTGTGAAAATCCCAGTAGATCAGCAGTTTGTGAAACACTCAGACCAGCCTGCCTGGCACCAACAAACCACGCCACGTTCAAAGTCACTTAAATCCCCTTTTCTTCCCCCATTCTGATGCTCAGTTTAAACTTCAGCAAGTCGTCTTCACCAAGTCTAGATGCCTAAATGCATTGAGTTGCTGCCATGTGATTGGCTGATTAGCAATTTGTGTTACCAAGCGATTGAACAGGCGTACCTAATAAAGTGTCCGGTGAGTGTATATATATATATATATATATATATATATATATTAGTGATTAGATTTCCATATAAGGAAGAATGTATGATATACGAGGTCCTGCGTGTCTGGAAGTTGCTTCAGATTTGCGGTGGACAATGGCGGCACGCAGAGGAACAGACATGACCTTCAGTGTGAGGAAAGGAGTCTTCGAGTTTTACCTGAATACTCATCTCCCCCCCTCCCCCCCCATGTACTCAGCGACAGTCGGCTGCGGCAGTTTCCTTCTTCTCTGAAACATTGTAGCAAGTCGGCCACAAAGGAGGAAACTGAGAAGAAGTCTGCTTGGGAAACCTCATTACCGGCTACCCAGAATCACCCACCAGAGGGAAGCAGGAATTGGCAAACTGACTGACAACACCGCCGAAAACTTCCCTCTGCGTCACAGAGCAGAACCCGGGGGGCCGCCATTGCCTAAATACCCTTCTGAGTCACCAGAGATACAAGGAATTCTAGTAGAATTATCAGTGACTTCATGCCTCTCTCCAGCCAAAAATAACAAAATTTAAATAAATAACCTCATTAGATGAGAAAATTGCAAAAGCAGCTTTTGCTGCAGTATTTGCCTTCATTTCAAAGATTTTACCTGCAGTACAGTTTTCTGCCACTAGATGTCTTCAGTCTGATGGCCAAGCATCATTTAAACTGCTTCCTAGGAGCCCAGGTCCCCCCCCCCCCCCCCCCACAGCCTGTAATTGGAAGCAGCACCTCCCTCTGTCACTCTCTCCTCCTATCAACATGCTACTAATGAGTTCCTTGTACTGCTTCTTCCCGTCACACTCCAGCTCGGCTGTACAAGGACTGAACAGGCTCACAGTCCGCTACTTACACTGCTTGTTTTTTTTTTTTAATAAATAAATGTAATCATGTATTAATGATAATGATGTATTAATGAACACAGAGCTGCATTATTTGTGTCCTTTACATCTACCTGCAATAGAGGGGGCTTTAAATGAGACACATGGTAACATCTCCATCCCTATTCAAGTACATAAAGAAAGAGGGTCGGGACTTTGAATGAGGTGTGTATATTGTGGCTAATCGAAGGAGTCAAAGTAAAACATGAACAAGTATGTATTTGTTTGCCATGATTGAGTAGGTACATGGAAGACAATACATGTGATAATGGCACATAATATAACAAATCATGTATCCAAATAATATACATGTTAAAAGTATAAATAGAATATACAATAGTATTATCCTCCATAATAAGAAATCACTATAATATAACAGTTATAATCCACGGTATTGCCTGGATCCAAAAATGTATGCATTGCATCTAGGTTAAGCCCGACGCGTTTCATGGGATCTATCCAATCATCAGGGGCGAATGCATGATACATATATCTGCTTAGTGTTGAAATCAAACACACCGCCGGGGTGCTAGGGCCGGAAGGAATGCCTGCTACACACCTTGTGCAGTTTGCACCAGATATCGCTGGCCTTTACTCCTATATAAGCAACACTAGAATGGAGCCCATTCCAGATACCCTGGGTCACACCTACATTTATGCTCCCTGTGTTCCTGTTGGACCCTACCACCACAGCTTCCGGACCAGGCATTCCTTCCGGCCCTAGCACCCCGGCGGTGTGTTTGTTTCAACACTAAGCAGAAATATGTATCATGCACCCGCCCCTGATGATTGGATAGATCCCATGAAACGCGTCGGGCTTAACCTAGATGCAATGCATACATACTTACATGGTCTTTGGATCCAGGCAATACCGTGGATTATAACTGTTATATTATAGTGATTTTTTATTATGGAGGATAATACTATTGTATATTTTATTTATACTTTTAACATGTAAATGATTTGTATACATGATTTGTTATATTACGTGCCATTATTGCATGTATTGTCTGTCATGTACCTACTCAATCATGGCAAACAAATAAATACTTGTTCATGTTTTACTTTGACTCCTTCGATTAGCCACAAAATACACACCTCATTCAAAGTCCCGACCCTCTTTTTTTATGTACTTACATCTACCTGGAATTCAGCCCAACCACTTGCCCCCCTCTAAGATTTACCTCCGTTAACCACTTCCATACCGAGCCTATTCTGGCACTCCTCTCCTACATGTAAAAATCATCATTTTTTTTGATAGAAAATTACTCAGAGCCCCCAAACATTATATATGTTTTTGTTTTTTTTAGCAGAGACCCTAGGGAATAAAATGGCGGACGTTGCAACTTTTTATGTCGCACGGTATTTGCGCAACAATTTTTCAAACGCGTTTTTTTTTTGGGGGGGGGAACAGTTTCATGAATTAAAAAATAACAAAACAGTAAAGTTAGCCCAATTTTTTCCTATAATGTGAAAGATGAAGTTACGACGAGTAAATAGATACCAAACACGTCACATTTTAAAATTGCGCACACTCGCGGGATGGCGCCAAACTTCGGTACTTAAAAATCTTCATAGGTGAAAGATGAAGTTATGCCGAGTAACTGCGCACACTCGCGGAATGGCGCCAAACTTCGGTACTTAAAAATCTTCATAGGTGAAAGATGAAGTTATGCCGAGTAACTGCGCACACTCGCGGAATGGCGCCAAACTTCGGTACTTAAAAATCTCCATAGGCGGCGCTTTAAAATTTTTTACCGGTTACCAGTTTAGTGTTACAGGGGAGATCTGGTGCTAGAATTATTCCTCTCACTCTAACGCACGTGGCGATACCTCACATGTGTGGTTTGAACGGCGTTTACATATGTGGGCGGGACTTACGTATGTGTTCGCTTCTGTGCACGGGTTACCGGGGACAGGGGCGCTTTAAATTTTTTTTTTTCTTTTTATTGCTTATTTTACTTTTTTTTTTTTTTTTTTTTTTTTTTTACACTTTCTCTTAAAAAAAAAAATTTTTTTAATACTTTTATTCCTATTACAGGGAATGAAAACATCCCTTGTAATAGGAATGGTGCATGACAGGTCCTCTTTATGGAGAGACACGGGGTCAATAAGGCCCCACATCTCTCCTCCAGGCTGGAAAGCACGAGATCAAAAAAAAAATCCACGATCTCATGCTCTCCAGCCGCGATCGCGCTTTTGTTTACAAGTGCGGCCCGGACGTGACGTCATAACGTTGCGCCCGGGCTCCCGACGGTCATAGAGATGACTGGTGACCATCTGGTCACCGGAAAGCTCTATGATCATCATCCGGTGGCGGCCGATTCTTTCTCCAGGTCCCCGAAGGCACGGGAGAGCCCAGAGAAGCACCGGAACGGGGGGGATGTCTCCTCCCGTCGCCTGTAAGAACGATCTAGCGGCTGAGCTGCCACTATGATCATTCTTACAGTGCACAGAATCGCCAGCTGCAAACAAGGATATCTGAACGATGCCTGGAGCTGCACCCATCATTCAGATATTCCCACTGAAAGTCAAGGACGTCATATGACGTCCTTGGGCTGGAAGTGGTTAATGACCAGGGGCGGACTGACCATTTGGGCTCTCGGGCACTGCCCGAGGGCCCCATGCCACTAAGGGGCCCCATCATGGTTGCCAGCCTCTCCAGTACCTTTTCAGTGTGTGTATGTGTATTCTCTGTGTATATACTGTGTGTGTATACTGTATGTGTGTATGTATACTGCATTACTTTAACTAGTAATTGCACGGTCATGCACCGCTGTACACAAATATAATTTTACAAATGACTGTAGGGAACACAGGCACAGGGTGTAAAAAAGCTCTGCTGACCGGAATGATCCTGCAGAAGAGAGCATATTGTACTGTGCCCACTGCACATGCCCGCCTGATTGCCCGCCCTTGTCCTGGCCCTGTGTTTTCGTATATCTGTTCAATGAGCGCCTGTCAGCAATCCTATGCACTCTGCAGTGTTATCCTGAACAATGTTATCAGGAAATGTGATACATAACCCCATCCCGTGTTGTGGGGGGGGGGGGTTCTGTAGCTCTGTGTAGCGTGGGTTTTTACTAGTTATTTTAGTTATTGATTTACAAGAAACTTTGTAATAGTTTTATGTTAGTGTATAAGTAAACACTTCTATCTATAGACAACATGCTCAATTCATGAGACAGCTACTTCATGCTGTGGGAGGTTGAGAACCTCTGCCCTGTTCTTTTCAATGGTGTTTTAGCAATGGTTTGCCCTGCCGTACACAGTATCCGTACACAGTATCTGTACACAGTATCTCACAAAAGTGAGTACACCCCTCACACTTCTGTAAATTTTTTATTCTATCCTTATTCTATCTATACAAGTCCCATCATGCCTCTGCCTCTGGGTGTCATGCTTGTGGCTGTCCGAGTCTTGCTATGCCTCATGGGACTTGTAGTTCTTTAACAGCTGGAGGTCCGCTAATTGCATATCCCTGTCCTACACCATAAGACAGGCAGGGTGTTACTGGCAGGATCACCGGGTGAAAATAAAGACTCAAAAAAAAAATACTAATGCAGTAACCACATCTTAGGACTAGTGAGCTGCAATATGCTAAATTTGTTTTCTTCTTTCCTTTAGATATGCTTTAAACGCTTCAATAAAGGGCACTTTTACCCCCTAACTGCCCAGGCCAATTTTCAGCGCTGCACTTTTAATGACAATTGAACGGTCATGCAGCGCTGTACCCAAACAAAATTTGTATCATTTTTTTTTTTTTTTTTTATTGAGACAGAGCTTTCTTTTGGTGGTAATCAATTGCGACTGGGTTTTTTATTTTTTGCTAAAAAAAATAAATAATAATAATAGACAAAGAATTAAAAAAAAAAAAAGTTTTTCTTAGTTTCTGATAGAAAATTTTGTAAATAAGTAATTTTTCTCCTTCACTTGTGTGCGCTGATGAGGAGGCACTAATATGCAGCACTGCTGGGGTTGCACTGATGATCAGAGCCCTATGTGAGGAATCGCCGCTGATCGGTTCGCCTCTCCTTACATGGGAGGAAAGCTGATAACTGGCATTACCTTGTTTACATGTGATCAGCTGCGATTGGATACAGCTGACCATATGGGTAAAGAGCCACGTCATCGGCCCTTTACCGAGACCAAGAATGTGCCGCGTCCCAGGGGACGCACCGCACCTAGGGTTGCCACCTTATCCCTTTAAACCCAAACACATTAATTACACAGGATCTGTGGCTGATAAGGGGGGTAATTAAACTTGGTGCCTAATCTGCAAATAAATTAGCGTCAGAATTCATATGTGTTCGCGTTTAAAGGGATGAGGTGGCAACCCTAGCCGCCCCGCGGGCGCACAAGCGGGACGACATCATATGACGTCGTCCCAGAACAATAGAACCACCCCGCAGCCGTCATTTCTCTATACGGCGGGTGGGAGGGGGTTATAGTAGTTGTAAACCTTTACATAAAAGTAGCCACTGTGCTTCACATAGCCCTGTGCAGAGAGCAGAGCTGTGGGGGAGTCCCCAGCAGGCCACGCCCAATATGAAAAAGTGTAGGAGGGGGGCGAAGACAAGATCAGTCACCCTGCACAAGAAGAGAGAGAGAAGAGCTGTGGGAGGGGCCCTAGCAAACTCCACCCACTGCAGGCTGCCTGCAGAAAACTACAGAAGGGGGCGGAGACAAGACCAGTCACCCTGCACAAGAAGAGAGAGAGAAGAGCTGTGGGAGGGGCCCTAGCAAACTCCACCCACTGCAGGCTGCCTGCAGAAAACTACAGAAGGGGGCGGAGACAAGACCACTCACCCTGCACAAGAAGAGAGAGAGAAGAGCTGTGGGAGGGGCCCCAGCAAACTCCACCCACTGCAGGCTGCCTGCAGAAAACTACAGAAGGGGGCGGAGACAAGACCAGTCACCCTGTACAAGAGAGAGAGAGAGAGAGAGAGAGAGAGAAGAGCTGTGGGAGGGGCCCCAGCAAACTCCACCCACTGCAGGCTGCCTGCAGAAAACTACAGAAGGGGGCGGAGACAAGACCAGTCACCCTGCACAAGAAGAGAGAGAGAAGAGCTGTGGGAGGGGCCCCAGCAAACTCCACCCACTGCAGGCTGCCTGCAGAAAACTACAGAAGGGGGCGGAGACAAGATCAGTCACCCTGCACAAGAAAAGAGAGAGAAGAGCTGTGGGAGGGGCCCCAGAAAACTCCACCCACTGCAGGCTGCCTGCAGAAAACTACAGAAGGGGCGGAGACAAGATCAGTCACCCTGCACAAGAGAGAGAGAGAGAGAAGAGCTGTGGGAGGGGCCTCAGCAAACTCCACCCACTGCAGGCTGCCTGCAGAAAACTAAAGAAGGGGGCGGAGACAAGATCAGTCCCCCTGCACAAGGAGAGAGAAGAGCTGTGGGAGGGGCCTCAGCAAACTCCACCCAATGCAGGCTGCCTGCAGAAAACTACAGAAGGGGGCGGAGACAAGACCAGTCCCCCCTGTACAAGGATGGAGAGCAGCAGTTAGCAGTCCTTATTACAGGAAGTTTCTGCACAGATCTGGAAGGAATACACGAAGCTCACCGAGATCAGGAACACACCTAATGAATGTATTATTAGACACTATCTGCTGATCCCGGAGTTCAGCTTTAAATGGGGCCTATTAGATTATTGTATTTAATCGGTAAAGAGGATTTCTTGTCCGCCAGAAAATCTAAGGCTGGCCTTGGCTGGGAAGAGACAGATAATCATCACTTGTAGAATCTTGATGAGATTAGAGGATGTGGCTGACATCTTAGACATGTTGTGCCGTAACAAACTGCTGCAACCGTCTGGGCTCTATTTTTACCTCCAGTGGGGACGGAATTTAAGTAGCGATGTTCCTCCTCTTGCTGTCAGATAGATGGTTCATCTAAGTGCCTCCATGGTAATAAGGTGTCACTGTAACCCCCTCCAGGTATTTATTATCTCTCGCGGAGAGCACAGGACTTCCCCTTATAATACAGACGACATAAGAAGTCATTCTTATTATTGTTAGAACGATGGCTCTGTGAGGATGATTGAATAAATAATACCTTTAGGCTTTAGAGGTGTGCTGGGGGGGGGGGGGGGGGCAAAAATGCATTGAGCTGCATTTTTGCCAGCCACCCCTTTAAGCTGCAAAAGGGAGTAGACGGGTGGGGGTGGGGTGTACATGTCATGGTTGCAATGCATTGCTTTGTGCCTGCATAGAATGCATTAAGGTGAAAAAACATGAAGGTTTACAACCCCTTTAACTACTTGACGTCCGCGCTATATAGCTGAAAGACGGCTACAGCGTGGACTTCAAATGCCGGAAGGGCGTCCGTATACGTCCTCCCGTTCTCGTGCCGCCCACGTCCAGGGGGCATGCTCTGTGATCCATCGGACTCAGCTTATCACAGAGCAGGGTAAAGGGCCAATCACAGCAGCCCTTTACCACGTGATCAGCTGTCAGCCAATGACAGCTGATCACGGAACTAAACAGAAGTTGGTTATCAGCTTCTTTTTATTTCTTCACACTGGCAGCGTGAAGAAAAGAATAAAGCCGGTAACCGGCTTCTGCTGGAGGGACATTAGTCCCCTGAATGCCAACCAGTGCTGCTGATCAGTGCCCTCTAGTGCTGCAAATCCATGCCCACCAGTGCCATCTATCAGTGCCTCATCATCAGTGCCACCTATTAGTGCCCATCAGTGCCACCTGTCAGTGACGCCTCATCAGTGCCCATCAGTGAAGGAGAAAAATTACTGGTTTGCTAAATTTTATACCAAAATATGAAAAACATTTTCTTTTTCAAAATGTTCGGTCTTTTTTTTGTTTGTTTAGCAAAAAAAAAAAAGATCCAGTGGTGAATAAATGCCATCAAAAAAAAAGCTCTATTTGTGTGGGAAAAAAAAAAAAAAAGATAACATTTTTTTATATGGGTACAGTGTTGCATGACCGCACAATTGTCATTCGAAGCGCCACAGCGCTGAAAGCTGGAAATCGGCCTGGGCAGGAAGGGAGTAAAAGGTGCCCAGTAGGGTTAAAGTGATTATAAAGGAATTTTTTCTTTTTTTAATAATAACAAACATGTCATACTTACCTGCTCTGTGTAATGGTTTTGCACAGAGCAGCCCCCGCTCCTCTTCTTCTGGGGTCCCCTGCCGGTGCTCCTGGCTCCTCTGCCCTGCCAAGTGCCCCCCCCCCCCCATAGCAATGCTATAGGGGCATTCATGCAGGCTCACTCCCAAGCCAGCTGTGAGTTCATTGACAAACAGAGCGTGCTCGGCCCCGCCCCCCTCACTGGTTGCGATTGACAGCAGCATGAGCCATTGGCTCCCCCTCTGTCCAATGAGGAGGGAAAGAATAGAGAGAGCCGCTGTTCTCAGACACATCACTGGATCTAGGTCAGGTAAGTATTGGGGGGTATGTGGGTGGAGATGCATGCAGAAGGTTTATTTACCTTAATGCAGAGAATGCATTAACCACTTGACCACTGGGCACTTAAACCTCCTTCCTAACCAGACCAATTTTCAGCTTTCAGCGCTCTCACATTTTGAATGACAATTACTCAGTCATACAACACTGTACCCATATGAAATGTTTGTCCTTTTTTTCACACAAATAGAGCTTTCTTTTGGGGGTATTTAACCACTTCAGCCCCGGAAGGTTTTACCCCCTTCCTGACCAGAGCACTTTTTACAATTCGGCACTGCGTCGCTTTAACTGCTAATTGCGCGGTCATGCAATGCTGTACCCAAACGAAATTTGCGTCCTTTTCTTCCCACAAATAGAGCTTTCTTTTGATGGTATTTGATCACCTCTGCCGTTTTTATTTTTTGCGCTATACACGGAAAAAGACCGAAAATTTTGAAAAAAAATGATATTTTCTACTTTTTGTTCTAAAAAAAATCCAATAAACTCAATTTTAGTCATACATTTAGGCCAAAATGTATTCGGCCACATGTCTTTGGTAAAAAAAATGTCAATAAGTGTATATTTATTGGTTTGCGCAAAAGTTATAGCGCCTACAAACTAGGGTACATTTTCTGGAATTTACACAGCCTTTAATTTATGACTGCCTATGTCGTTTCTTGAGGTGCTAAAATGGCAGGGCAGTACAAAACCCCCCCAAATGACCCCATTTTGGAAAGTAGACACCCCAAGGAAATTGCTGAGAGGCATGTTGAGCCCATTGAATATTCATTTTTTTTGTCCCAAGTGATTGAATAATGACAAAAAAAAAAAAAAAAATTACAAAAAGTTGTCACTAAATGATATATTGCTCACACAGGCCATGGGCATATGTGGAATTGCACCCCAAAATACATTTAGCTGCTTCTCCTGAGTACGGGGATACCACATGTGTGGGACTTTTTGGGAGCCTAGCCGCGTACGGGGCCCCGAAAACCCAGCACCACCTTCAGGATTTCTAAGGGCGTAAATTTTTGATTTTACTCCTCACTACCTATCACAGTTTTGAAGGCCATAAAATGCCCAGATGACATAAACCCCCCCCAAATGACCCCATTTTGGAAAGTAGACACCCCAAGCTATTTGTTTTGAGGCATGTTGAGTCCATGGAATGTTTTATATTTTGACACAAGTTGCGGGAAAGTGACAAATTTTTTTTTTTTTTTTTTTTTTTTGCACAAAGTTGTCACTAAATGATATATTGCTCACACAGGCCATGGGCATATGTGGAATTGCACCCTAAAATACATTTAGCTGCTTCTCCTGAGTACGGGGATACCACATGTGTTGGACTTTTTGGGAGCCTAGCCGCGTACGGGACCCCGAAAACCAAGCACCGCCTTCAGGATTTCTAAGGGCGTACATTTTTGATTTTACTCCTCACTGCCTATCACAATTTCGGAGGCCATGGAATGCCCAGGTGGCACAAACCCCCCCCAAATGACCCCATTTTGGAAAGTAGACACCCCAAGCTATTTGCTGAGAGGCATGGTGAGTATTTTGCAGCTCTCATTTGTTTTTGAAAATAAAGACGAGAAAAAAAATTTTTTTTTTTCTTTTTTCAATTTTCAAAACTTTGTGACAAAAAGTGAGGTCTGCAAAATACTCACTATACCTCTCATCAAATAGCTTGGGGTGTCTACTTTCCAAAATGGGGTCATTTGGGGGGGGTTTTGTGCCACCTGGGCATTCCATGGCCTCCGAAACTGTGATAGGCAGTAAAGAGTGAAATCAAAAATTTACGGCCTTAGAAAGCCTGAAGGCGGTGCTTGGTTTTCGGGGTCCCGTACGCGGCTAGGCTCCCAAAAAGTCCCACACATGTGGTATCCCCGTACTCAGGAGAAGCAACAGAATGTATTTTGGGGTGTAATTTCACATATTCCCATGGCATGTTTGAGCAATATATCATTTAGTGACAACTTTGCGCAAAAAAAAATAAAAAAAATAAAAAATTGTCTCTTTCCCGCAACTTGTGTCACAATATAAATTATTCCATGGACTCAACATGACTCTCAGCAAATAGCTTGGGGTGTCTACTTTCCAAAATGGGGTCATTTGGGGGGGGTTTGAACTGTCCTGGCATTTTATGCACAACATCTAGAAGCTTATGTCACACATCACCCACTCTAACCACTTGAAGACAAAGCCCTTTCTGACACTTATTGTTTACATAAAAAAATAATTTTTTTTTGCAAGAAAATTACTTTGAACCCCCAAACATTATATATTTTTTTTAAAGCAAATGCCCTACAGATTAAAATGGTGGGTGTTTCATTTTTTTTTTTCACACAGTATTTGCGCAGCGATTTTTCAAACGCATTTTTTGGGGAAAAAACACACTTTTTTACATTTTAATGCACTAAAACACACTATATTGCCCAAATGTTTGATGAAATAAAAAAGATGATCTTAGGCCGAGTACATGGATACCAAACATGACATGCTTTAAAATTGCGCACAAACGTGCAGTGGTGACAAACTAAATACATTTTTAAAAGCCTTTAAAAGCCTTTACAGGTTACCACTTTAGATTTACAGAGGAGGTCTACTGCTAAACTTACTGCCCTCGATCTGACCTTCGCGGTGATACCTCACATGCATGGTGCAATTGCTGTTTACATTTGACGCCAGACCAACGCTTGCGTTCACCTTAGCGCGAGAGCAGGGGGGACAGGGGTGCTTTTTTTTTTTTTTTTTTTTTTTTTTTCTTTATTATTATTATTTTTTTATCTTATTTTTAAACTGTTCCTTTCATTTTTTTTTTTTTTTAAATCATTTTTATTGTTATCTCAGGGAATGTAAATATCCCCTATGATAGCAATAGGTAGTGACAGGTACTCTTTTTTGCAAAAAATGGGGTCTATTAGACCCTAGATTTCTCCTCTGCCCTCAAAGCATCTGACCACACCAAGATCGGTGTGATAAAATGCTTTCCCAATTTCCCAATGGCGCTGTTTACATCCGGCGAAATCTAAGTCATAAAATGCTCGTAGCTTCCGGTTTCTTAGGCCATAGAGATGTTTGGAGCCACTCTGGTCTCTGATCAGCTCTATGGTCAGCTGGCTGAATCACCGGCTGCATTTTCAGGTTCCCTGTTGAGACAGGAGAGCCAGAGAAAAACACAGAAGACGTTGGGGGGGGGGGCATTCCCTCCCACTGCTTGTAAAAGCAGTCTAGAGGCTAATTAGCCACTAGGATTGCTTTTACATGAAAGCCGACCGCTGGCTGAAAAGAATGATACCAAGATGATACCTAAACCTGCAGGCATCATTCTGGTATAACCACTCAAAGTCGTGAATGGCATACCTGAAGACAAAAAAATGGTTAACAATAAAGCACAGTAAACGGTAAGGTATAAAAAATTGCATACCTGAAAAGCAAACATGATAAAACATAATAACAATAAAACATTGCAGAATAGAATACAGTAAAAAAGAGCAGAACAATAGAGAGAGAATAGAGAGAGAGAGAACAATAAAACGACAACTATTTTTTTTTTTATTTTATATTTTTGTTTGTGTTTTTTTTTTTTTTTTACACTTTTTTTGTAACTAACTTTTATAACTGTAACCATTTCCAGGTTCGGGTCTCTCAAAATGCGATGGCATCTTGGGAGACCCTGTGAAAGTGTGCCTAGTCTGTGCAATGCTGTACCCTACGCTAATAGTCAACTAGTGAATGGTAGCGTTCAAAACATTCACCAATGCAAAGACCAGGATTGTCAGGACAGGAGGGACAATAATAGCGGGTGTCACGCCTATATCCGCGCTTGCTGCAGACACGACATCTTTTTTGGGGGGTTCGTTGGGTAGGGGTACTCGGGAGGACATAAAGAAAATGCCTCTCATGCAGCCGACTGCATTTGGTTGGGGATGTGAATGGGGGAAGTACGGGCGCTGCAGAAGTGGTGGGTTCCCAATTAGGATTGGCGAATGCAGCAGGAAGGGCATTATGGGCACGACGGGCCTGTGTTTGTCTTCTTGGTGGCAGCGGGACACTACTTGTGCTTGCCACCTCATCAGCTTGAACTGCACTTTTGGGACTCGCCACGTCACCAAGTGTTACTGCAGTGCTGGTATAACTACGACCGGGGTGTACTAGGCCGCTGGTGCTTGCCAGTTCACCAAAACGCTACCAAAAAAAACTGTTAGCGATCGCAGGGATCAGGCCTGACTCTGCGAACGCTGCAGTTATGCATTTAGTGTTTTGTAAGTGACAGTGATCGATCGATACTGCACTTGGGTGGGCTGGGCTGGGCCGGGCGGAGGGACAAAACGCAGGTGCTAGCAGGTATCTGGGCTGATCCCGCTAACACTGCGTTTTTGGGAACCCTAAACTGCTGGGGACGCTAGTATAGATCTGATCAGATCAGATATTGATCCGATCAGATACTATACCACTAAGGGAGGCGTATGCTGCGTGCGTGGGTGTTAGCGGTACTGCCGCTAACCTGACGCTGCCTGGGGCTGGTGCTTGCCAGTTCACCAAAACGCTACCAAAAAAACTGTTAGCGATCGCAGGGATCAGGCCTGACTCTGCGAACGCTGCAGTTATGCGTTTAGTGTTTTGTAAGTGACAGTGATCGATCGATACTGCACTTGGGTGGGCTGGGCCGGGCGGAGGGGCAAAACGCAAGTGCTAGCGGGTATCTGGGCTGATCCCGCTAACACTGCGTTTTCGGGAACCCTAAACTGCTGGAGACGCTAGTATAGATCTGATTGAATCAGATATTGATCCGTACAGATACTATACCACTAAGGGAGGCATATGCTGCGTGCGTGGGTGTTAGCGGTACTGGCGCTAATCTGACGCTGCCTGGGGCGACGCATATCAGCGGTGGGCGATCAGGGGGCTAAACCTTTATTCGGTAATAAATGGCGGGTGCCCTGACACTATAAAAAATAAACGAACTAACCAGCGTCACCCGTAACAGTTATACAGTGATCAGTGGTGAAAGGGTTAACTAGGGGGCAATCAAGGGGTTAAAACATTTATTAGATAGTATATGGGGGTCCCTGTCGCTATAAAACACTGACGGCGAACCTAAATATTTACGTTCCTAACTAGCGTCACCAGCGACACTAATACAGCGATCAGAAAAATGATCGCTTAGCTACACTGGTGACAGGGGGTGATCAAGGGGTTAAAACTTTATTAGGGGGGTTAGGGGAGTATCCTAGACCTAAAGGGGGGTAATACTCACTGCCCTAACACTGTAACTGTCACAAACTGACACCATGCAGTAATCAGAAAAAAAAAATACTGCTAATGTCAGTTTGTGACGGGGGGGGGATCGGGGGGCGATCGGGGGGGGATCGGGGGTGTAAAGTATGCCTGGCATGTTCTACTGTGTGTGTGTGTGTGTTGTGCACTCACTTGTCTTCTCTCCTCGGCGCTGGAACGGAAACTGCCAGACCGAGGAGAGATGACATCACATCCTCTGCCTGTGTGAAACGACACACAGGCAGAGGAGGATTCCCATTGGCTGGGAGCGATCGCGAGGGGGGGGCCACGATCGGATGGTCTCCCCCTCGCCTCCCGACGCTCCCAGTCAAATGCCGACCGCCGATGGCACCAGGGGGGGGTCCGATCGGACCCCCCGCCCGCGGGAGGCAGATCACGTACGGGTACGTGATTCTGCCTGCCCGTGCCATTCTGCCGCAGTATATATGCGGTAGGCGGTCGGCAAGTGGTTAATCACCACTGGGTTTTTTATTTTTTGCGCTATAAATCAAAAAAAGACTGAAAATTTGGTAAAAAAATAAAATAAAAATGTCTTTGTTTCTGTTAAAATTTATTGCATAGTATTGGTGAGTATTGGCAGAGTACTGCAGATTATTGGCAGAGTACTGCAGATTATTGGCAGAGTATTGCAGAGTATGGACAGAGTATGGGCACTGAGCAGCGCTGTGGGCACTACACATCCAGCCCACAGCACTGCTGCAAACAATTTTTCCCCCCTTTCACTGTACAGATCGGTACACAGAGGGGAGGGCGGAACCAGCCTCATGACATGATGCCGGTTTGTTTACAAGTGATCGCTCCATCATTTGACTGAGCGATTACGTGGTAAACGGACGCTACCAGCGGCCATTTACCGTCATCCGTGATGCGCGGATTTTTCCGGGAGCGTGCCCCAGGGGGTGCGCGGGGGGAAGATTCTGGGAGGGCGTCCATGGATGCCCTCTCAGAATAAGCCGACCGCACTGTAGCCGTCTTTCGGCTATGCCCCGGTCGGCAAGTGGTTAAGGTTAAAAAAAAGAAAAAAAATCTGCCTTTAGAATCACCCGCACAGTTGTTGTGTGCATCCCCATGCATGTCTATTGGGATATATTGGCCCCATTTCAGGGCAGTGCGAGGGCACAGCCCCAGAGAGCGTGCGTTCGGCATGGTGTACCCGCTCCCACACAGCTGTCAGGTTGGGAGCAGCGGCTGTGTACATGTTATGTTTCATCAGCCCACATGCCTACTTAGACCGCTCATTCTAATTGTACATTCCCTGGAAATGTCCATTGACACACCATACAGAGATCTTATTGTACAGGAAGGGACGGGCAGTGCGCACAATTCGAATTCAGCGGATTGCGGACATCTTCCTCTATCCTTTACAGTCGTTTTTACTTTGTTTTACCGATGAACCGGAGTTCTGCTCTCATCCACGTTCATCAATGTATCACCATTGAAAAGCCTGAGCTCCTCTGTACAGTGTATAATGATTCACACCCTGTGACCACTTTATCTGGGACAAAAAAAGTGGGGGGGAGGATGGAGCAAAGAGATGCCCATGGAAAGCAACGAGGGACAACAACGGTATACCTTTTGAAAAAAATAGAAAATAACTTTATTGTAATCTCACAATATTGGGGTAAAAAACTGTCCAGCAGGGTGGACAATAACATCAATTGTAGAGTATTTCCCCAAATAACCTCTAATATAAAAAAAAAAAAAACACACATACGTGCGATATTGACAACGTTGTCACATGTGACACACCGGTACCAAAAAGCTTCATGCATACAGACCCATGCATGTGCAGACCAATGGACCTAAACGGAGCTGCTATAAATAGGAAGATATAGCCAGGAAGTTGATCATAATTAATCTGTAAACATGTGGCTTTTCTAAGGCCTCATTCACACGAGGCGGATCCACTTCCACGGAGTCCTCCACGGTCCGCCGAATTAGCGGGAGATCTCTCCGTTGATCTCCGCCGAGCCGGCGTTGATGTCAGGTCCCTCTCTGCTCACTGAGAGGGGAGGGGCTTGTCGAGCGCGGTTGTCGGTTTCTATGGAGAGATTGGACGAAAATGGACAACATGTCCGTTTTCATCAGATCTCACCCGATCCGATAGCGACGGACCCGAACGTAGGGGCATCCGTCTGCTTTTAGCGGATCGGACCGGGTCGGATGTCAGCGGACATGTCACCGCTGACATCCGTCGCTCCATAGACTAGCATGGAGCGCCCGCTCAGGTCCGCCGTCACAACTGACAGGCAGACCTGAACGGTCCGACCGTGTGAAAGGGGCCTAAAACAGAACTGATGTTGCTGCAAATGTTCATGAACCACATGCCGACCAGCCGCCGCAGTTGTACTGCCGCAGAATGGAACGGCTGGGCGAAACAACGTTATGTAACGTCGCTTTGCCCTGTGGCCACTAAGGGGCGCTCACGCGCGCCCCCCCGAGCCATTGCGAGTGCCCGGCAGTCTCGATCACCGCCGGGCTCCCGCGATCGATTGGGGCACACGGAGAACCCCGGTACTGTGTGTGTAAAAACACACAGTTTCCAGTTCTCTGAGGGGAGAACTGGCAGATCGTCTGTTCATACAGAGTATACAGAGTATGAACAGCGATCTGTTAGTTTCCCTGCACAGTCCCCTCCCCCCTTCAGTTAGAACACAAACTAGGGAACACAGTAACCCCTTCACTGCCAGTGACATTTTTACAGTAATTAATGCATTTTTAATCGCACTGATCGCTGTATTAATGACAATGGTCCCAAAAATGTCAAAATTGTCCGACATGTCTTCGCCATAATGTCGCAGTCACAATAAAAATCACTGATTGCCGCCATTACTAGTAAAAAAATAAAAATAAAAAAATATATAAAAATGGCATAAAACTATCCCCTATTTTGTAGATGCTTATTGCGATTTTTTTTTACCAAATATATGTAGAAGAATACATATCGGCCTAAACTGAGGAAAAAAAATGTTTTTTTATATAATTTTTTGGGGGATATTTATTATAGCAAAAAGTAAAAAATATTGCGTTTTTTTTTCAAAATTGTTGCTCTTTTTTTGTTTATAGCGCAAGAAAATAGCCGCAGAGGTGATCAAATGCCACCAAAAGAAAGCTCTATTTGTGGGGAAAAAAGGACGTCAATTTTGTTTGGGAGCCACGCCGCACGACCGCGCAATTGTCAGTTAAAGCGACGCAGTGCCGAATCGCAAAAAGTGCTCTGGTCTTTGGCCAGCAAAATGGTTCGGGGCTTAGGTGGTTAAAGAAGTCCGGTAATTGGAGCTGTCAAAAAAAAAAAAGCAGCTGGCAATGATTATTAACAACATTGCTCAGGGGCTGAAACACTAAAATAAAAAGAAACATTCTTTCTTTTTGAATCTGTTTCTTCATCTGCAGATCAAAGGGATAAACAAATGTTCCTCTGTTTAACCCCTTATAAACCCTTAATTTACTCTAATCAGCCTTAATTAGCTCCCTATTCTCCGTTTAATTATTTTCCTGTTTTTTTTTTTTTTTTTGTTCACATCTATTTTATAAACGATAAACAATTAAAACGTTTTTTTGTTTGCTTTGTTAGTGAATATTTTTACACAAATATACTGACATATATTTACACATTTCATATTGAAAAAAAGCGCAAAGTTTAAAAAAAAAAAAATCTATTTATTTCATTTGTAAATAACTTTTCAATGCCTTGTACCATTGCTGACAGCTGAAGTGAAAACAAAACAGTTGCGGTAGGTATCGGTAATTGGTATTGGCGAGCACTAAAAAAAAAAAAAAAAAAAAAAAAAAAAGTATCGGTGCATCCCTAATGTATACCCAGACCAATGGACCTAAACGGAGCTGCTATAAATGGGAAGATAGAGCCAGGAAGCTGATCATAATCTGTAAACATGTGGCTTTTCTAAAACAGAATTGAGGTTGCTGCAAATGTTCATTCATTGAAAAGGTTCCCTGGTAAGGATAAAGATTACTGATTAAGCCGAGTCCGTAGTGAAAAAAACAAAACGCACACTTTTAGGTCTATGTGTTATTCATAATTTAGACCTCTGTACCTGATATAAAGTTAGTAAATGACCAGTAAAGACACTGAGTATCCTGTTGGAACAATGATTAGCTTGATTTCAAAGCTACAGCGTCATGCGACTTGGTTAGCATGATAAAAATGTACTATAGATTGGAACACTCAGAGTTCACTTCCTGAAGTATATGGAGAGGAAGTAAAAAATGGAGATGGTATCATTTAAAACATGGCTGGAAGGATCTCACCAATCCGTCACAGGGGAACGGAACCGAATGGACAGCATTTTGATGGTTCCATTCCCCCGTGACGGATTGGTGAGAGCCTTCCAGCCATGTTTTAAATGATACCATCTCCATTCGTTTCTTCCTCTCCATATACTTCAGGAAGTGAACTTTGAGTGTTTCAATATATAGTACATTTTTATCATGCTAAGAAGCATGACGCTGCAGCTTTGAAATCAAGCTAATCATTGTTTACAACAGGATACTCAGTGTCTTTACTGGTCATTTACTAACTTTATATCAGGTACAGAGGTCTAAATTATGAACAACACATAGACCTAAAAGTGTGTTTTTTTTTTTTTTTTCACTACGGACTCAGCTTAAATCAGTAATCTTTATCCTTACCGGGAACCTTTTCAATTAACCGCTTCAGCCCCGGACCATTTGGCTGGCCAAAGACCAGAGCCCCTTTTGCGATTCGGCACTGCGTTGCTTTAACTGACAATTGCGCGGTTCGTGCGCCGTGGCTCCCAAACAAAAATCGACGTCCTTTTTTTTCCCCCACAAATAGAGCTTTCTTTTGGTGGTATATGATCACCCCTGCGTTTTTTATTTTTTGCGCTATAAACAAAAACAAAAAAAAAAAAAAAAGAGCGACAATTTTGAAAAAAAAACGCATTATTTTTTAGTTTTTTGCTATAATAAATATCCCCAGAAAATATATTTAAAAAAAAAATTTCCCTCAGTTTAGGCCGATACGTATTCTTCTACATATTTTTGATTTAAAAAAAAAAAAAAAAAAAAAAAAAAAAATCGCAATAAGCGTATATTATTATTATACAGGATTTATATAGCGCCGTCAGTTTACGCAGCGCTTTACAACATTGTATTGATTTGTTTGCGCAAAAGTTATAGCCTCTACAAAATAAGGGACAGTTCTATGGCATTTTTATTATTATTTTTTTTTTTTTTACTAGTAATGGCGGCGATCAGTGATTTTTATCGTGACTGCGACATTATGGCTGACACGTCGGACAATTTTGACACATTTTTGGGACCATTGGCATTAATACAGTGATCAAAAATGCATTGATTACTGCAAAAATGTCACTGGCAGTGAAGGGGTTAACACTAGGGGGCAGTGAAGGGGTTACGTGTGTCCTAGGGAGCGATTCTAACTGAAGGGGGGAGGGGACTGTGCAGGGAAACTATATAGTATATATACTCTGTATGAACTGACGATCTGTCAGTTCTCCCCTCAGAGAACCGGAAACTGTGTTTACACACACAGATCCCAGTTCTCTGTGTGCCCCGAGCGATCACGGGAGCCTGGCGCTGATCGAGACCGCCGGGCACTCACATCGGCTCGGGGGGCAAGCGCGCGAGCGTGCCTCCGGTGGCGTGCACGCGCCCCCTAGTGGCCACAGGGCGAAGCGACGTTACATAATGTCGTTTCGCCCAGCCGTGCCATTCTGCGGCAGTACAACTGCGGCGGCTGGTCGGCATGTGGTTAATGAACATTTGCAGAAACATCAATCCTGTTTTAGAAAAGCCATATGTTTACAGATTAATTATGATCAGCTTCCTGGCTCTATCTTCCCATTTATAGCAGCTCCGTTTAGGTCCATTGGTCTGGGTATGTATGCATGAAGCTTTTGGTACCGGTGTGTCACATGTGACAACGTTGTCAATATTGCATGTATGTTTTTTTTTTTTTTTATATTAGGGGTTATTTGGGGAAATACTCTACAATTGATGTGTTTGTCCACCCTGCTGGACAGTTTTTTACCCCAATATTCTGAGATTACAATAAAGTTATTTTCTATTTTTTCAAAAGGTATACCGTTGTTGACCCTCGTTGCTTTCCATGGGCATCTCTTTGCTCCACCCTCCCCCCCACTTTTTTTGTGTACTGTGATTATCAAGCTTTGGAGGTATCCCGTCCACCAGGACGAATCGGTCGCCATTTTCTATAAGTGATTGAGTACACTCATCTCTTGGCCAATCGGATTCATGTTTTGTTTTTATTTTTTACCACGTTATCAGGGGACACATCGCCAGTAACCATATCCATTGGTGACTACAGTTCAGAATGGTGCTCTGGTTCACCGTGGCAGGCAGTCACGTAATGCTCATCGGTATCCATGTCCTAAAGGTGCACCACAAACACCTCCCACCAAATGACACCACCAACCAGAATGCATCCAAGAATCCCTGCCACGTACACCCAAATCAGACACCGCCCTCTTCCCATGCAGTACCAGAGAATGAAATGATGAGGGCAGACGGTGTTCCCCCCCAACCATCCTATTCTGGGGATCGAGGCAGTACTTCTTCACACTTCTTTGCTGGTAGAAATTGGACCAACTGTGGCTTCCTCACCCATCGTCCCCCCCCCCCTTCTACGGTTTGGGGAAACACATGAACCTCTGAAAGTCTGCATACTAAAAGTGGTTGTAAACCTCAGCTATGAGCAAAGTGTATCCCTCTATAGAAGGGGTAGGGGCCCTCCAGCTTGTTGTGGAACTACATTTCCCATGAGGCATTGCAAGGCTGGCAGTTTTCAATTACTCCCAGGAGGCATGATGGGACTTTTAGTTCTGCAACAGCTGGAGGGCCCCTGGTTGCCTACCCCTGCGGTCTACAGCCGTGATGGCGAACCTTGGCACCACAGATGTTTTGGAACTACATTTCCCATAATGCTCTTGCACTCTGCAGTATAGTTGAGCATCATGGGAAATGTAGTTCCAAAACATCTGGGGTGCTAAGAGGTTCGCCATCACTGGTCTATAGTGTGTATTTGTGTCGGTCCAGAGCACTAAATGTCATTTCTGTCTGCTGTTTCCGTCCTCTGTTATCTGCATAAGTCACTTCTGACAAGTTTTCCTGACACCAAGAGGAAAAGAAAGGTGACAGTGGGGGAAGCACCAGCACACAGCCTGTGATTAACAGCCTCATTTCTGTTCCTGTCCACTGTGCAGGGGGGTCTTTTTCCACTAATCAGCTCTCAGTGCCCCCCTCCCCCCAAGCTCTGCAGTGCGTACTTTAATCTCTCTGCAACCTGCTTTCAGACAACCATTATAAATCCTGGACTTTGAATGGCTGCAGAGAACTGGAGGCAGATAAAACAAATCTATAGAAGTTTGACCTGTTTATCTCTGTGTATCACCTCACTGGGTACAGTATATATATATGCGCATGTTTTTCATACTTTACCTTTATGATAACCCAGGTGGTATATTATTGGAAAAAAAACACACATTAGAGATAAGGTGCTACAACCCAATGATATGCAAGAATCCTCCAGAGCTGACGGGTGCATGATGAGCAGTTGCACCGCTGCAGGCAAAAGCATGAAGGAAGAAAAATCTGCTACTCTGTGCATGCTCTTTGAAAATCATCACGTTTTTTGTTTCTCCACAGAAGACACAATATCGATACACCAGTTGTTTACATGTTTCAGCCAGGTCGGTCTTAGTCATAACCATGACTAAGGCCGAAAAGGCTGAAACACTTTAACCACGGCTGTATTGATATTGTGTCTTTTGTGGATAAAAAATAATTTGAAAACATCTTCCCTATTGGCAATAGCGTGCGTATATATATATATATATATATATATATATATATATATATATATATATATATATATATATATACATACACACATATACATATATACACACACACAGTATCTCACAAAAGTTAGTAGACCCCTCACATTTTTGTAAATATATTATATCTTTTCATGTGACAACACTGAAGAAATGACACTTTGCTACAATGTAAAGTAGTGAGTGTACAGCTTGTATAACAGTGTAAATTTGCTGTCCCCTCAAAATAACGTAAACACACAGCCATTAACGTCTAAACCGCTGGCAACAAAAGTGAGTACACCCCTAAGTGAAAATGTCCAAATTGGGCCCAAAATTTCAACATTTTGTGTGGCCAGCATTTTTTTGCAGCACTGCTTTAACCCTCTTGGGCATGGAGTTCACCAGAGCTTCACAGGTTGCCACTGGTGTCCTCTTCCACTCCTCCACGACGACATCACGGGGCTGGTGGATGTTAGAGACTTTGCGCTCCTCCACCTTCTATTTGAGGATACCCCACAGATGCTCAATAGGGTTTAGGTCTGGAGACATGCTTGGCCAGTCCATCACCTTTACCCTCAGCTTCTTTAGCAAGGCAGTGGTCAGCTTGGAGGTGTGTTTGGGGTTGTTATCATGTTGGAATACTGCCCTGCGGCCCAGTCTCTGAAGGGAGAGGATCATGCTCTGCTTCAGTATGTCACAGTACATGTTGGCATTCATGGTTCCCTCAATGAACTGTAGCTCCCCAGTGCCGGCAGCATTCATGCAGCCCCAGACCATGACACTCCCACCACCATGCTTGACTGTAG